>JAVYIG010002048.1:0-276070 GCA_035222895.1 Strongylocentrotus droebachiensis | reverse complement strand
CTGGCTCCACTAGACCTCCGATTATAGAGACTGAAGATTATCCTATCGGGACTGTACGGAACCAATGGTTCGGTTCGGCAGGACCGCGATGAATGAGATATGCTACGAGATTTTCACTCTTTACATCCTCACACATGCTGCAATATGACAATAATTAGAGTCTAATTAAAAATAACATATATATAGCTTATTTGACTTACGATAGCTTGCTCATTTAGATCCTAAATTAATGATTAATCCGAGAAAGTCTCGTCGTCAACATTATCCGTCTTGGTTTTAGTTGATGAATATTAATTTTTTCTTTTCAAACGTCCAATAGCTACCGTAGCTACATACGAGTCGGCCCGGCTTGACCAACGAACTCCCACGAAACGAGTGCTCTGATTGGCCATTGGCTATGTTTTGGTAGGTGGACCCGGAAATATATCGGCCGCCGGGTAATATTTCGAATGCATGAACGTAAGTGCTTCGCGGTTCTGAGGAACAAATTGGATAATTCATATAAGTAAGTCCGAAAATTTCACATTCTATAATAGGTTAGCAAATTTTGAAAACTGTAATTAGGAGATATAGATCTATAGACCGATCTAATTTACATCTGATTTAGAAATCAGGAAATTAGATCTAAATAAAGAAAATCGGGGAGAAATGTCGGTAACGAAAAGCTGTTACGCTGTGGCTCTAATTTACCCCCACGATACGAGATCTCTGGGTTGCCATCTGTATTGGGGAATGACAACAAATGTCAGTTTTATTAAAGAAATGACCCAAATCAGATGGTTATTGCTGTCTAGGTGATATCATGATATGCGATGGGGTCATAGCGATCTACTTACCTTCCACTTGTTGCTGATGATAATGAGTGTAAACACTACAAAAACTCTGACCTTTTATGCAGTTATGAAAGTTTGCATTTCATAGTATTTGCATTTCAGGTGGAACCATCATCGTGATGTTGGTTCCACCTGAAATGCAAATGAACGAAGCAGTGTTCACACACACAAAATGTTAGTGTATTGCCAACTTGATACCTGCTTTATGATAATAACGATTACTTAAGTACATGTATACTAAGGCGCACGCATGTCACTTAAAATTATTCTTAGCATAATAATATTAGCTCACTTCAAACATATGAAATTGTGAAATGATGTTATCCATACATGTCAATGTTCTTCCCTTTTGCAGGAAATTCTACTGAAACTTCTTGGAACAATCTTCTCCTTTTATGCTGTTTATTACATAGTGGCCTCACTCCTTAATGGAATTCTCAGGTAAGAAGTATAGACACAGCAAAGTAATTTTTTGTAAATTCCAAATTTGTTATTAATTTGCTTTCTCTCCCCCCCCCCCCTATCAAATTGCTATTAGTGGATAGGCTTGACAAATTATTTGTCCATCTAGAGGGCAGAATATTAATAAATTTGATGTTGAAAAAAAGAAGAAGAAAACATGATTATCATTGAGGAGATAAGGCCATGTAAAATTGATTACATGTTGATCGTCCGGATTTTTTGAAAAAGAGGAGGAGGGTGTACCATGTTATTTGATATTTGATATTTCAAAATGGCCGCTCAAAATGGGCCGCTCGGTACATTTTCCCTGACAGTCGAGGCTATTTTTTTTCAAGATGGCCGCCGACAATTTTTTTTTTTTTAAATCAGAATTAGAGCCATTTTAGCAGTGTTTTTCATGTTTTTTTTTCTTTCAAAAACAAAAAAATCAAAAACAATTTCAAAAAAATTTCAAAAAAAAAAAAAAAAAAAAAAAAACAAATAACAAAAAAAAAGGAGGCGGCCCCCAAAAAGGAAGCGGGCGGGGACGATCAACATGAAATCAATTTTACATGGCCTAAGTCTTAAAATGTCAATATTGTTCAGCTTGTCTTCATCAAAGTGTCAAATTGAGAATTCTTGGAATGTTTTTCATTCTATAGACCCTAAATAATATATATATATAGATATCTATAATGAAATAATAATTATAACTAGTGTAGTTTGTAATATATGAGAGCCAGGGCATCGTTTCACGAAACCATCATAAGTACGAGTTCACCAACATCTTATTAAAACGCAGGTTAATTACAGTGTACACATTTCAATGGAAGATCAGAGAACTAGTACTAGTTTATACATGTACAGGTATATGACATGACGGTTTCGTGGAGTACTGCCCAGAAGTGCATTAATTCTGTAAACTGATATGAGTTAGTACCCTTCTGACTCAGCAGATGAGTGCAAAAATGATGTATCTTTGCTACATGCACTTGCCACCTGTTCTTCATATTCTCATTAGGGCCCTGTTTCACAAAACTTGTTATCAATAACAAGAGACAATAATTGTTATAAGCTACTGAAATCATTGCATTTGATTGGCTGAGAGCAAATTTGTCATAGAAGTTCAGCATTTGTTATTGATAAGAACTTTAATGAAACATGGCCCTGATTACTCAAATAATTGTAACATTTTGTTGCTTTGTCTCTTCCTTTAACAGACTGGACAGTTTTGATGGCACCATCCCTTTCCATTACCAAAGTTTTGATCAAATTTTCGCCAACTCTACAAAATGGAGTGATCCTGTTTTTCTAGGTGAGAGCTTAACAGATCTTTGTGAATGAGAAGAACTGCTTGAAATCTTTACTAGACCAGCATCTTTATGCATAATCACACTGTGCCACATTGTATGTACCTTGGCACCATGAAGTTGTGTGATCTAATGCAAGTTAACATTTAATATTTCTTTAATCTTAAGTATGTTGAATATTAATTTAGATTATTTGTATGCGCCTTGAGTCTCTCTAGAGATGGATATGTTGCACTTTATAAATATTGTTATTATTATGATGCAGTAAAACCTCAATTCAACAAACTCCTTGGAAGGGAATTACATGTACCTCATTGTATTAAAGTTTTGTAATATCAGGGCTAAAAAACAAGACATTACAAAGACATTTGATTGGCTAAATGGTATTTAGAGTTCGTACAGTATTCTGTTATTGCTGTATAACAGTTTTACACTGTATTTGGTTATGAACAAAATAAGAGGGGGAAAAAAAAGAATTTCCATGTTAATAATAGAACAGTAAATTATTGTAATTGTAATTGGTTATGAAAAATAGAAAGAAGAAAAAAGAAGCTCCTTGTTAATAATAGAGCAGTAGATTATATTGCCCGTAAAATGTTTTATCATGTCAAGGTAATAAACATTTAAACAAAGCACGTTGAATTGTTTAGTCATTTGAAGAGTGTGAGGTTTTGAATAGGATAAAACAACAGGTCTATACCTGTACCTCCCACCATTGTAAATAATATTTGTATTGCAAAGCAAATAAATATGTTGTAAAGTTATAGTAATGCTTTAAAAGGTTTCTTGGTCCTAAATTGTCTTTGTATTTGATTTTCACATGGGACAGAGACATGTTTTATATTATATATTATTCAGATTTAAAGTTTGTTTATGATGACTGAAAGTAAAATGTATTTAAACAGAATTATCATCATTATTATTTTCTCTCTATAAAAAATTAATTTGTATTGATTTTGCTTTCATCAGGGGACTTCATCTCACTGGAAGGCACATACATTACAATTCCGTTCGTTTTCTACATCTTTCTGAGATCGCGACTCTGGGATTACACAATCACCATTACAGCTGTGCACTGTATCCTCGTCTGTCTCGGTAAACTGTTTGTTTTGTTTGCTCATTTTGATAAGTTTTGGGTTGATGAAGTCAAAGATGACATGGTCATTAAAGATAAACTTGAGTTCTGGTAAAAAAAGAAAATGAATTCTCACAGAATCAAACGAAATTTACACTGAATGTTCAAGATAACAAATAAATGTCATGTGCCAAACAATTTTGGAAGAAAATGTATACTGGCTGAGTAATGAGCATGCATAGAAAGATAAGGAAATCAAGGTGTAGTAGCCCTGACATCATTTGTGTAGTCCCATATACATCTTTCTGTGTACAGTGCTTGTTATACTTTACCAAGAATGGGCCAAATTTATTATGATTTTGATGACTCCAGAACCTTGCAGTACACACCAACACTTACATGCTACATGATCAACTTGTTCTAATCCATTCCACACCTTTTCTTCGCAATGCAATCGCATATTACCAGAACTCACCTTTATCTTTAGGTAATTGAACTTTAGGTGGAGGCATATTTGAGGTACATTCATTAGGTTTCTGTTCCCTTTGCCAGTGAAAGTAATATTATTGTTACTTTTTTGGGCTTTCATGACCAATTTGATTTGTTTTTTCAGAAATCCGGCATATTTTTTAATTTTTTGATATACAATTGACAAGTGATTATTACCGGTATTTACTATGTTTGCAAGTTAAACTTTAAAACAGTTTGTTTGGACACTCTTTGTAGAAATGAATGTTTCAGAACTTGTTTTTACAATACAACTTTACATAGTGTGTCTGAAAGGTATTTAAACTTTCCCTTTCGTTATTGGTTTTTCATTCCCCGGCTTTCAAAATTTTTCTCACATCATATCTTTATAACTTTATCTCCTCCTCCTCCTCCTCCTCCTTTATACAAACAGTTAATTTAGCTTTCCCTCTTGTGTGGGAGTGGTGGGTGTGGATCATCATCAGTCTTCTCCTCAGCATCGGGATCAGCGAACTGACCAGCGCCCTCATCAGGAAAAAGAAGACAGGAAGCTTCAGACCCGTGCCGAGGGAGGAAGAAGATAAGGCCTCGTGATGCCTTGAAGAATGAACAAAATAAACTCCATACCTCAATCAAATGGTTTACAACATGGTGAAGAATAAGTATCGTCTTGCATGGTGATGTAGATGTACAGTAGGTTTACAGTTGCACCATGTGAGAGAGAGGGGGAGGATTGACCTGAAAAGGACTCTCTGTAATCTTTCTTGAGTGTGTCATTGTAGTCCTGAACAGGACTGTTGGTTATCTTTCTTAGCTTATAGTTCTAAGGAGAACTATAGCGTCGGTTGGAGAGAATGGGTAGTAGGAGTGGCTCGACGTTTCAAACAGGTTGACTATCCGTAGTCAGGACTGGGGAATAGCTGATTACACACACTCAAGAAAGAAAGATTACCGAGAGTCCTTTCCAGGTCTCCCTAATCCTCCCCCTCTCTCACACGGTGTAACCACAAGCCTACTGTATAAGGTGAAGAATGTTGATAAGAATATTTCTTTCTCTATTTTCGAAAAAAATGGATACTTAATTGCATCAATTGCCCCATATACTGAGCAAATTTCTAACTTCAAGCTAGGGCCAAACACAGTTTCTGTATGTAATCCTAACCCTAAACCTAACCTAACAGTAAAACCTAAGTCCACACAAATTATGGCTTACATGTACCTAAATGTACATGTGTAAATTGAATATATGTGTCTAACATTTATTTATTAATTTTTTTATTAAAAGACAATTTTGAATATGACAACTCGGGTGACACAAGACTAGTTTACAATACCAAAGTGCTTGAACAGTAAAGGTTTGTTACTGAAAAGACAAACGTATGTTTGCACTGTAGCATATATATATGTATGTACAATCTCACTTTTTCTATCATTGTCAAAATGACTTATTGTTACGTACCCTGATTTGAAAAAGTTAAATCAACAAATTGAAATTATTCAAATTTTCGACAGAACTACAGTAGCATATTTGAAAAGAAATTTTGGCTGTTACATGTACATATGTTTTATTTCTTAACCATGCGAGGTGTTCAAAATTGTGTAAATGTGTTAAGCGAGTATGAATATTTCATAGTTTTATGCAGTATAAGGTTATACATTCCACATGTTAGTGGCATAGCACAGCAATGGGTTATTGTAAAATTGGGTGGAGATCCAGACGAGGGTCCTGTATCATTAAAATTGCTATCAATTGAATTTATTTCCACATTTGCATTAAAAATACAGAAACACAGTTATAAACAATTATCGTGACAAGTTACGATAATTGATATAAGCTCCTGAAATCCTTGCATTTGATTGACTGTGAACAGATTTGTCATAGATCTGTGGCAGTTGTTATTGATAACAACTGGGTAATAATATCTGTAAAGCGCTTAGAGACAGTATTAAGCTCTACATTGTATATGAATCCAGATTATTATTATTATAACAAGGCCCTGATTTGGTTGTAGAGAAGGATGTAATTTATTAATTTTGGAATCGGAAGTGCAATGTATTAATTAATCTATGTACATGTTCATGTATTGTGTTAACATGTTTCCTATTTCTTTGTTTCTACCTTTAATTCTTTATTTTTCCTGGGAGATGGGGAAGTAGGAATCAACACCCCCCCCCCACCCCCCCCCCCCCCTAAGCATGCTATGCCACTAACATGTACATGTAATTTGAAGGTTTTCATTCACGTCATATCGGTGCCAAAGAAGTGATATTGATTGAACAAAAAAAGTCTCTGTGAATTTATATGGTTGCATCTTTTTATATGCTATATGACTGATAGAGATTAAGAATTGAACACAAATTTGTTAAATGACAAAGGCATTCTTTACAGTATGTAGATGAAAATATTGTGTGTCGTGACAATCATCGTATTACATTTTGCTGTTCAATTTTTTTTTAATACAAAAAAAAAGATGGAAAAGAAACGGAATACATGAAAATTACTGAGCTACAGATAGGTTTCTATTAAACGGCTTTTGGGTCTATTTTTGTCTCGGGTAAATGAACATGTACACTCTGTATTTAATGTTCTTCAAATGCCAAATATTTTGACTCTCTTTTCATTTTCTTTTAAATCTTTTAAATTTGAGGTTAATGTTACAATTTTATTTTCTAGGAATAATGTGTTTATTTCAATTTCAATTTCAATTGTACACATGTGATGTAATAGTCCTAGTGTAAAATTATTAACAGTAATTAATTTCCAACTGAATCCTAAAAGTTTACTTCCAGAATTTTTCTTTAAGGTAAACAGTGTTAGATAAGGTTTGTGGATGTCAGGAATGGAATCTTGATTTATTTATTTGTATGGAAAAGTCCTAAATATCAAAACAATTTCTTGATAATTTGTGTATTCCAGAGCAAAGTTTGTGTTGAGCCTGTGTCCAAACAGTTAAAAAGGCGAGAAAAAAAAGGTATATTGTTTAAACGCCTTTTTACATGAACACCAAAGATTCGACATGAATGGCGAAATGATTTAATTGTGCACATTTGTTTCAACCAAAATGTGTTATGGATTTAATGTTATGTTTCATTTGTACATACCATTTTGAACATGATCTACAAGTATCTTATTTTATTATGGTGGAGTATAATGCTCTGTATAGTTCTGTAACATCATTTTGTGGATCTTTACAATACACCAAAGATCTTCATGGGCATTAGAACTCCTTTTTCAAACTATCGGAATTCCAAATTAATTGATTTTCCCCCATGGCCAATTTATCATGCACACCCATCATTTTCTCTAATTTATTGATATACATTTGTATATATTTGGTTTTATTCATACATGTACATGTAGACGTATATGATCTTATAAATGTATTTATTAATTATTTAGTACAATTTATTGTATATTTATTCATATTTCATATTATGTTGTATTCACGTAGTTGTAAATGTTCAGAGTGCATGTCTTGACTACATGTACAATTGAATTGAAGAGAACAATTGTGCATATTCACTGACTTGTGTACTGCTCAAATGTGTCATATCTTTTAATGAAATATTCGGTTGTGCCAAATTACCGCATACAAGATATTCAAGAAATGTAGCTTCTTCTTTTTTCATGTAAATTGTGTCTCAACTCCTCTTAATTGTGCATTAGCTATACAAAATAAGGAAAAATTACTTGTTTGTGTATTGTATTATATCTGGACTTCCCCTGTAAAAGTGGGTACTGATATTTTGTTCCTTAATTTTGCAATGTGTCGTGTGTGCAAACTGCCAATTTTTTTTACAAATCTCTTTTAATGTGCTTTTTTTTCTTTCCAACTCATATTCTAATATATGACATCTCTTTTATTGATTGAACTGAAATCATCTTTTGTGATCAATGGCATTATATCTGTTAACTTGTTTGTATTTAACCATCATAGTAGGATACGTTTTATTTGTGTACACATATTTTGTAGTTAATGATCCCAGATAGTATCGTGTTTTGTTAGCTTGTATTTGTTAGCGTTCTTCTGTATTTAGCTGCAAGTAATTCATGAGAATTGTTGTTTCATGCTTTTCGAACTCGATAAATTTTGAATGTAAAATATTAAATATTTTATATTTCAAGTACATTTGTGTCAGTTGTTATAATTTGCATCACCTCTTTCATTCAAAGAGTCATAGGAAATAATTTTTGTCATGTGTATGAAACACACACATCCACCTACACAATAACGTCTTTCTCTCTCATTTTCTGCCCGGTTTCTTCCCTTATTTTCTTTCTTGTTCCTTTGCTAGCTTTCTCTCTTGACTCAAGTCTTGCTTGCTCTCACTCATTATCCCATTGGTCCCCCTGTTTTGCGCCCATGCAGTCTTGCTAAACTCTTTCTCTTACTCCAATGCTACTTTTTCTGTACCCAACTCTCTTGTTGGCTCTCTTTCTCTTTTATCTAGTTTATCTCTCATTTGCTCCCCCCCCCCCTCTCTCTCTCTCTCTCCCTTTATCGCTCTTTTCTCTCCTTTCTTAATCAGACCATTTATATTAACAAATCTTAACCATAAATAATTTCCACTTTCTCCTCCCACACCCACCCCCCTCCCTCGAGTGTAATTTTGCACAGAATACTTTTAAAAACGGTTTACTCTCTCGCCACTTTATATTGTAAAAGCAATTACTTTGTTTCAGTGCTCAATGAAGAAGAGAATTCCCTCACATTTTAGATTCAGAATTGATTTTTATTCCTTCAGATCATAGCATATCACTATTAGATATTTATAAAATACAATAAATGTAGATGACAAACCTGAAAAACATGGCAAACATGCTGTACATGTACATATAGCTTCAGTTTTAACCTGAAAAAGAAATATTAATTCTATCTTAAATAAGATTCCCCTTTTAAGGAATGACACATCTTGCATCTTGGCTGCAACTGGATTTTGAATGAAATACATGTACAAAATTTCATAATTGGGTTCTATGGTGTGTTATGGCCAGACATGATCAGTTTATGCACTTGTCATTTGTAAGACGCACCTCTTGACCCCCGGGAATGGTGCGTCATTGTACCGATGTGAGTCGTACATTTTGATACCATGACGCACCTTCCGTCACAGAAAGTGACACGCCATTACATTCCATCGACGCACATTTGAGTCAAATATATGACACACCATTTCATGAAAATGACTAGCCAATGACGCACATTTGAGAAACACTTCTGAAGCACCTTTTCGTGATAATGACTGACCATGTGACGGGCCGTTTATGTTAGAAATATCATCAAAAACATGACGGTCCTATGACACACCTTCAGACAAGCTTGGAGAAAGTGACGGTCCCATTGACACACCAAATGACGCAACGTGGTAAAGTGACTTACTATGACGCATATATGGGTCAGTATATTGTGACGGACATTTTGCGGCCATGACGGTACTGTGCGTCGCGATTTTGGGGAACATGACGCAACCAAAAGGTGCATCTTACAAATGACACCTGCATTAGTGGATCCTATTTTGGGGATATTCTTAAAAAAATGGACAAACTCAACCATTTGCAAAAAAAGGCATTTTCAACACACACACATAGGGCTACAGGCTTTACACACAATAACCTTGCATGTCATTTTAGTTGGAATACTCTTTAAAAACAAAAATATATTTTTAAACACTTTACAATCGGAGCTGGCCTCTCCTTAATGTCTCCTTACAACTACCATTTTATTAAATGTTACATATCATACGTCACAATTGATCATATTTTACTGTAAGAAATTAAAATTATATACAAAGTCAGGAAGTCCACAGGACTTGTAATAGTCTGGTTTCAAGGCACTAGAAATTTCTTTTTGCGCTACGTTTTTTCTACAACTATCAATTCTATGTGCATCACAACTATAGTAAAACAAAAACCTTATTACCTCATTCTTCTACACAGTATATTGAATCGTATGTAACTTGAGTTTAATTCCTAATTGAAGTTATTTCCTACATCAACATGCACCCAGTGTATTGAGAGAGAGAGAGTTGTGACACAAGCACACGTCTGCAATCAAAGGTCAATTCATCAAGCTTCAAATAGTTTCCTCCCGCAGAAAACTTTGATCGCATACATGTGCGGTTGTCACAACTATGTCTCTGAATACGCTATGCATGTACCTAATGTATCTTTCTTATATCAATATAAACACTATTTTCTAGAAAAAAAACAATGGTAATAAACACTGGACTACAACCTTCTTGACACCTTGGGATATTTGTACAGGTGCAAGTTGTAAGCAATTATATCTAATTATCAAGATATTAAATCAAATAAAATCTGTAATATCTCAATGAGCTTAGAAGAAAATAGCCTAGTGCCTTGAAGCCAGGCTAGAAGCATACATATTCAATAGGAAATCATAATTAGCATTAAACATAACTACAAACGGAAGAAATGAGGACATTTGAGGAAATCAGAAATACCAGAATGTTTACAAGGAGACGGTACATGACGTCCTGTCACCCATAACCTGATTTAGAAGAAAATATAACACTTTCACAAAGTTACTAGAGTCCATTTGTATCATACATGTTTATTTTGCCTAACACGTAATTTAACTAATGACTGGTCATTAGTAACATCATGTAATAAGACATGATTTTATAAAACAAATAAAACATCTTATAATCAAGTAGTACAGATCATTTTTTTTTTTTTTTGGGGGGGGGGCATTACCTTCAAAACAGTCCAAACACCCTCAGCTATTGCCTCGTGCGTGTTAGACTGTTCCAAAGGTACCTTGTGGGGGTAATTCTTACTAATGCTTTCACTGCTGTGTATTATTTGTATACTTAAACCAGTCTGTCTGTACAGACCACAGTTCACAGATTTTAGCAGGTCCACTGGATGTACATGTATGTAATTTAAGTAATGTGCGATAGTAATACATTGTGCCACGCAACCTATTACACGCTACAGCCCAGAAATGTTTCTACAGAACTAAAAGGGCTAGAATACCTGGAAAAAATCCATCACTGAGACGGGCACACTATTCAGTTAGCATTGGCGTTAGCGTTATAATCTGATTATGGTGTGTTTTTGTAGAGGCACGCAGCTGGGAGGTGTTTCACAAAGATCCTAACTCGAACTTGACTCTAAGTTGGACTTAAAAATTATGGAGAGCCATTTGTAGCCTTAACATGAAATATATTCAAAAGCAAAAAAAAATCTTTTAGACTTTTTATAAATTTCACATCAAGAACATGAAATCTCCTTGATAAAAGAAAACATGAATGATTTGAATCAACATTTTCATGTCTTTTAAAATAACTACCGGTATTACAAAATATTTTCATAGATGCTAACGGCTTTCCATAATTGATAAGTCCAACTTTATAGAGATAAGTTCAACTTTGTGAAACACCCCCCTGGAAAATTCCAGAGGGTATCTGGGATCCTGTAGAAACACGTCGATCAATAAGTACATGCACTACCGTTAATACACAAAGTAAAAAGTTCATGAGCTTTTAAAGGTAATACAAAGTTTTGGGAAATTTTGGAAATTGGGTGGATAATGATTCTCTACAATTTTGAAATATATGATGCCCCTGTGGATGTATTATAAGCACTAGAAAGTTTAGCCCCTAAAACACTTCTGCCTTCGAGAAAAATTGAATATAAAAATTTACCGGTGCTCCCAGTAAATTTTGATAAATTTCAAATAGCTCCTACGGCTGTACGATGGTAGCTGCGACCATGAAAATCTCAGAGTATGTAGTTGTGGTATATCATTTCCGAACGAGAATAGCTAATCGGTTGATTTTAGTAAATAAACATTGTTTTATAGCTTAATTAATATATTGACCTTGAGAGGGTGCTATTCAACATAAAGTGTTTATTATTTATAATTTCATAACTTTAGAGTCGATTTCGACCGCGACAACGATCACTGAATATTGTAAGATCGCATATACTTGCAATATGTTCATTTGAACCAAATTTATGAGCATATACCAAAACTTTGTATTACCTTTAAGATACCCATATAGTCTCTGGAGAGAGCCAAAAGGGCATTAATTGATTTAATTCTATGTAAATAAAAGTATTTGTGATAATACCCTTTTGCTTCTCAACAGCCATCATGGAATAGTCATGTTCTAGATTAATTATACAGTGGAACCTCATTATATAGAGCTCCGATATAACGAGGTACCTGTTATAACAAGTTGATTTTCCTGGTCCCAGCTCTTTATATTCTTTTGGTTTTTTTACCCTGATATAACAAGATTCCTGATATAACAAGGAAATGTCCATGGTCCCAATGACCTTGTTGGGCCTAAAATAAAAACTTTTTGTATTGCCCTTTGCGACCGACCCAAAGATCTGAAAATCTATGGTCGGCATTTTTTTTAAATAATTTTTTTTAGACCGTTTTTTAGAATTTTTTGTATTAATGAATAAAATAAAAAAATATTTTGTTTGACTTGGATATAGATGCATAAAATCAAATTATTCCAAACAATCTTCGCATTGCTAGCAAGTTTTACAGGTAGTTGAAAACCAACTTCGTCAGCAGGACAGCACAGAGTGTTGTCTCAACACAACATTGCAAACCATGGATTATTATGAGGTGAAAAAGATATGAATGGAATGATGACTCCGAAACACATGTATTAAAGCATTAAAAGAGCATTAAAAACTGAGAAATATCAGCCAAAAGAGGGCGGGGAAAAAAAAAAAAAAACATTAAAAACTGACAAATATCGGCCCAAAGAGGGCGAACAAAAAAAAAAAAAAAAAAAAAAAAATCCAGACCGACCGACCCATGTTTTGGCACCTAAAGGCCAATACAACAAGTTTTTATTTTAGGCCTTATAATGAGGTTCCACTGTAATAGCTAAATTGACATTATGTCTGCTCGGAGCAAGAGGATAAGGTTTGATCACCATTTTCTGATAAGACATTTGATAAAAACAACCATATATTTGTTCCAGATTTGCGTGCTCCGTCTTCTGTCGAAGTAGCGATCAGGAATGCGCTCATCTGCCATTATTAGAAGTTTGGGTAAATAGCATCTGGCCAGGTAAAGACACTATGGAAGGACTTTCTTCAAGAAATCGCGTACTAGGAGCATTTCCTGAAGAAAAAAAAGAAGAAAATTTACAAGAAGACATTCATTATTTGGTTCCCAGTGTGTTTGGAAGCAGATGCATACATGGATTCAACAGTCTATTTTAATATCTACTTATGTCATCAATATATTTAATAGGGATGTAAAGAACCATACAAAGAGAAAGAGAGAGAAAAATAGAGAGAGAGAGAGAGAGACAGGCAGAGAGATAGAGAGAGAGAGAGAAAGAGAGAGAAGAGGAGACTTGGAAAATAATGGTATTGTCTACTGGGAATAGACCAGGGGAGGGGGGGGGGGGGTGGTTCACAAATACTAAAATCCCCAAGTTGGACTTGAACTATGGCAGTCCATTCCTGCCAATGGTTGCTCTCACCATTCGTCTCTCAAGGGATGTCACAAATCTACAGAATTTACATTTTTTATAGTTCACAATTGAAGACAAAAAGTAACTTACATTTTTAAAGTTATATAAATAAAGACTTGGAGTTATACTACGGACGGTATGCGATTTATGCCCTTAAAAAGTCTAGAACCAGATGTAAAATTAGAGAAAAAAACCATTAGAAATGATGATCTTTAGATAATATAATGAATTATATACCTCACTTAAGAAATCCAGCCATCTGATTGGTCGAATTGCATTCATAAACTTCAACTATTTCTGTAAAATTCCCAATAACCATGGTTATTGGGAAAATAGTTCAGTCTCCATGGTTACCCCATAGGTTTACATGTTAAAAAATGGTCTGAGCGATCGAGGATACCGCGTACGTGTGCGAAAAATTGGTCGGCAATTTCAATACAATTGAATCTCGATCGATCTTACCGACAATTTTATCTTGCATTGTTGACATGAAGACGAAAATAAACTTCCAAAAACAAAAAAAACAACATCTGCTGATAGATCTTGATCTAAATTCGTGCCAATATGCATTGCAAAAGTAAAAGAAGGGCCTGTTTATATGGAGCAGCCGCGAAGCATCCTCCACTCGAAACCGTTTCCAATCCATTTTAATGTATATATAAGAAAAAACTACTATATTATATGTATTTAACAGAGCGCGATAGTCGAGCGGGTTAAGGCGCTGACTTTAGTTACATCAGGGAATAATTTTCCTCAAATTTTTTGATTAGCAATTTCAGCTGATGGATAAATATTTCAAATGAAATTCTGTACATTTCTATGGAAGAAAACTGCTACACAAAAGATATTTTGTATAGCAGTCTTGCAAAAATGCATAGCAAATTGCGATGCGATACCAGGAAAATTATTCCCTGTACATCACCTTTTGTACGCAAGAGTTCGAATCTCATCTTCAACAAAAGTTTTTTTATTTTTTATTTTTTAGTCTATTTTTTTTCGGCATATAAAAGTATTAATGACTGCTTTAATATTCGAGAAATAGTTGTTTTATTACGCTCTCGGGAAGGTTACAATTGGGCTATTGCCCTCGGCACGCCTCGGGTAATAGCACAATTCTAACCTTCCATTGAGCGTAATAAAACAACTATTTCTCTCAAAGCAGTCATTAATACTATACTATCAAAAAATGTAAATTCTGTAGATTTATGACCACGATTTGTATGCCGTCCCTTGAGAAATCAATGCGAGGAATGGTTAGAGGAACCAGTGGCATGAATGGCCTGTCATAGTTTAAGTCCAACTTAAGTCAATCTTAATCTTTGTGAAACACTCCCCTGGAAGGAACCTCTATCGGAAAGTGACCAGTCTGTTTCTACAGAACAAAGTTAATAGTAATAATAAAAATAATTCCGCTTTTATATAGTGCCCAATACATCAATACACTGATGTTTTTAAGCATTTTACAGATATATTATTACCCCGGTCATTGGATTCAAGCTTACCTGCACACAATGTATGCATATTCTCCACTCCCTGGGAAGCATTTCCACCAGTCGCCATTTTACAAGCGCACACTTGCTCATCGAAACACATTAACTTTCGCATCCTACCGGGTATCCATTTAACACCCTGGTGGAGATTGGCAAATGAAGATTAACGTCTTGCCAAAGGACATTAGTGCCGCGGGGGGACTCAAACCGCGGATCTTGAGATCCACAGTCCGATGACATATCCTCTCGGCCACGACACCTCTACAATAGGGACTTTTAGATTCGCACGAAGACAATGGGGATTGCTACGATTGACGTCCTTTTAATGCACTGCCTTGAATGGACGTCACACGTATCAGTCTGCGCAAATCTAAAAGTCCCTAATAATAGACACACCTACTCACCTCAGAACAGGAACTATGTCCAAGACCAGGATATTTATGGAACTCTGGACTGGAGACCTGGGTTTGTAACAAAGTATGGGTCATCTGGCCCAGACTGAAACGTAGAACAGGGTCAGAGGTCCCATGGCATTGCAGGACAGGCAGCGGCTTCTTGCTGACTCCATCCGTCTGTAGGGATAAGAATATTCTTTTATTTCATTCCATTTATTTATTTCACTCTCTTTTAATAAACATCAAAAGTATATACATGCTTGTTCATTATCAACATAAGATAAAAGGAAGTGGGGAATCATGAAAGCCAAAATTGGCTTGATAAGAATGATCCCCAAATAAATACTAAGCATAAACAAGATACAAACTTATTTTATATAAAAAAACATTGTACATATACATGTACGTTCACAACAATAGAGGAAAGATAAAAATAACATAAGGTAAAGACAGTTACAGGAAGATAAGAAGAGAGAGAAGATAAGAAGAAGGAAGTTACAACTTGAATTTTTACATTCTACATAATAAATGACAATTTCATTTTGTTCCGCTTAAATAACTCTTAATACATATATTCTCTTTTTCTCTTATTCTCTTATGTATGTTTGGTATGAAGGGTTCCATGTCGCTACACTACATCTAAGATTCGAGCTCCAAATATATACACTTGTAACCTCTGTTAAAGCCCGTCTGCACTAGTTTGGCCAGGGGGATTAGACCTCCCTGCAAGGTCACTGACAGGTGGCTATCTCATCAAATAAGCTCTCAATTAACATAAGAAAAAGAGGATCATGTGAGACAATTGGTCACCGATTAGCTATTATATATAGAGGGCGCAAGTAGCTATACGTAGTACAGTGGGGCTTTAAGAGATATCGCAAGTTTACATACTCTAAAATAACATAAAAGTAACTTGTTAGTAGACTTGTTGACACAGCAGTAGACACTCGCATAGAATAAACACTGCACGGAACACTTGGGTTACAGATACATGCAGATAGATAGTTGGATAGATAGAAAGACAGAAAGATAGATAGATAGTAGATACCTAAAGAGAGAGAGAGAAAGAGAGACCGATAGGGAGGGGGAGGGAGAGAGAAAGAGAGAGAGAGAGAGAGAGCCGAAAATGCAGACAGAGAGAGAGAGACATACACATAGAGAAAGACAGACAGAGACAGAGGGAGAAGAGAGAAAGAGAGACCGATAGGGAGGGGGAGGGGGGGGGGGGGGAGGGAGAGAGAGAGAGAGAGAGAGAGAAAGCCGAAAATGCAGAGAGAGAGAGAGATACACATAGAGAAAGACAGACAGAGACAGAGGGAGAAGAGAGAAAGAGAGACCGATAGGGAGGGGGGGGGGGAGGGAGAGAGAGAGAGAGAGAGAAAGCCGAAAATGCAGAGAGAGAGAGAGATACACATAGAGAAAGACAGACAGAGACAGAGGGAGAAGAGAGAAAGACAGAGAGAATAAGCCAGGCTGAGACTCACTTTAAATGTCTGATGCAGAGGCATCCATGTACTGAGCGCTAAAACACCGGCATATGGCCTGTCGTCCGTTAATGCCGAGTAGAGTGAAACAGCACCCCCTTGTGAGAAACCACCTATGACGATGCGATTAGGTGCGATTCCATTGCTTTCCTCTTCCGCAACCATTTTTAATACTGTAAACAAAAAAACTCTTGTTACACACATGTAGTATAAAGATATGTATTTTTGCTAGGAGTTATCAAATTGTACCACTGAGAAAAATATGTGTTATGGGTTCCACACAGCCATGTATATTCAAGATGTGAGCTCTTAATATTATTTGTAGAAAAAGAGATATCGCAAGTTTAAATGCACGCTCCATTAACATGAAATAGACTTGTGAGTAGACTAGTCGACGTACCCTAATGCGTTTACATTACATAGAAAAAGTCTTGCATGGAACGCTTGTCCGACTTGGGTTCCATGTGCAGGGTTGTATACTGTTCTTCATTTCCTAATACTCCTTAACAGCTAACCCGTAGAATGGGAGATACTTTTGTTCAGGTTGATTTTATACCTTCAAGCTGTACGCAAATTGTTATCATTATTTTTTCATTTTGGGTGAATGGTAGACTTTCATTTAAAGGTACTATGTCCCATTTAGAGGCCCAAAAAAAGAAAAAGTTAAATTCCAACTGCATTTAAAAGATAATACTAATTTAGAACTTCCCTAAAAAAGGTGGGGCTTGAAAATGTCTTCAAGAGGGAAAATAACAACTATTAATTGTCAAATCGACTTTAGGGCTATAGAGCCCAAAAGTAATAGTCTTGATTTTCAGACAATTGTACCGAATGGTCATACGATTTATGCTGCGCAAAGATTCAATCAGTTTAATCTTGGCCATTACAAGAAGTGGGTTATTGATGTAGACAAATGCTCATGTACCCTTTACAACTCTTTTCATGTATGTTATTACCAAAGAAGAAAAAAAGCCAGTCAGTCACTCAATAGTGTCTGACAGTAAAGTCTAGCAAGTTATCGGGTTTCCTTGCATAATTTGAATATGAGGACACTGCTAACGTTTAAATTTCACAGATAGGATATACATGACATATTCATAGTTCCTGCAAAGTTCTACAGAATTTGAGGTTGGCTGCAAAAGGTACCTTTAAGAAAGAAAAAACGTACTACCGTAATTTTGAGAAAAAAACAGAATAATTCTGGGAAAAACATAACGGTAGGCAGCTCTGACCAAGCAACATGTACATCAGCAGAATTTTCTCTTTGTAACTTACAATTTGCAGAAGCCTTCAGGATACCCTCCTTGTCTTCCTTCCCATCGGCCCCCAACGAGATGATGTCAAACCAGGACGGCATGACCATTCCCATGTTTAGCGTGACTGGATTATTAGGTCTGCACCAAGAAGTATTAAAAGACAGGATTAAAAGTGTTAATAAACTTTCAGATGAGTACCAAAAAGTTTTAAAAGACATGTTTAAGAGTGTAGAAAGATGATCTTCACAAAACGAGATGCAAATCAGGACGGCATGACCATTCCAAAGTTTAGCGTGACCGGCATACTAGGTCTGCACCAAAAAGTATTAAAAGACAGGTTTAAGAGTGTTATTAAACTTTCAGATGATCTTTCGTAAACGAGATGTCAAATCGGGACGGCATGACGATCCAAAGTTTAGCGTGACCGGCATACTAGGTCTGCTCCAAGAAGTATTAAAAGACAGGTTTAAAAGTGTTAAGAAACTTTCAGATGATCTTCACAAAACAAACCATGATGTCAAGACCATTCCAAAGTTTAGCGGGACCAAAGTTTAGCAGGACCGGATTACTAGGTCTTCACCAAGAAGTGTTAAAAGACAGGATTAAGATTTACAGTAGGTTTGCGGGTGCACCATGTGAGAGAGAGAGAGAGAGGGTTGAGGAGTCCTGAAAAGGACTCTGACTCGGTAATCTTTCTTGGGGGTGTGGTGTGGTAGTCCTGAAAAGGACTGTTTGTTTAATATCTTTCTTAGCATATAGTTCTAAGGAGAACTATAGCGCTTGGAGAGGATGAGTGGCTCGACGTTTCGAACAGGTTGACTATCCGTCGTCAGGAGTGGATTAAGATTGTTTAGAAACTTTCAGAGGACCTTCACAAAACGAGATGTCAAACCGGGACGGCATGACCATTCCAAAGTTTGGTATGGCGGGCACATTGCCTCTCTACCAAGGAGTATTAAAAGACAGGTTTAAGAGTGTTTAGAAAGATGATCTTCACAAAACGAGATGTCAAACCGGGATGGCATGACCATTTCAAAGTTTAGCGGAACTGGCATATTGCCTGTCTACCAAAAAGTATTAAAAGGCAGGTTTAAGAGAGTTATTAAACTTTCAGATGATCTTTCCTAAACAAGATGTCAAACCATGACGGCATGACCATTCTGAAGGTAAGCGTGACTGGCATATTATCTCTGTTTGATAAAGTATTATGAAACAGCTGAGCAATGCGAGTAATGCAACATTTTAAATACTTTTGTCCAATCAATTATTTATTTATTTATTTATTTCTGATATTCAGACAGGGCGACTCATTATCACCAATAATGGTGTCTTCCATGAGGCCCTGTTAAACATAATGAGGAACATTAGAGAGACCCGGGAGATACCGTGATTCAGTTTGATTTTCCCTCCCGGGACAGGTGAATCCAATTACTTGATTATCCTGCTTTTAAATAGATATACTTACGCATTAGGAAATATGTACTTGATGTGAGGCTCTTTGATCTCTTCAAATGACGAACACCAGCCATGCCTGTTAGTAAACAAGAATAAGAAGAAGAATGTGTGTATTATAACCAACACAAAAAAGCCAACAAAAAGCCAACATTGGCATTGGCTGGTATAAAACGTACAAGGCGCTATCTCGTTTTCTCAACGGCTGGTTCAAAATAATAGAATATTTGTGGGGCCCTACGAATATCAAAAATGGTTATATTTATGGATATTTCAGCCGTCTCTGAACCGATTTTGATCAAACAAAATCAAGATGATTTTGTCATTTAAATTGTATGCTCTTTCAAATTGGACACTCAGTTTTTCATTATCTCACAACAAAAATTATTTTATGTAGTGCCCTCTATACCAAAACTCAACTATTCTTTAACCACTTCAAGTTTCAAGTTTTTATTTGTTTCACATTTCACAAAAAAAGAATTCACATAATTGACAAAATTAGAACATAATATGAAATATATTAAAAGTGTCACATTATATAATTAATTCTTTGAAAAGACGTCAAAATTAATGGTAATGAATAGAAGGTTATACAGAGTGAAATGTGAGGAACCTATTAAAAAGCTCAGCTTGTAGATTATAGGTTCCCATAAATAAAACTAACATTTGGTTGAAGTGGTTGTAATGACATTATACAGGTCTTGAACAGTAGCTGGCGCTTCCGGCATTTTTTTAACGACTGCTGTTGGCCTAATACGCGTTCATATCCTCTGTGCTACTTGCACTAACATCCAATTAGTGGGACTACAACATCACTTTCATCACCAGAGCTTTCACTTTCATTATCAAAATCACTCCCTAGATCCATAAAGTCTTCCTCTTCGCCTTCTGAAATATCTGAACAATCACTGAAATCACATTAGGTGCGTCTTCATCATCTCGAGATTGCCAAATAGCCCGCTATTTCTGCTTTGGGAAATAATCCTGAAGTAACAAATCGCGTCTTCACTATCTCGAGATTCGACATCGAAACTTCAAACTCGACCTTGAGAAATTAGCTTGAGATATCTTGCTCAGCGTTAGCGCGTATTGCGAATCTTCGGTCTAGTGAAGACGCGAGGGACAAATAGCTGGATATTTTTTTCCAAATAGTGGGATATTTTGCAAACTATCCCAAGATATCTTGGGATGACAATCCTGACCAAATATCCTTCTAATTGCTACTTCGGTCTGATGAAGACGCAAATTAGCTGGATAGTTTGCGATCGGGATATTAGTTCAAATAGCTGGATATTTGGCAATATCGAGATAGTCAAGACAGGCCTATTCTCTTTTGTCATTAAATGTATTATCAATTATGTTAGACCTCCGAAGTGAGCGGCAGAACGCCATTTTGAAATTTTTGTTTGCTCAGTACACACGTACAGCTTACATACCTGTACACTTAGTCGTAAAAAAATGCCGGAAGAGCGCAAGCTACTGTTCAAGACCTGTATAACGTCATTGCATTATTATTATTGCAGTGCTAATTACACAGTAGGGTTAGGCATTATGCAAGGCTAGTCTTGAAAGAACAATGCCCTAAGCACGTACATGTACGTGGTACGTACAAGCATGCGAGAGCGAGAACACGTACATGTACGTGGTCCGCAGTCAAATGGTTTATAGTCTTCCACACAGATGTAAAAAGAATCAGAAAGTCACAAACTATTTCAACTTTACCAGGACTCAACCTTTTGATTTGAAACGCACATACTCACCCTTGATCACCAAGTCCATGCAGAAATATCACCTGCACAACAAAGAAATGAAATAGAAATATACAATATTTAATTAAAACTAAACAAAACATGGATCTTAGTAGGACAGCAAGCAAAGTTCACTTCTTTAATTTCCATTGAACAAACACCACTTGAATAAGAGAAGGATTAATTGCCTGCAGGGGTGGGTGGAGGAGGGATGGGGGAGGGTACAATGTTAGAAAAGTCTATGAAAAGCGAAGAAGTAAAAAGAAAAATATTTCCTTTCTCCTTCAACCCCCTTTATTTTTTTTAGGGGTGGGGGAGGGGCTTATGCCCTGTCTAAAGCAAGTGAAGACCTACATGTAGTCCACCCCTGGACTGTTGGGCACTATTTCGCTATCGTCTGGTTGAGTGCACACCCCATAGCACACACACACACACACACACACACACACACACACACATACGCACATGCAGAATAGTCGTACTCCCACAACATTTTTTTGGGGGAAAGTGAATCACTGGGGTAAGTGAATCACTGGAGTAAGTGAATGAGCGCGGTAAGATATGACTGCGCCATCTGTTGGTTATGTGAGGGGGTTGCGCATCAATAAAAATCGTCCAGGACGTGGACTCGTGAAGACCAGGCATCAGGTTTAACTGAATCAGTAGAACACGGGCCAAAGACATCAAGAGAAGAGGCATATCCCGCACCTCCATCTATAGCCCGTTTCATAGTTTAGGGGGATTGGGATATATTATACATCAATACCAGGGGTGAAAGTGAGCACTAAAAAAAAAAAAAAAAAATTTTTTTTTTGTTTTCCCCTCAACCACGCCCCCCTTGAGTAAGAAAAAGAGAAGAGGATTCGCGAGAAAAAATGGCATCTAACAACATTCCCCCCCCCCCTTTTGAATAAGAAAATTGGGACAAAAATAGGGCAAAATAGGCAAGATTAGAGAAAATAATGGGGAAATCAGTAAAATCAGGATAAAAGAGGGAAGAAGAATTTTTTAATCAGGGAAAACCAACAACAAAAATAATCAGAAAAACGATTTAAATCAGGTTTTTATCAGGCCTGCAATACTGACCGTAGCTGTGTGCTTAGCGGAAGGCAATACTGTTGGTCCAGAGGTCGAAGCCATACTGGAGTAGGAATTACCGCACATGTACTGGTTGCTGATTGGACGATTCAAATTCTCTCCCGATCTGATTGGACAGTTCCCCGACTGGTCTCCTGCCCTCCTGCTCTTACTCCAAACGCCCGGTGCGGGATTCTGCTGTGTGTGGGCGGGGCTTGACGTGTGGTGGTTGCTGATTGGTTGTTGGCCGGTGATGAGAGAGCTGATTGGCTGGATGTGGACCAGGATAGAGGTGAGACTAACCAGGGACGGAATCCTGCTTGGTAGTCTAACTAGTGGAGCAAACAGTCCAGACATCTAAATGGTCTAAATACAAAAAAATGGAAATATAATATAAATATAATTGAATAACCAGGCAGTCTAACTAGTAGAGGTGTTGTGGTCTAGTGGAAAAGTCACCCGACTGCAGATCACAAGGTACGGGGTTCGAATCCCGCCACGGCACTAATGTCCTTTTGCAAGACGTTAATCTACATTTGCTTCTCTTCACCCAAGTGTTAAATGGGTACCCGGTCGGACGGAAAAGTTAATGTGGTTAGATAAGCATGCGTGCACTTGTAAACATGGCGCCTGGCTGGAATGCTCCCCAGGGAGTGGAGAATCTGCACACAGTGCGTGCGGGCAAGTAGTGGCATAATGATTCAGACATCTTAATGGTCTGAATACAAATAGAGCGAAATATAACAGACACAATTAAGTCCAACTATTGGGTAATGCAGTTTAGAGATCTAAATGGCCTGAATACGAAGACAGAGGGAAACTTACATGTAATTTACAATGCAATTTCAATTTGAAACCAAATTCACATCATGGGAGTCATGCATTTTAATTACTTTATTCTGCAAAGACAAAATAAAGTAAAAAGTGTATACAAAACAACAGTAAAGTGTGAAGTGAGTCGGATGGATGCTAGGAAAAAAATTATTAACCACATGTGAATGATGATATAACCTGCATGTCTTCATTTCTAATCCATGTGACTTTACATATTAATGAATAGCACAAAACAGCAAGATACATGTACATAATGAACTGCAAGTAAGAGAAGAATAAAAACTTCAACAAATAATGTCACTTTAGGTAGATGAGCATGTATGTACAGTATATGTCTCCAGAAAAAAGAAGAAAACATGTACACATACACAAATGAAAACATGTGACAGCTCGAAAAAATAATCAATTTGCAGAGTTTCAACCCAAAGGCACAGGATAAAGCTCTTAAATCTACAGCAAAATGAAAAAATGACTTATATTGATTTTGCTTTTAAAACTTTTACAAATGTCATTTTGAAAAAGAAACCAAACAAATAGTCGCACACAATTCGCACATTTTTGATAATTTGTTCCACACTTCTTTTTCCTTTCTCCATCACTTCCGACTGGTTGTACACATAGGAAGATGAGACGTGAATGATATGATTATGAAGCTGTCCCTTTAATAAGCTTCCATCACAATTTGCAAGGCTGCGAGATAAATGTAAGAAACAAAAAACATCTGCCAGATATATGGCCTTTCCTATTTTGTTCCCAGAGCCAATTCTCCGTCCCGATTGATGATTGAGATTGTTTTAACGCCCAAGGAGCGAGGTAGCTAGAGAAAAGATTATTTAAACGCCCAAGGAGCAAGGTAGCTAGAGAAAACAGGCATATTGATTACGGATCATGATCAATACGAATTTGACGCCTTCAGGTGAAGATGTAGCAATTCGTTTTCTTCAAATGCAGCATTGCAGTCAGTGTGAAGTGGGTTGCCACCCTGAGAACAATGTGGGGGCAGACTTTCTTTGGATAATTCAAATCTTTAGGGAGACAGAGATTGGGGGGGGGGGGGCAGAGAATGGGGGGGGGGGGGAGGAAGGAGGGAGGGAGTGAGTGAGTGAGAGAGAAAGACAGAAAGAGAGATATAGAAAGTGAGAGAGAGAGACAGATAGACATAGAAAGAGAGATAAAGAGATATATAAAGCGAGAGAGAGAGCGAGACATAGAAAGAGAAAGAGAGACAGAAAGAGAGAGACACAGAAAGAGAGACATAGAAAGAGAGAGAAAGAGATATTAGAAAGCGAGAGAGAGAGAGTGAGACATATGGCAAAAGAGAGAAAGGGATATAGAAGCGAGAGAGAGAAAGAGATATAGAAAGCGAGAGAGAGAGAGAGAGAGAGACATAGAAAGAGAGACATAGAAAGAGAGATAGAGAGAGAGATGGAGACATCCGAGAGTCGAGAGAGACAGTTGACACTGAAATACTGGTATTCAACTTTGGTATTTTTCTTGAAAATAAGCAGCACTGAATGTGTTTTCTTCTTCAGCCAAATGGGAAGGAAAGATGAATCAATATTGTTCAGCAAGTTTAATGAATATTAAAATGCAAAGGCAAACATATTGTACGTGATGTACATATTCAATATAAATACATTGATTATCAGAATAGGATAAAATTAATCAGTAATACTAAATTAAAATAGCGTAGTGATTTTCTTTAGCAGCATTATGAATGTTATGTGTTAGTCTCGGTGGCAATTTCATGCATGTAACACCCTTACATGCTGTACATTGCCAGCTATGACTTTGGCAGTTCAGGAGTTAACCCAAGTGCACGCCCCCCCCCCCCCCTCCTCCCCCTACCCCACCCTGAACAAAACCAAGTCACTGTGGATCTTATCAAGAAAGACCCTTTCCATCAACTAGCATTATCCTCTCCATAGGGAAAAACAAATCAAGTGGTTACATCGCACGTTGCCCCTCAAACCATACAAGACAGTTGAAACAAGGCCTCTTGATGAGGACGGCTAAACACGTGACGGCAGAGTACCCCACAAGTCTTAAAGGTATTACAAAGTTTTGGGAAATTTCGAAAAATGGGTGGATTAGTGATTCTTTACAATTTTGATATGTTTGGATGACCCTGTGGATGTATTAAAAACACCAGAAATTTTAGCCCCTAAAACACTTCTGCTTTCGAGAAAAATTGAAAACAAAGATTTACCGGTGCTCCCGGTAAATTTTGATAAATTTCAAATAGCTCCTACGGCCGTACAATGGTAGCTGGGACCATGAAAATCTCAGAGTATGTAGTTGTGGTCTATAATTTCCGAACGAGAATAGCTAATCGGTTGATTTTAGTCAAGAAACATTGTTTTATAGCCTAATTAATATCTTGACCTTGAGAGGGAGCTATTCAACATAAAGTGTTTATTATTAACAATTTCATAACTTTAGAGTCGATTTTGACCGTGACAACGATCACTGAATATTGTAGGATTGTATATGCTTCCAATATGTTCATTTGAACCAAATTCATGACCCCATACCAAAACTTTGTATTACCTTTAAAGCCTGTCTTCATCAGCTCAAGTTTGCCAAATAACCCACTATTTTCAGACTCGGGATATTATCCCAAAGCTCGAAATTGCATCTTCACCAGACCGATCCCCTCATCACAAACTAGCTCGGACGGGCGCAAATTAGCCCGCTATTTCCCAAATAGCAGGATATTTTGGAAACAAGACCAAGACTCCTCAGGATATTTTCTCGACCAAATATCCCGCTAATTGCAACTGCAGGCTGATGAAGACGCAAATTAACTGGTTACCTTGCGATCGGGATAGTTACAATTAATTAATAGCGGGTTATTTCGCAAACTCGAGCTGATGAAGACAGGCCTTTTTAGGACAGTCTTTCAACGTACCCTGTTCACCACATTTGCACGTGATTAGAAATCATGGACGATTACTCCGGGCCCCAGTGCTGTTGACCCTTAAGATGTTTCTCGATGGGGGAAAGTCAATTGCATCTCCATCAAACCAAGCGTGAGAGTGGCAGGACACGCTCTCGTGCATCATTACGGCCTACTGCTCGGATAGAACGTAAATGGGGTGCGATAACAGTCGAAGGATGCAGAGATGAAAGAGAGAAAGGGAGAGAGAGAGAGAGAGAGGTATGTATAGCTTGAGATATCTCAGAAAGAGAAAGACAAAGACAAAGAGAGAGAGAGATTTAGAGAGTGTGTGAGAGAGTTATGTAGAGAGTGAGACATCTCAGAAAGAGAAAGAGAAAGAGAAAGAGAGAGAGAAAGAGAAAGAGAGAGAGAGAGAGAGAGAGAGTGTGAGAGAGTTATGTAGAGAGTGAGACATCTCAGAAAGAGAAAGAGAAAGAGAAAGAGAGAGAGAGGGTGTGAGAGAGTTATGTAGAGAGTGAGACATCTCAGAAAGAGAAAGACAAAGAGAGAGAGATTTAGAGAGTGTGTAAGAGAGTTATGTAGAGAGTGAGACATCTCAGAAAGAGAAAGAGAAAGAGAAAGAGAGAGAGAGAGAGTGTGAGAGAGAGTTATGTAGAGAGTGAGACATCTCAGAAAGAGAAGGAGAAAGAAAGAGAGAGAGTGTGTGAGAGAGGTATGTATAGAGTGAGACATCTCAGAAAGAGAAAGAGAAAGAGAGACAGAGACAGACAGACAGACAGGGTAGAATCAGATACATGTAGATCTAGACAGTGGAGAGAGAGAGAGAGAGAGAGAGACAGACAGGGTAAAATCAGATAGATCTAGACAGTGGAGAGAGAGAGAGAGACAGGGTAAAATCAGATAGATCTAGACAGTGGAGAGAGAGAGAGAGAGAGAGAGAGAGAGAGAAAGAGAGAGAGAGAGACTGAGACAGTGTGTGAATAATTTGGGCAGACAAATGAAGTGGGAGGATATTAATTCAACAGTCACTACAGTAGTTTCACAAGAGCTCATTCCACAAGTGATTTCAAGCATGTTGCACATCTCATTAATCCACTCTCGTTGGAACATTTCCCAAAAGACGAAAAACTATGTTCTATTGAATCGCATATAGGGGGCAGGGGAGGGCGGCCGGGGAGGGGGGCAGGGTGAGGGTGGGCTTGCAACACTTCTCATGAAGAGCCAATTACTGGTTGGAGCGTGTTCACAATAGTGAGTGATGCGATATTGATGGAGAAAGCCTACATGTATGTTCAACCGTTACAAACCTTGTTTTGAAAACTATCAAAAATGAAATGTAAATGTGCAATTGTATGATAATGATAATTCCTTCGGGGATGATTTTTAAAAAAATCCTGTCCAACATTGTAGGGCATGAAGATCGATATTCATGAAAAAGTCAAACACGGAAAGAAATATATCTACAAAATGATAATGTATACAGTGCGTCCCAGAAAAAACGAAACCGAGAATTATCAACGTTTGATCATAACTTAATCACAATTATAATTGATAAATGACACATATTTGGAAAGCTGAGATCCTCCTCTTTCATCTGATGTAACTCATATAATGCATATTTCACGCTCTTCAAATTCATTTAAATCACTCATGCGTGAAATATGCATCAGGTGATTTATGATAAAACATCGATAATTCTCGGTTTTGTTTTTATGGGACGCACTGTAGAACTTATACTTGAACTATGACTTGAACCGTACACTGGATACAGGCACATGGAGCAAATACATTTAAAGCATCACATGACATTTCTAGCTTCTACAAGCTATAGTGTGAATCAATCTTTCTGGCGTGCTAGTTTATTCCATGTTTAATGCATGAAAATGCTTAAAGACCCTATCAAATGAAAATACAACTATTTCTATCAATGGATATATTGAATGAACGATTGAATGTACATGTAGAATACAAATATAAAGGAATACAAATATAAAGGAATACAAATATAAAGGAATACAAATATAAAGGAATAACAGTCATTTTCCCTTTCATTATTGCACACAAGAGGTGTTGTGGACGAGTGGATAAGTCGCCGGACTGTGGATCACAAGGTCCGTGGTTCAAGTCCCGCCGCAGCACTAATGTCCTTTGGCAAGACATTGATCTACATTTGCCACTCTCCACCCAGGTGTTAAATGGGTACCCGGTAGGATGCAAAAGCTAATGTGGTTAGATTAGCAAGTGTGCGCATGTAAAAATGACGCCTGGCTGGAATGCTCCCCAGGGAGTGGAGAATGTGCATACATTGTGTGCGGGTAAGCCTGAATCCAATGACCGGGGTAATAATATACTTATCTGTACTTATTATTAAAAGCAAATTAAAAACTCATTTTTTCACACCTCTCCTCTGACACACACTAAAATGTCATTTACATGTGTAATTGATATTACTATACTGTAATCTACGTGTATGGCTTAGAAGCTTTCCGTTGAAATATAATTCATCTATTTAATCTTTCACTTCACACAGGGTCTTTAAAAGTACTTGAAATTAATGTGAACTGTACACTTGCATGAGCAAATATTCCTAAGAACTAAACATGCACTAAGAAATGGTTTCTAGTAAAATGTGTTACCCTTTCTCAAATACAGTATAGCCAGAAATCATTTGGCAAGAAATTAAAATGGAGCGGAAAAATTTGCAACTCGGAAACCGGATAACACCTCCTGCAACCATTTTCTGACATGTTACAATGCATACATGCATGCACCAGAAATGAAATTGGAAATTCAGTTCACGGTATTAAAAACCCATGGGAAATTTGGATCAACACCACAACGAATGTGTAGGAGTTGAAATGAATTGCTCCAAGCGTGGAGTATTCAGTCCTTCCCATTTGATAATAAAAGTCGGTGAGGATTTCCATAGCGCTCCCCCTACAACCACTCTGAATATTTATACAAAAAGGGGATAAATCAACAAGAGTGACGCACAAAACCGATGCATAATGCATGGCGTACATGAGCATTCTTCCAGGGGCTGCCTTGTCACTTTCCATCCCACGTCATTAGCCCTCCCCCCAAATCATTTTCCTCATCTCCCCCCCCCCCCCCATCCTCCTTCTATCCCTACCCCATATCCTCCTCCTCCCCCCCCCCCCATCCTCCTCCTTCTCTGCCTACTCTCCCCCATCCTCCTTCTCTTCCCCTCCCCACCCCCCATGTGCCTCGGAATAGAATTTCTAGATAGACGGCACTAAATGCCTATTATTTTTTTTTATTATTATTATTTTATTTTTTTAAAAATGTAATTGAACCAATTGCTTTAATTGATCAAAGTACTTTGTAGATCTTTTCATCCTTATCTTTCCAGCGTGGCAATGATGATGTATCTTTATCATACTTCATAGGGTACATGATTGAATTTGATCAAAGTGCTTTCCATAATACACTGTAATTTCATTACCATTGCACATCGTAAGTGCAAGACTCTCTCTGATATAAAGTCTGTTGAACTTCCAAGGGCGATTCAAGGTAACCATTATAACAGAGACAGCTGAGACACTTGATCAGAAAACAAAGATTCATCTCAATTCACAGTCCACATTTTGAGATGAGGAGAGATAATGAGTACTGAGGTGTCACTCATAGACCAAGAGGTGTCACAGATGAGTACTTTAAACATTTGACTGAAAATGCGAAGGTTGAGTGTTTGATGCCCAGCATGTAATCTGCATTGCTTCTTTCCACCCAGCTGTTGAAGGATTTGCGGTAGAATGTGAAAGTTTTGTTGTTTGTTCAGCATTGTAAGTGTCTGTATACAATTTTGCCTGGCTGGAATGCTCCTCAGGGAGTGGAGAAGGTGCATACAATGTGTGCAGTCAAGACTGAATTGATGACCAGAGTAATATTATGTTTCTAGAGCGCTAAGAGACATCATAAATGTAATCTATAGGCACTTATAAATCCATAGTTTATTATTATTATTATTAATTCTTATTATTGGTAGTATCATCATTATTATTATCAGTATCATTAATATCATTATTATCAGTATCATTAATATCATTATTATCAGTATCATTAGTATTATTATTATCAGTATCATCATCATTATTTGTATTATTATCATCATTATTGTTATGATTATTATCATGATTATTATTATTACTACTCCAAAAATGGGAGAGGACCTTGCAACATATGGACAATGAAACACACAATGTTTTATGACCAATACATTATGTGAAAACAGACACATTTCAGCAGCATATTGGTGAAAGAACAGGATTTCAAAATGAGCATTAACATGCTTTAGTTTGCACAGCAGATGTCATTTGCAAAAATGTAGAACACTATACTTCCCGATACCTGGAGAAAAGGTATTGCAAGAAAAAATATAGATTACATGAAAGATATATTACATGTATTTGAAGAAGGAGTTCTGGTTCCATGAAATCTAACCTTGCCACAAATCAAACTAGGACATTTGTTAGTTTGTTTCTGTCTGGTGGCAGTCATACACTGTATAATACATCTGAAGTAGATATGAACTGATAGCTTCTTTATGAAGATGATTTGATACTCTTCTTCTCTCTCTCTCTCCCTCACACACTCTCTTCTTTATCTCTTTCTCACGTCTCGTTCCCCCTCTTTCTCCCATCTCTTTTCCCCTCCCACTCCTGCTTCCTCTCTATTTCTCTCAACTTGGGCTCTCTCCCTTTTTATCTAACTTTGCTAGGTACATGTACAGTAGATACATATCGTCCTTGTTTTCACGAAGTGACCGTAGTGAGGAAAATCGTCACGCAAAGTGAATGCAATTTTTTTTTACTACCGTCACCTTCGTGAAAACAGCGACGATATATTTGTTCAGATGGATTGATATTGATAACTCCCCCCCCCCCCCCCCTTCTCTCTATCCCCCTATCTCCATCTCTCTCTCTCCCTCACTCCCTCTCCTCCCTCCCTCCCCCAATTTCAACCTTAACAACAATCAAAATGCATGTCTTAACTAGATATTAATATGTACATGTACATGTAAGTAGCTTTTTTATCACTATGCTTTCTGTGTCTCCCCCCTCTCTCTCTCTCTCTCTCTTTCTCTTCTCTTCCATCCTGTTTCTTTTGATCTTAGTGTCAATATTTCTTCCTTTCTCTTTCTATCTCTTTCAGTCTCACTCCCACTTTGTTGATTACTTATTCTCTTTCTCTGTCTCCCTCTCTCTTGCTCTAGTACATACATCTAGATTACTGTTTTTCTCCTCCATTTCCCACTCTCAAACACACACATATGCACACGCACACTCTATCTCTCTCTCTCTCTTCTCTCTTTCAATGATCATCCTACGATGTACTTGTATGCATGTTTTTGTATCCTTATCTGAATATCTCTCTCCCACTCTTCCTCAAGTGCTACTAAATAGAGGTTTCCCCTAAAAAACAATATTTCTCCCCTTTTTGACAGTTAAAACATTAAAAACTCACCAACAAGGAAAGGGAAATTATACATTGTTATATTCATGGAAGGTACAAGTTCATATACAGAATCTGTAACACCAAATTTGTTCCAATGTGGTAAATTCAGTCAGCTGAAAATCAGAGCTTTGAATTAGAAAATGTAAGTCTGCATTGCATAAAGGTTCTTACTATTGCCTAACATACAAGCATTTTTGCACTGCGAATGCATCTACAATGTGCATGCCTTCATCGACAAGAGGTGGAAGGGGTGGGAGAGATGATCAGGAAGAACGTGAAAACAACGTGAGTGAAAAGGAGCAACAATTACAAAAACAATCCCCAAATTGCCTTAAAACCTGCTAGAAATGAGCCTGACTGAGTAAACAAAAAAAGTTTTCAATTACCTCTGTCCATTCTGGCACTGAAGCCCATTACTCAAGCCAAGGTACGAAGATAATTCAATATTGCTGTGCTAATAAGCAAATGATTAGCGGAAAACCGAAACAGCCTGAAGCTCTAAATTTCTCTGTAAAGGTGCACGAAGCGAACTACTTCTGTTATCACCTCTTTTCCCCACGTTGCAGTTCTCTTAAACATTTTGTGACAGTTGCTCACATATTGTGTGGGTTCGGCTCAATATCTTTTAATCTAATTTAGGGCCCTGGGAAATATGTATGTAGAAAGACACCAACAATAAAAACAAAACAATAAAATATGCACACCTGCATACACACATTGTGTCATTTCTAGTTGAGTAATAATAATATTGCATTTGATGCAAGTAAATTTAACCTGTTGGCTACCGGTACTGAATATCATCCAGTCCCTGTAGCCATTCGGTTAAAATGGCAAACTTTACAATTCTTGAATTTGGCAGCACTTTGAGAGGTTCAAAGGCACTGTTTGTCGATGCCAATAGGCAATAATTGTTTCCGATACCGCCAGAAGGGCGTTAACTCATATACTATAACATTGAGTTAACAATTTCATGACAATAATTCAATATTTTGTGGTTTGGCTGAATAACTTTTGATTCAGAACCCTACAAAATATACCAGATGCACGAGTAAAAGAGCAAAAATTGTCTGCACACACTGCATCCATTTTTCTTGCATGACCATACTGTGTTTGATGACAGGAATTTAAAAAGGAAAATAAGCTTTAAAATACTTTAATTGGCAACAAATCGAGAGGCTCTGAACTTTTCGGGGTTTTTTTTCGATATAAAATTGGCAATTTTTAAAAGTCTGTAAACATTATTGTTGTTTTTATACATGTTTTATCTTTATAAGAACAATGTAGCAATACTATAAAACAAATTATTGTTGCCAATTAAAAGAACAAAATTTCATCAATTTAGCCCTTACAATAAATCCTGTCCTGAAAGGGTTAATACGCTCCTGTCTCGATACAGACGTAATCAATATTGCTGGGCAGTCTGTCAGTTCAACCATGGATTTGGGGCTTCCCATTTCAATTTCTCCCTTAATTAATTGGCCTCTATAAATGAGCACGCCTCCCGATCCCGAGTCGAAACACCAGGCTTTAGTGTAGGATATACAAGCATATGGCCTGTTGGATCAAATTCATCAACAGGTTGCCAGGATTTGATTTTGTGGTCGATGTTATTTCTGTAACCAGATATACCATGCTTTTCAATGATACAAAAATCCTGGGCATATGTTGTAAACTTAAGCCCAACATTTGGATTAAGTTTTGTCACAAGTTCAGAGAAAGTTAGACCACGTCCTAAGTTTTCCCTTTGACAGCTAATTCTACTTACATAACAATACTAGCAATTGATATTACATTTTCCTACACTTTGCTATGTCATCAGATGTGAAATATTGGTGGATTTAAGATAATAAGATATCATGTCAATTATGATTTTGCCTTCGCAATTTTGACAGCAACATAAACTGTCCTTCTAGCAATTATTTTCTCTCTCAATTAATTTAGTTTTGCTTTCCTCCAAATCATATTGAAGCATGATTTTCCTGTTATGTCTCAAGTTCTTTATGTATCATATTCTGAATATCAATTTTAACGGATATACATGTACAGACATGTCCAACTGTAGCCTCTCTCAAATCACACAAAAAACGTCTTTCTACATTAACACACACACTCTCTCTGACTGTCTATTTCGCTTGTTGTTTGTGTGTGTCTTTCTCTCTACATCCTTCTCTTCGTTTTTTCTGTCCTCTCTCTCTCTCTTCTGTCTCTCACTCTTATTTCATCTCTATCTCCCCCTCTCTCTCTCTACATCCCTCTCTTTCTTTCTTTTCTCTCTCCTCTATATTTCTCTGGTCTCTTTCTCTCTCTCTCTCTCCATCCTTCTCTTTCTTTCTTTTCTCTTTTCTTTCCCTTTCTCTCTCACCCTTTTCTCTCTCTCTCTCTCTCTCTCTGATTCACCCACACATAACCCACACACACATACCCACACACATTACAAACACACCCACCCACAGTCGTGCTTCCCCTTTCTCTCCCATTCAATTGCCATCTGCACAGTATCCAGTCCATACAGTATGGGTGACGGCATCGGAGTGTACAACAGGTTTAATTAGAGGGTGTCTGGATGTATACAACCTGCACAGTGCACACACAACCCTGCAACCGCAAACTCTCCATCTGAAGTAGATCTATCTCTACCTCTGATTGAGTTTGAGCTGCACTCGAGGCCACAGAATCGACAAGGGAACATTATCCGGTGCACTTTTCTGCGGATAAGAAATGAATATCCACAGGTGCTGGCATACATGTTCATCCCTACCTTTCTCTCGTTTTCTCTCTCCCCCCTGTACTGTAGTTACAGAGTTACTCTACTGTTCATGTACTTTAATTTCTTTTTCTATTTTTTCTATCATAGGCCTCATGCATGTAGTCTAACTCAGTATGAACATTATATCTCCCCCTCTCTCTGCCCATTTTCATCTACTCTCTCTCTCTTTCTCTCCATCTATTTCTCTTTCACTCTCTCTATCCTTCTGCCTCTTTTCCTAGTTAAAATATGTTCCTCCTCTCTTTCTCTCTACTCTTTTCCCCTCCCCTCTCTCCTCTTCCTTTCCTTCCCTCTCTCCTCTTCCCTTGCTCTCTCTCTCCTCTTCCCTTTCTCTCTCGCTCTCCTCTTCCCCCTTTCTCTCTCTCCTATTCTCCTTTCTCTTTCTTCTTCCCCTTTCTCTCTCTCCTCTTCTCCTTCCTCTCTCTTCTTCTCCTTCCTATCTTCTTCCACTTTCTCTCTCTTCTTTCACTTTCTCTCTCTCCTCTTCCCTCTTATCTTTCCCCTCTTCTCTTTTCTCTCAATTTCTTTCACCCTCTCTCCCCCTTTCTCTCCACTATTTTCATCTCAATAGATTCTTACACCAGAGCTCCATGTGCAAAACCATCCTAAAGCTTAGATATCCCAAGGACTTCTTGGATTGGCTAATGTAAGAAAATGTAGGAATTCTCTGGGGCCTCTTTCCAATAAACCATTTTGAACAAGACACACGATACCAAATGAATACATCGCTACGATACCACAGGGACAGCCTCCAATGCGTGAGCATGTCTCCCTGCATGTTCCACTCACGAAACATTACCGTGTTCTCATCAGAGTTAGTCTGATTTCATTCGGCTAGAAGCAGAAATGCACTCAACTGATCAAGGGATGGATGAAACGCAAGACATCTCAAGGCAATGAGAAGAGAACTACATCGTCTGCTCGTAGCCAGAATGGCATTACATCTGTGTTAGAGTATACGAGTTAACACTCTTCTGTTTCCAAACAGATGATATACATGAATAGGAGATTAACAGCTTAAAGGACAAGTCCACTCGAAAAATAACTTATTTTCAATAAAAGCAGAAAAATCAAACAAACCAATCAAAAAAAGTTTGAGCAAAATCGGATAACCAATAAGAAAGTTATGAATTTTTGAAAAAGTAGGTAAAACTATGGAACAATGAGATTCACAACACAAATTGCCAAGATGGTTATCAGTTTGTGACGTCATGTCCTCACAACTTATCAATTGCTTTACATAGTTTAATCCAATTAATTTCCCTTTTTATCCCCCAAAACTTGATTTCCCCATGCCTTTGCCCAGGTTATATGATTTGTATCATATTGCGTGCATGACATTTCCAAAAACTTTTATGAATTTTGAAGAATTTATACTATTTTCTGAATATTGTATTTCATAATTATTGATTTTTATATAAATAGTTTATCAAAATTCTTTTGTTCATGATTTAACTGGACAAAAATTACTCTTTATTTGTGCATCCACACAAACACATATTATTAACAATCTAACTTGGATGCTGGTGTGAAGAAATAGGATTCTAAGGATGAAAATAGGAAATTTAAATTATTTATATACAGAAAATGATTAGTGGTTAGTGAGGACCATACGTCACAGACTCATGAGTGAGTTGCCAATTTGTGTAGTGATTTTCAAAGTTTTTCATGTCATTAAAATTTCATAACTTTCTTATTAGTTATCCGATTTTGCTCAAATTTTTTTGGATTGGTTTGTCTGATTTTTCTGGTTCTATTGAAAGTAAGTTATTTTTGGAGTGGACTTGGGCTTTAAAAGAAATCTGGCTTTCAAGCAGATTTGATATCAAAATGTATTTTCCCTGCATAATGGAAATCAGTAGACCCCTCCCCCATCCACTCCCCCTCTAACAAAAAAAAGAGAAGGAAACTGAGATGTCGCAGAAAGTTGCTTATGCTTGTCTAATCTACTCAGATCTTGAATGCATATCTTGCCTCGTTCCATGCTCTACTCACAATAACATTAATACCCTGTTACATGTATAATCCGGGTATTGTCTGATTTCATTCGGCTAGAAACGGAAAAGCACTCTAGTGATCTAGGGATGTGTGAAATAGAACACAACTCAAGGCAATGAAAATGTTGTCTATTGAGAGCCAGAAAAGTATTAAATCTGTGTTAAAGCATTGAATTAATTCCTTTCTAGCTCTAAACAGACTAGGGCTGCGACGTGTAGTCGAATGCTCGAGTACCCGCACGGTTGACCACTACTCGGGTACGATTTCTTGTACCCGAATATTCGGCCGCAAAAAAAAAAAAAAAAATCTGTCCAGGCCGACGCTTACACGTGCCTGGGTGAGCGGCGGCCGCTGGCATGGTGCCGTCGGTAAAAATGTTTCCCAAATCAAGCACTGTCAAACTCACCACTCAGAAACTGGGACCAAATGTCTGGATTTCTGTTTGGACTTGGAGGATAATGGTTTATTCTGCCATCCTTGGTTTTTAAAACAGCATTGTTTACTGTTATTATTATTATTAAATCGGCGCCTTCAACTGCAACTCGAAGTAAAATTGCATGCGTTTTCGGCGACAGAACTGGGATACTGCTCCAGGTATGGTGGTGGCAAAAAAAAAAAAAAAATCAAAAAATAAAAAAAATCAAAAAAATTCAAAAAAATTCAAAAAAATTCAAAAAAATTCAAAAAAATTATAAAAAAACATGGCGTCCGAATATTCGAGTATTCGCCTGTGAGCCTGGGAGTGTACTCGGGTACCTCATTACACTGTTATGCACAGCCTTAGTACAGACTGTGCAATGGAATAACTGCCTAAAAGAAGTCTGGCTTTCAACCAAAATTGATACCACAAGATGTCCTTTCCCTCCATAAAAAAATCAGAGAGTAAGACGATTCAGTATTCAACTGGCATTTACCTAAAATAGAAAAGCAAAGCAATAAATATATATTTTTGTGAAGAAGCATAGGTATGCTTTAGAGTTCATACCAAAGGTACTGAACCATGCCTGCTCTTAGTTTTAAGGATATTGTCCGTTGAGAGCAGGAAGGTACATGCAGCTCACAATACCGGTAGAACAGTTCTCTAACATATTCAAATGTTATGCATACTTTTTAAACCAAGATTGTTCTTGACAACCTGAAAGCTTGCACAAGGCTTATCCAACATAGCAACAAGTAATGAATGCAGCCTGGATTCCAAGTTTTTTAGTTCATTCATTAACAACAGGTTAATGGATTAACTCTTCATTAGGTCCCCAGGAAAGAAACGTCCATCAATTTGAATATGTTATTTAACCGGATAGCTAAACTTTATAACCACAGGGAAAGATGTACCGTGTTGCTCAAAGCAGGGAGGTGAAAGAACAGGAGGCGAAACTCTTGTAATTTATTCAAACGCATTCTTGAGTTCTAAAGCGTAACAATGGGATGTGTAACATTCCACTTGGCTTTGAAGTTCCATGCTCCGAACTGCGCTTCCACTGCGGGGAATTTCGGAAGCCAGGCACAAGTTTTACATTTATTACAAAATATTAAATTACCGGCAAAATTACAGTGTAAATTAAAAACTTTATATGGGAATTTTATTGGGAATAGTGCATCAAACAAATTTTCAAATTTAGAACTCCGTCCTGCCTTTAAATTGTGTGCCAGAGTTGGTAAAAGAAAAATTACATCCTGTCAAAAACTCAATATTTTAGGATGATGCGCTAATTTGTGCATGCTTTAATGTCCCGTTATTTGATCCATGATTTACAATCTTCAATAACATTAAGTTTGCTAATGCGTGTTTTCGTGTGTTTTTTGTATTTTTCAAGTTTAAAAAAGAATGAAATTACACAAGTTTGTGTTCGCTTGTTCTACTCTTTACACATTCAACAATGGATGAGAAATCATTGGAAGGGACAGCGAACAGTTGCTGTGATACCATTTTCTGATGTAGGAATTCTAAATCCTAAAATTTCATGCGCTCTTTTATCTCACCACCTGGTCAACAGCTGCAGATTAGCGCACAACTTTCCGGCGGCTTGGAGCATGGGGTCAAAGGAGAACGGCTTGATTCAAGTCCTTCTCTATCACGTCCCTGCTCAAAGGGATAGCATTCCGAGTACATGAACATCCTCTAAATGGTAAGAGTGTAAATTTAAACTTGACATTTATCTGTAGCAGTAGAAGTGTTATAAATAGCGGAAATCCAGGCTCCTCCACAGGCTTTTCATGTACTAGAAAAGAGTGCACTTTAGATTGTAATCCATACACTCCTTTATTTTTTCCTTTACTTTAGCAGTTCTTCAATACAAACGTTAGTAAGTACAGCATAGCTCATAGCGAATTGTGCATTTACATGTACATGTGTATGTCTAGCTAGTAGCTCAAATTTGACTCATTGGCTAAATGATGCCATGTGACAGCGCATTATTTTGTGTACGTACCTACCCACGCCCATGGTGTATACAAATCTAGGATGGTATGAAATGTGTATTGGTCAACTATGCCTTTATAGCATACATAGATATGCACACTCTTTAGGCTGCACTTCCAGAAGGCTAACAGGCTGTAGCCTACGTGACTGTACAAATCTTAGCATTTTAAAGCCCCACTGCACTACTTGTAGCTACTTGCTCCCTCTATATATAGAAAACAATGCTAATGTTAATTGAGAGCTGCGTTGATGAGATTACCACCTGTCAGTGACCACAACGGGTGGTCTTATCCTTCCTGGCCAAACTAGTGTAGACAGGCTTTAAAACATGTTTTGAGCCAATTTCTTGTCTTCATACTGTGGACCTGTTTCATAGCGCATATAATTCATGGTTTGTAACTTGACACTTCTTGTTTTTTTTGCTCGCCTTGGCAATTGCACTTCCAATTTACTGGTCTTAATGGCCTCATTTTGGAAATATTACAGGTACCTTCAATTTGTTTTACTGTCTTTGTTATCAGTTTGTCTCATCTGAGGCACTAATAAAAATAAATAACAATAAAATGCTAATGCTAATTGACGAAAGGATGATCTTCTTACACCGACTAAACTCATAACCTTTGACCCTGAACTAAACACTACATCAGAGATGCCAAGTACAAAGATCAGCTATGCGTGACATTGTCATAACTCGGCGTGCGAGCGCGCAGGCGAGGGTATATAGATAGCCTATAGTGTACATTTTGAAATCGCGAGTGCGCGTGACGCGACACAATAGCCGGCCTTGCCAGCATGCATGCTACGTGCATGCGATATCAAACACGAATCCTGCGAGGAGCTAGCAGAGGCCTTGAGGCAGTCAGCCAGTATGTAATCTAGCAATTACTACCTTTTTTTCTCTTTTTTTTCCCAGTCTGGTCCTGATGCTTGACAAAAATCCAGTCTGGCCCTGATGCGTGATAGTGTTTTCAGACTGTCACGCATAATGCGTGACACTTGGTAGCTCTGCTACATCGAACCAAGACTTTGACCCTACATATGTAAATCTAACCTAAAACCAATACGCAACCATGACCTTAAACCTACAAATACAAATTAGCAAAATAAAGGATGTGCACAGCAAATGGTGCCAGAGTAAATGTAGGGTTACTAACAAACACAATGTACATTACCAGGACCATAACCCTAAAACAAATCCAAAACCAACCAGGAATACTAACCCTAACCCTACACATATTTGTTACAATACAACTCACGGGAAATGTGACCACACCAAAACGAGGGTCATCAACCAAATCACAAACGAGCATTTTCAAATGCAATTTACCTCATGCCGAAGAGAAATCCACTGCGGGTCAAACTCAGGAGGCAGATAATGTTCTATCTTTCAATACAGCATAAAAACAAATTCTTATCACCCAAAGAATCCAATCTCTCGACTCGTGTACATGAACGTTTTCACTAGATCACTGCAGCAGAATGACGTTTAGCAGCATATCTCAATAAAGCAGATAGCAAGAATGAGAATAATAACACGCTTGAGAGAGTGCACGAGTGGGCGAGTGATCAGGCGCAGCGCGGAGAGAGAGAGAGGGGGACGAAAATGAGGATGAATGGCTAATGGTGACGTCCCCGGGGGGACATGCGAAGGCTGCTTGATGCCTCGACCAGGGTATAAACTTGCTCCGGTGTTGTTGCTACAGTGTAATATAACTAATGGACAGGGTGCATCCATTAAATAATTGCGAGTACAGTGTAAGTGTTTTTTGTGAGAGGGAGAGATGGAGGGGGGGGGGGGGGGGGAGAGAGGGAGAGAGACAGATAGAAGGAGCATTAGGGAAGAAAGAGGGAGAAGGGGAGGGAAGAAAGAGGGAGAAGGGGAGAAGGGGAGAAAGAGGGAGAAGGGGAGAAGGGGAGAAAGGGGGAGAAGGGGGAGAAGGGGAGAAAGGGGGAGAAGGGGAGAAAGGGGAGAAGGGGAGAAAGGGGGAGAAGGGGAGAAAGGGGGAGAAAGGGGGAGAAGGGGAGAAAGGGGGAGAAAGGGGGAGAAGGGGAGAAAGGGGGAGAAAGGAGAGGGAGGAGGAGAGGGAGGAAGAGGGAGAGAGGGAGGAAGAGGGAGAGAGGGAGGAAGAGGGGGAGAGGGAGGAGGAGGGGGAGAGGGAGGAGGAGGGAGAGGGAAGGGGAGGGGAAGGGGAGGGGAGGGGAGGAGGAAAAGGAGGAAAAGGAGGAGAGAAGAGAGAAGGGAGAAGGGGAAGGATGAAGGGGAGGAGTACGTGTAGCCCAAGAATGCTTTAATATATTGATACATGAAAACATGTTCACATCCCATGCAGACATCGACGGATGGAGCGGGAGGGAAGAAAGACGGAGAATGGGGGATGGAGGAGAAGGATAGTGAGGAGGAGGGAGAGAAGAAGGGGAACGGGAGGAGGAGGGGTACAATTAGCCCAAGAATGCTATAATATATTGATACAAGAAAATATGTTTACATCTCATGCAGACATCAATATCATCCAGAACCCCTTCTCTCACTGTTCTTTTTCTGAACTTAACCATCTTCCCCTTCTACATGTTGAGGTTTACTATACAGTAATTCTTTAATTTAATATCTATCCCTGGTATCACACTCCTTCTCTCTTTTTTTATACTCGCACTTCTTCTTCAATATCTCACTATCTCTCTTTCTCCCTTCTCCCTCTTTCTCATGTACTCTCCATGCCTTACACTCAACCCTCTCTCTCTCTCAGAACATTTTCTTTCTTTTGCCTCCAAAACCACCCATCCTCCCCTTTCCTCTCTCTGTCCCCGTCTCCCTCCCCCTTCTCTCTGTCTCTCTCTCCTCTATGTCACTCTTTCTGTTGTTTTTTCTCTCTCTCTGTCTCTCCTTCCCTCCCTCCTATCTGTCTCTCTGTCTGTCTGCCCCCCCCCTCTTCTCTCTCTATCTACATGTATCTATATATCTCTCTCTCTCCCTCTTTCCCTACCTCTCCCTACCTCTCCTCTCCTCCCTCTCTCCCCCTCAAGTATCCCTACTTGACAGGCCATCAAGCAGGCCTCATCAATCAAGGCATTGTGATTGGTCCGAGCCTGAGAGTACATGTAGTACTTAACTTAACAACAGATTAAGACACTGAACAGGACTGCTTGTTTTACTATTCATCCATCATTTCTGATAAAGCAAAACGGACGATGATTCTGATCTTTACAGTGCAACCCAAGTTCATCAGATTCTGAGGAAAATGTACTTTCTTAATCCTTTGATAGCTGCAATTTAAGTCAAGTGAGTTACGATGCAAATAATATAGGAAGACTGCACTCCATCTTTCTTATTTTGTCTTACTAAGTGGCATCTCTTTGTATTTTTGATTACTGAAAGCAAACATGTAAAACTTAGTAGGCCTATATTCTGCAAAGTACAAACAGTACCCCTTATGGAATTGAAATGAGGCACATATGGTGAATATATAGGGGGGGGGGAAACAAGAAAGGGGAGACAGAAGAAAGAGAGGGGGAGGGGTGAACATCAAGATGACGATGTGTAGATGACAGGACCTCCCATAACCCACCTTTAAAATCAACAGCCCTGATCAATCACATTTCATCTGCGAATATATAAATGTAGCGTTAAATCTAGTGCCCCCTACTTACTCCAATGAAACTGGTTCCCTTTTTTTTGGTTCTTTTTTGTTGTTGATTGATTTTATTTATTCAGTCATGTCATATAACAATTGTTTGCACAATAAAGAATATAGTTGACAAAGTAATATCAAAATTATGAAATGAAACAGGAACCTACTGGAAAGCATAACTTGTTTTTGTAGGTTCCCAAGAATAAATATAATATGAACATTATTTATATCATAAATTATTTTAAAGTGTCTTAATAATCACAGTAAAATAGATATAATATAATAACATATTTTCGTAAACCATTTTAAAGTATCTAAATAATATTTAAAAATTACATAAAAAGATAAGGCAAGACATGACAAAACAAGTCATAACAGGGCAAGATAAACAAGACAGGATGGGACAAGACACACACAAGGACATGACAGGACAAAACAAGACATAAATGGTTGCACATGTGCTACACCAGACTTCCTGCATCTAGTGTATGCTATATCTGTCAATGTCTATCTTAGTCCATTCCCCCCTCTCCCCTCCTCCCATCTCACTCTCTCGCTGCTCTCTTCTCCCTCTATCTATTTTCCCCTAGAAGTGCTTTCAATGAACACATTTCTAAATACATTTGATCTCTCTCTCTCTCTCCCCTTTTCTTGTCTTATCAATCTCTCTCTAACTCTTTTCTAAAATTTCTATTTTTCTTTAAAAGTACGAGGGGCGTTCAATAATTTCATAGCCCAACTATGAAGGAGCAGGTACATGTATTCTGTGATGTAATTATGCCTTATGCAGTGAAAAAAATACACGGGGGCTCAGGGCGAAATAGCCCCCGAAATGCCCAAAAGAGCCCCCGAAAATCAGAAAAGAGCCCCTTAAATTTGCATAGAGTTCAATGCAAAACAAATTTTAGAATGTTATTTTCATGCAAGCAAGGTTGAAAAGTAGCCCCGAAAAATAAATATTAATTTTTTCCCTGGCCTTATGAATATTTAATCTATCCCATTACATGTGACAAGTACATGTATCATCTCAATTTGTCTCTATGGGGCAATTCCACGGTAACGGAAGGACACTCAGACAAGATTTTTGAACTTCAGGTTCATACTAAAAGAAATGTTTTATTAGTATGTATTAAACTATGGGGAACAAAATGTGTTTCAGTCAAGTGGAAAGCTTCATCAACTTCACAAAGTTTGGATAAACACTAATTAACTGGAAAAACCATGTCCATTTTTATGTCCTTCCGTTACCGAGATAATTAATATGCACATTCTTAAACTACTTAACTATAATGACAATTTTTTGGGGGAGAATTAAAGGCACTCATATAGGTATTATATCTGTACTGTTGTTTCACATCTTATACTAATAAAACAGTTCTTTTAGTATGAACCTGAAGTTCAAAAATCTTGTCTGAGTGTCCTTCCGTTACCGTGGAATTGCCCTATGGATACATGTATACATACATGTCAATAGATCACTGGAACACTCTTGCCCCTCTCCTTCTCTTTTTCCCTCTCCTCACTCTTCCTTCCTCTCTCTCTCTCTCTCTCTCTCTCTCTCCCTTTCCTTCTTTCTCTTCCCTCTCCATCTATCCTTTTCTTTCTCTATCTCTTTTCACCTACTTCTCTCTATCAATTTTTTCCCTATTTTGTTCTTCTCTATATCAATAATTCTCCCCTTCTCTTCATCTTCTTAAAATTCTTCATACATATCTTTAGTATTCACTATCATCTCTACCGGGTTTCTCCCTACTTCCTCTCCTTCTCTCTCCTCTCCTCTCCTCTCCTCTCCTCCCCCCTCTCTCTCTCTCTCCAGCTCTCTCTCTCTCTATCCCCTCTCTCCCTTTATCTTCCTCTACCCTTCTCCCTTTCTCTCTTTCTCTCTCACTCTCTCTTTCTCTCTCTCATTGTCTCTTTCCCTCTCTCAATCTTCCCCTGCACCCAGTATCTCCAACCCATCAAGTATCAGAGTCAACTAGAAAGCGTCTCAAGTTACTCTGCACTTGACCCATGGCTCAAGACAGATGACCCTCGATGATCACCAGAGTGGCAATTAGAGAGAATGAAATATGATGCACTCACATCCGATTGCTCTCGAAAAGATAAGGTGATAGCACTGTGCACTGTGGCACACACAGCACTTGTGTGTTGTTACTGACTGTGTGTTGTTTACTACCTCTGATATCGGTATGAAATATTGATAGCAACATATAAACAGGTCTTCTCTTTATTTAATCAGGGATGATAGGGAGTACTACAACAAAAATAGTTTTTTTCCCCTTCAATCACTGCACCACGCCTCCCTTGAGTAAAACAAAGAAGAAGATTCAGGGGGGGGGGAATGGCATCTAACAACAATCCCCCTCTTTTGAGTAAGAAAATTTGGGAAAAATCAGGAAAATAGGCATAAAATCAGGAAGAATTTTTTTTTTTTAACGGGAAGAAAAAAAACCTGGAAAAAATATATGAACAAAATCAGGTAATTATCAGGCGTGTTTAATGTTTGAGTTGGCCGCACACAATATTTCCTACATAAAATTGGAGCTGAATCATCACCAAACTGCGCCTGTGGAGAGATCCAAACTATGGATCATGTCATTGATGATTGTCCGATCTACAAATCCCCCCACGGCGCTTCCGGACTTCGTGAGCTCGATGATGAGACGATCTGTTGGCTCAATAAGGATCTTCCTATCTAGATGATGTACTCCCTGATATTCTTTGCACGAACGAACGAACGAATGTTTGTAAATTTCATACATTCTTCTTGAATATGTTTGAACTTAGAACGTACTCAATATGAGCAAACAGTTTTGCTGTATCCATGCTTAACACATTTACATACATGTACGTTTCCTGGATTTTTGTAGTACGGTACTTGTATTATTTTGTATACATGTACCTGTAGATCAGGGGCCTGTTTCATAAAACTTGTTTTCTATAACAAATGCTAAATTTCTATGACAAATTTGCTCTCAGCCAATCACATGCCATGATTACAGTAGCTTATAACAGTAGCTTGTAACTTGTTATTGATATCAAGTTTTATGAAACGGGGTCAAGATACATCATTTATCAGCACGGGCAATGGGGTATTTATTTATTAATTTAATAATCAATGCTACAAAATTATGCCAGATTGTATATACCTTGGCACCATGAAGTTGTGTTATCTAATGCAAGTTAACGTTTAATATTTCTTTAATCTTAAGTATGTTGAATATTAATTTAAATCATTTGTATGCGCCTTGAGCATCTATAGAGATGGAAATGTTGCGCTTTATAAATATTGTTATTATTATTATTAAATATGCACAAACCAATAAATTATTACAGGGAAGACTAGCTTTTCAATGTAAATTTAAATCTTGAAGTATAAATCATTCAAACATTTTCTGCTCGCAACATCATGATCATGAGGTAAATGTACATCTATGTGTGCAAACAGAGTTGTCATACAGTAAAGAGACAGGATAAATAAAATAAAATAAAATAAAATCTTCATTCACAGAGAAAAGCCAATGACAATAGTATAGAGGTATCATGTATGCCTATGCCTCAATAGTTTGCTGTTCATAAAATGGCAACCTACCAGCATATAATCGAGTGCGAGAGTGAGTGTTTTCACATGTATGCAATAGACCATTTTCGTATTGTAATCAACATTAATGCCCAAATCTTTGTTAAGTGCCTCTTACAATTGTTGTCATCCACCTGTTATGAATAATTGTATTTCAATCCGTGTTGTTGGGTAGGACAAGCTGTTTTGTTGAAACATGGTACTTAACTAATAATTATGTTATGCATTAAATTTGGTTACATCACCAAAATGGTCTAATGATGAGTGTGTATTTGCATCACTATCTTCACACATTTGTATAATACCTTTGGACCATTCTTTAGAAAGAAAATAAAGTGTAAGGGTACCTGTACACCTCTGCTTATTCTTACACTGCACATATATATTTTAACACAAGTTTCCCACTGGCAATTTAAATTGATCACATACAGTTCTGCCAATGACATGTACATAAAATCCAACAATTAAATTGGGGGGGGGGGGGGGTACTATGGATAAAGTAATATGAAATTGAATTAATCACTTGAAAATAATAATTAACTTTTCACGGCATTCTATGGGTGAAGTGTATGAGAGTGAAGAAAATACAATGATAACACAATTGATAACAAATACAAAAACAGAAAACCCTGCTACCAGTATACAGGTGCATCTACATGTACATGCAATTGTATTTTATTTTTTTGCCGTGAAACCTTTGAGAAGATTATAATATCTTAAATTTTAGGGAAAATACTCCAAAAAAGATAAGAAAATTGACATGAAACAGGTAACAAAAATAACAACTTTTAAATCATGACCATTATTTTAACAATTGATGAAGATTTAGTTAATTTTTGGTATGTTTGGTTTATGTTTTGGTATCTCCACACCGGAGTTACGGGTCAGAGTCTGGAAAAAATTCTCAACTAGAGCAGGGCTGCCAACACTCACGCATCGAGCGTGAGACTCACGCATTTCACTCAATTCTCACTCTCTCACTCTAACAATGAAATTCCTCACGCTCAAATCTTAAATAACTAAATAATAATAAAAACATATAAATTTGAATGATTTATGCCACCAAAATCAAGAATTTAGCAAGTTTTCCCGCTTTTTATCCCCTTTTATCGAAGACGAAAACCTCGATCTCACTTCTCGCGCGCATGTGTTGTCTCCGCGATATTGCCATTGACTATAACGTGTATTCACTTCCGGGTTTATTGTGCGAACGGCCATCCATAATTTCATTCACTATACGCGCAGATGTTACGCGATGTAACCATGGTTTGGACTGAGCGAGCTCACGCCTCCCTAATTAGCTGATCCGAAAAATGTTGAGAAGGGTATTTTCAAACTTTAATCAGTTGTGATCCCTGGGGGCTAGCGAAAAAATAAGCGCATAGATATATTCCTTAGGACTGGGACTACTTATCGATCGGGGCGTCATACCTCGAAAGTGAAAAACCTCGGAGTTAGCCTGGACACAATGTTTAAATTGCTGTTTTGACCAAGATATTTTTAGAATTTCGAGATGACTCCCCTTTAGAAATATTGGAATCCACCTGCTCTTTCATATGACACCTCATTTATTGAGTATCACCTTCAGGATCACAACAGACAAAGGTTTGAATCTCAAATTGAAAGGTCGCGCAATGCATGTAGACTGCATAGGGAAGAATTTTAGCACACAACATCGGGTGCGCGATCAGACACCCTACTCTCATTTTCCATCTGGCTCAACTCCACTTGTTTATTTTGAAAAAATATCCCCCTAAAAATGCACATTTGCCCACAAAATTCAATTTTTGTGATTCTTAGCTTACTTTTATCCTTTCCATTCACTATCTTGACTATTACAGGTAGAAGTAGAAGTAGAAGTAGAAGGAGAGGCGTCGCTAGACCTTTTTCATTTGGGGGGTGTATAGGCCACCGATTACCGCCAAAACTAGACACTAATTACCAACAAATCGACGAGACTCCTCCACCCAACATCCCCCTTTCTCTCAATTACTCCCAACCTTCCTCTCTCTCAAGCTCTTGCCCCCTCCCTTTCCTCTCTTTCATCCCCCCCCCCCCCATTTCTTTAGTTTAATTTTCTCTTTTCTTTTTTCCCCTTTTCTCCTTTTCTTTCTTTTTTCCAGGTTTTCCTTTCCTTCCCCTTTTTCTTTCTTTCCTTTTATTTACTTTCTTTTCCTTTCTTTCCATTTCCTTTTTTTTCCTTTTCTTTCCCTTTTGCTCTCATTTTGTACCTCCCCTTTTTCTCATTTTTCCCGACGGCATCGCAAATTTACCTAAATTCGACGGATAACAAGACATAAAATCGTATGAGTGGGACTACAAAGTCAAAAAATTAGCATATCACATTCAATATTTGCATCATCGCACACTATTCCATTCACTAAAATACACGCTGAATCCACACAATATATTTCACACTCGTAAGTTGAATCCTGTCAGTGCAAAAAGAAAATTGATGATAATTACGACCTGAAAATTCAATAAATTGACAACAAATCGCACTTACCATCCAGGGTAGATCGCTCCTGCTTGTAAAGAGAAGAGCGCCAGCTAGCAACAAATACAATACAGTTTCCTTGACTTTTAATTTTGTTGTCGTGCCTGCAAAAAAAATTGTTTTGCAGATAATACCCGCATTTTGCCCGCATTTTTTCTCTTTTTTTTTCTTCTTCTTTTCCCCTCTCGTTATTTTTAATGTTTATAAAGATTGGCACATGAATATCAAACACGTATACACTAAGTGCATAATTTGCTTTGAGTGTAAAAATAGGTGACTTTGCACAAAGAAAGGAGTATCATATTCATAATGGAAGGAAAAGTTGCTCTCATTACAGGTATGGCTAAAAATCTTCTCTCTTGTCTGTTAAAAATCCCGTTTGTATTATTTTGTTTGTTCGATTTGTATGTTCATTTACTTATTCATAATCTCAAACTAATCATGTGCCACTAAAATCAAACTGGATAAACTTAACTCTAGGCGTTGCGTTTCTCCACTTCATTTTGTCGATTGGTCTTCATCAATATTGATTTACTAATTACATTCAGTTATCAGTTATTGTAAAGGTATAGTATTCATACTCAATATTCCTTTCTGCATTAAATCGCCTGTCAGTTGCAGATCAAGGAATGGTGTACCAAGAAGGATATGATGATAATCATGATGACGATGCCTTATATTTCAATTCAATAAAATCAAAACTATTTTTTAACTTAAAAAGTTGACAGAATATTATTTTGAATAAGAAAATGCATTGATGGATTGAGAGTGACACTAGAAATGGAGAAGAAGATGACGATGTTGATGATGATGATAATGTTGCAATGTTTATAATGATGACGATTTTTTTTTGTTTTTTGTATACAGAATCAATGTATTATACATTGATTTTATTTCTCAAAACTCAAATTCTTGTTCGTACATAACATAAAAACAAAGCATTTTCCATATAGTCCTAGTTCATACAAACTGCAACATAAGTATATAACAAAGCTTTTTTATCACTTGATAAATGAACATAAATACAACACAATTCATTGTTCATAATTTCACAATGTAGGCTATAAATAGGACTAAAATATATCACAATTACATAATAAGGAAGTATTACCGCACTACACAGTTATTTCATCCCCCAAACTAGAAAAAGCATTGCTTTTTTTTCTTCTTCAGAATAAGACTGAATACTTAAACAAATAATGAGTTTCATATTTCCCAACATATTATTGTACAGAATTGAAATTATGAGTTTTTCTTTTATCAAGACACAATCTACCCCAAACCCTCTCCCTTCCTTTCCTCCTCTCTTACTTTCCTCACCTCTAATGATGATGAAGATGATCGATGATCGATTATGGTGATGGTGATAGAGAAGAAGATGATGATGACGATGATAGTGGTGCATGGTGGTGGTGGTAATGGTGGTGGTGGTGATGAAGATGATAAAAATGTTAATAAACAAGATTGCAATGATTTTCGTACATTCAACCGAAGGTCATTTCAATGGACTTGTCCATTACCTTAATAGCTAACATTACAATGAATTAAGTCTTATGTCTCATGAAAAATCAATATTACCAATGAAATTAACATTACTTTAATTACCAAGAAAATTAAACATTACTAACGTTACTAAAGAAATTAACAAAACCATCAAATTCCTGGGAAATTTAACATACTATAATGATAGCAACAATTTAACAAAGACATAACGTAGGAATATTATTTTACGTTACCCGGGGTACGTTATACAAATTCACAGGTATTTTATAGTTATTGGAATTGTTTATGGAATAGATGAGTTTTTAGATTCTTTTTAGAAAATGTCAGTGGTGGGTGAGTCCTGAATATTTTAAGATATGATGTAAAGTACAGGCTTATTGATTTAGTCATAGGTTGATCTTTTGAAAGTAGCTGCGTTCGAGTTATGATTGCATTCTATATTATTTTGTGACGAGCGCATTTTGTTGGTTTAATTTCTTCCTCCACTATCTACTTTAATTATATTACCAGGATCCAGTTCTGGTATAGGTGCTGGTATCGCAGAGCGTTTCGCTGAGCTTGGTTGCCGTCTTGCTCTCACTGGAAGGGACGCAGAAAAACTGAAAGATGTCGGGAAATCATGCTGTGAACGTGGGCTCAGCGAAAAAGAGGTGGGATAATTAGACCCGTATATATTTCAACTAGAAAGGTATAGAAGCGATACTTGGGTTAGGTTTATATCCGAAATCGGAATGAACAAAGGAAGTTAGCATGATGTCTCAGTTTTCCTAACACGAGTTTGAACCCAGGTTTGGATTTTCTGAGTTCGTAGAAGACGAACCTGAGAATTTTGGAATGTAGCGAAAATCGACTCATTGTACGAAATATAAATTAATTCAGACTGACGACGAAAATACATGCAAACTAGATTGTGATGTTAAGATGCATAAATAAAAGCATAAAATTATGAAAAGCTGTCTTTTAAAAAAAGGAACAGTGACGCGGTACATAATGAATCAAATATAAGCAGAACATTCTCAGGGAATAAGGGGAAGGGGGAGCAGGGGGCCGCAACTCCTAGCATACTATACCAAAAGGTTTTGCGGGTGCTTGCTCTTTTTCCAAACCTGTAGATTTACCTTTCTTAAGATGTCTTAATACCTATTCTCGTTCTTTATATATTGTACATTTCAACCATTGCAAACCGGTTATGATTCTTCAGAAAATTCAAATACGTTTTTCATAGTCATTACGATTATCTTATACGGTATTGTAAAATACACCTAAATCAAATCACATCATTTTGAGAACGTAACGAGTTTGTATATATCTAAACATAAACTTGCAACTCATTTTCGCAAATGGAGGTTTAAAATATATTTCCTTCTTTGGCTGCCTGCATTACTGCTATATTTTATCTTTTATACCTATAATTATGTTACGATTGATATTCTGATATTTTTCTGTCTTCTTTTATGTATTATGTTACTCTTGATATTTTAATCGCTCTCCAAAAAGATTTAATTATTATGATTTTGTTTTGATTCAATAAAAAAGACAAAAGAAAAGACATAACATGAATTGATATAATTGATCAATATTGTACCCATGCACTGCTGTTCAAAATGCAAATAATGGGTATAACGTCAATGGCGTAATGCAAATGCTGCGATCGTCATCATCATCAGCAGCAGCGAGTAGAGATGGTGCACATTGTGCGTGAATGAATCCAATGACCGAGTTAATAGTTTGTAAAGTGCTTAGAGACGAAATACCATATTAAGCGCTATGTAAATCCAAATTATCATTACTATTCATCATTCCTAGACAAACTATAACAGTTTTCTATTTTCGCCTTTCATTTCTTTTAGATTTTACTTATTGCTGCCGATTTGACCGAAGACGAAGACTTAGAAAGGATATTTTCAAAGACAATAGAAAAGTTTGGACGCCTCGATATCCTTGTGAGAACTCTTTAGTTTAATTTCAACATTTTGTTTTTCGTTTCCTATATGAAACTCGAGCATTTACGTGACTTAATACATTATTAGTTTGGTAAAATGTTATCAATTTTTGCGTTACAAAAGGATATGTTTGTTCGTAAACTTTAAATCAGTAATGAGTAAAAATATGTATAGCAAGAGATGATAGTGTTTTGATATACCTTATGGCTGCAATAAGCACCATGGCGTAGTTACATTAAACAAATCAGAAGAAAGGAAAAGCAAGACAAGAGAAAATGGGAAAGAAAAAGAGTAATGGACGCGAAATTAAGGGCGCGTTCATGCTTGATTTTGAAGGTAGAATGAGCGATCTGAAACGCTCATCGTAAACGCTCATCGTGATCGCAGTTCCACGGTGTAGCTGTTCATGCTTACTTCTCTGGCTCATCCAGGCAATTCTCCTTGTGTGGCATTGTGTGACCTTCACTGTGCATGCTACGTAGACCCACTAGAGGTCAGTGCGTTGACCCCATTTAAACGCGTTTACAATTGTAAACGCATCTTTTTGTGAGTTTACGATCGGCGTTCGTGATCGCCGTTTTTCGGTGATTCTACAAAAGTGAGCATGAACGCAAGCGTGTTTTAAACTAAACACGTAACAGATGCCTGATTCTGGCCGTCAAAATCAAGCATGAACGCTTAGACACATAAACCACCTCCAACACCCGCCCCTAATCTTGTAAAATTAGATTTTCATTTTCACGAGTAAGAACAGTTAATGCCCCGGCACTTTATGGTTGACTCCCCGTTATGCCACTGTTTGGTTGTATCATTGAAGTGAAGCTATAAAAGTGGTAATAAATACAACATGTTACAATATGAGGTCAGACTCGAGCATATACAGTGCGTCCCAGAAAAAACGAAACCGAGAAGTATCGATGTTTTATCATAACTTAATCACAACCATAATTAATGAATGATACATATTTGGAAAGCTTAGAGTCTCCTCTTTCAGTTGATGCTAATCACGTGATGCATATTTCACGCATGAGTGATTAAAAGCAATTTAAAGGAAGGAAACCAAAAATACATTTGGCGGGTGGTATCTGAATTTCAAAGAATCAGCCATGCATGAAGACTCTCGTCTACGGCTGATTGTCAACGAAACGGAGTTAAGTCTTTTGTTAATTTCGTTTATTGATACGGCAGGCAGCCAGTGAAAACGAATTCGTTCAATAAAATTATGGAAATGCAAGCACTACTTTAAACAAACAGAACTTTGTCATTCCTGGCTCATTTTTCCTGATTGAGGTGTCATATGAAAGGGCAGAAACTCAACTTTCTAGAAATGTGAATTTTTCTTCGAAATTCAGATACCGCCCGCCAAATGTATTTTTGGTTTCCTTCCTTCAAATTGCTTTTAATCACTCATGCGTAAAATATGCATCACGTGAGTAGCATCAACTGAAAGAGGAGACTCTAAGCTTCCCAAATATGTATCATTCATTAATTATAGTTGTGATTAAGTTATGATAGAACATCGATACTTCTCGGTTTCGTTTTTTTCTGGGACGCACTGTATATAAAAGTGCGAGAATTCTCAACTCTGACATGACAACGGGTGTTCCAGACTATGTAGGCGTGAAGAAAATGGTCTAGGAACGTGAGACGTAGCTGTACTTTACACGTTCCTAGACCATTTTCTTCACGCCTATATTATATATATATATAAGTTGCACGGTCATTCGTCGTCGTCGTTGTCGTCGTCGTTATTAGGCATTCATAACTTCTTTGTTTCCAGATAAATAATGCAGGTCGTCCAGCTAAAGGGAGATTCCATGACCTGGAGATGACCTTTTTTGATGACGTCATGAGGCTGAATCTGAGATCAGCTATTTACCTTTCCAAGCTGGCCATCCCATATTTGAAAGAATCAAAAGGTTGTAAATACATAAATTTAATTAATCTACATATTGCTATTTTTCAATGATCTTAAGAATTATTCTTGCAGGCCAATACTTGTATCTTAGTTTTAATACTACCTTAAAGGCACTATGTCCCTTTTGCAGTCAACCTCAAATGCTGTAGAACTTTGCAGGAATTATGAATATGTCATGTATATGTCCTGTCTGTGAAATTTAAACGTTAGCAGTGTCCTCATATTCAAATTATGCAAGGAAACCCGTTTACTTGCTAGACTTCACTGTCAGACACTATTGAGTGACTGACTGGCTTTTTTTCTTCTTTGGTAATAACATACATGAAAAGAGTTGCAAAGGGTACATGAGCATTTGTCTACATCAATAACCCACTTCTTGTGATGGCCAAGATTAAACTGATTGAATCTTTGTGCAGCATAAAACGTATGACCATTCGGTACAATTGTCTGAAAATCAAGACTATTACTTTTGGGCTCTATAGCCCTAAAGTCGATTTGACAACTAATAGTCATTATTTTCCCACTTGAAGACATTTTCAAGCCCCACCTTTTTTAGGGAAGTTCTAAATTAGTATTATCTTTCAAATGCAGATGGAATTTAACTTTTTCATTTTTTTGGCCTGCAAATGGGACATAGTACCTTTAACAAGAAGGCAAAAAGAAGAGAAGAAGAAGAAGAAGAAGAAGAAGAAGAAGAAGAAGAAGAAGAAGAAAAAGAAGAAGAAGAAGAAGAAGAAGAAGAAGAAGAAGAAGAAGAAGAAGAAGAAGAAGAAGAAGAGAGAGAGAGAGAGAGAGGGGGGAGATGGAGAGAGAGTGTGTGTGTGTGTGTGTGCGCGAGAGAGAGAGAGAGAGGGAGATTGAGAGTGTGTGTGTGTGCGCGAGAGAGAGAGAAAGGGAGAGAGGAAGAGAGATAGAGAGAGAGAGAGATCTAGAGAGAGAGAGAGAGAGAGAGAGAGAGGGGAATGGATAATGAGAGAAATAGAAGACATTAATTGAGTAAAGCCGCTTTTTTTTCTCTCTCTCATACTCACTCAGGCTGCGTCGTGAACATGTCGAGTGTTGCTTCCAAAACTACAGTAAGTGGCAAAATAAACAAAACCCTAAATATCACTTTGTTTCCTTGTCTAATCGTCAAGAGTGTCCTTATTTCCGTTATGGAGATGGCATTTAAACATTACGAAACGGTAACGAAGCAAATCATTTTAACACTTTGGACGCTTTAATTCTTCGCCTCTCTTTACGGTCGCTCGATTGCCATTCGAAATTTTTCGCACAAACATTATTAATAGGCACAGGATATGATGGAAATAGTGGTTTGTGCAAGAGAGTGGCTTTGCCAAGTTACACATTCTTGATCTTGATTTGCTCGATCCATGTCAACCCTTTTATAACACCTGTATAATCTTGCACTGCCACTAGAAACAATTAATATTCCTGGAGCCTTTCGTGAAGCTATTCCATGATAAATACAATGTGCCACAGTTCAGGAAGGTCAGTATTAAAGGGTATATTATGATTGTCAACATAGAATATTAGAATATTTCAAATAATGTGCTTTATCAAACTTCATGACTGAGAAGCAGAACTTAACCGTATTATTCGGATGCATGCAAAGCTTATGTTCAATATCCATTGCAATTTGAACAAAAGGGTGTAACTTTGTTAACTTTTTCGTCCATGGAATTCCAATATACGCATTGTCTTATTTTTGTTGTGTTCTGAATTGTTATGTTTCTGATTGTCCTCAAAGTCGCTGCTATTGATTTGATATTCCATCTTTTACAGTGTGATTACAACCCTACATATTCAATATCGAAGGTCGCTCTCGATCAGTTCACAAAAAGCCTTGCAGTTGGTAAGTAGAAAACGGCAATGAGTGGATATAATTTCCAAAACAAAAATAGATACAATCATAAAATCTTTCGTAAAAACAAGTCAAGGGCGATTTCAATACTCTAGGACACATCCCAAAGAAATCATGTTTGGATCATATGTAATACGTCATGTTAATGTTCCGTTTCAGCCATTGAAACTGCGGAGGTTGATTTTTAAAGGTCTTTGCGATCGTGCAAGTGATGATTAATTATATCCCCTATCATAGATAATTATCGAGACCGAAACATTGGATGATGAATTAAGGGTCAGGAATCGAATTCAAATAATGTTTGTATTTTATGTGTTCTGTAAATTGGTTGTGAAGGATGGCCTTTATGGTTACCATGCAAACGCATGTCAATCTCATCTCTCTCCCCCGCCCCTTTCCTTTTGATCTCCCCTCTTTCTCCCTCTCATCCGTTTCCTCTCCTTTTTTCTGTATATTTCTCCCCTCTATTCCTCCCTCCCCCATCTATGTTTCTCTCTCTCTCCCTTACTTTCGTTCACTCTGTTTATTATTTTCCATCTGCGTTTCTCTCACCATCTCTCTGATGCATATCTCAATTCGCTCTCTCCTTTCCCTTGTTCAGAACTGGGACCGTATGGTGTCAGGGTTAATTCTCTCAAGTGAGTAGAAAGAATATAATTATACTTATTTTCCAGAAATGTTCGTTATTAATTATAATTTTGTATTTTTCTTTCTATTCATCTACTCATAATCTGTCTGAAATAACACTACCCGAATATGACACTTTCGAGCAATTTAATGCCCAACTCTTTCATAATTTGTTTTTAATAATTTTTTTCACCAGTTTAAACTTTACATGCTTTAATTGATTGTGTGTTTTTAATTCATATTTCGTATTTCATAGATTCCCATCTCATCTTTTATGATCACGTATCTTGTTCTACCGTAATTGATTACTTGTTAACATTTGTACTGGGGATGAAGCCCTGTAAGGTTTTTCAAACATATTGCTGCATCCCCAGACATGTTTGGTTTTTGCTGGATGTCTGAATAAATACAGTACAAAACAATATCATCATTTCCTTTGTGTTAAAATCATTTCATAAAAAAGTATATTCCTTCACATTTTCTTTCCATTCTCTATTCTTTCGACAGTCCTGGCGTCATCTTGACTCCTCTCTACCGAAACCTCGGGAAGAGCGACGCCCAAGTGATCACGTGGTCCAAGTCAATGCATCCCATTGGTCGCCACGGGACTGTGGATGAGGTCGTCAAGGCAACCGAATATTTGGTTTCAGATGCTGCAAGATGTGTGACTGGTTCGCTGCTTTCTATTGATGGAGGACGCTTTCTAATGTGAAGTACACTGACGGCAGACGCCAATTAAGAGTACCAAAGCTGTGACACCATAAAAATCTATTTTTGGAATCTCTCAATTTTTTCTTCATTTTCCGAAAGAGCATCAAAAATAATGTCCGAATGTCGTCAAAAACCAATTGAATATGTTAGATATTTGCTGAGATATGACCATCTGAACAAAAAGATTGCCTATGGGAACTCAGTGTTATATTGCTCTGGCTCCTAATTCTATGAACCAGAGCAATATAAACACTGAGTTCCCATAGGAAATCTTTTTATTCAGATGATCATATCTCAGCCAATACTTAACCTATTGAATTGGTTTTCGACATTTGGACATTATTTTTGGTGGTCTTTCGGAAAATGGAGAAAAAATTGAGAAATTCCAAAAATAGATTTTTGATGACGTCACACTTCACCACTCTATAAAGGCTCGTTTTGATATGAAGTGATAAATCGCAGCAGTTTATTTATGTAATGTGGTGAACTTGGGTAGGTTTGGGGGTGGGGGGGGGGGGGGAGAAATGGAGGATGTTCTGGGTGGTACGTGATAAAGGGGTTGCAAAAACGTTAAGAGCGAGAGAGAGAGAGAGAGAGAGACAGACAGATAAAAGGTATAGACCAGTTCTGTTCATGCGTTTGCATTGTGAAAGAAACGTTGTGGAATCGATCAGAAAAGGTTGATCATCTAGCATATGAGTATTGGTGTGTACTGCAAGGTTCTGGAATCATCAAAAGGGTTAGAAATTTGGCCTAGTCTTGGTAAAGTTACAAGCACTGTACACAGAAAGATGTATATGGGACTACGCGATATCTTTCCAGGCCGGATAGATATGATAATTTACCAAATATATCAATTAGTAGGCGGTTTCCCGGCAAAATTTGTATCATCACGTATAATTAGTTATAGTCAAAACATATTCTTTCACATGATTGGTAATAAGAGCTTCCATTTCATTTTTTGAGAGGGGGACGTTTCCAAAATTGGTCTATACCTTTAAGGAGAGAGGGAGGGGATTAATGAAGTTCTAAGAACTATGATGCTTGAGGACCACAATATGCACCCCCTAAATTCAGGATAAAATGAAATTATGGTAAATTTGAATTTACAGTTTGTGTTCCATGAATCAGTGTCCTTTCTCGACCCACTTGGTGAATGCCAACTTTTTTCAACAAAGCAAATATGAAGAACAGCCGGTTGTTTGAGATTTTTATGCTCATTTATTGTCCAGCTACGAATGACATTCAGTGGACATTATATTCATATTCATGCGATCATACATGTATTTACAACTGATATACAAAGAAATGCAATTCAAGAATAAACATAAAATTATACAAGACTTTTTGTAATTTCGACCATTGTTCCGCCGATCTACGCTTTACTTCTTTTGTGAATAATACTGCAGTGTTGGATTTACTTTCATCTACCTTTCCGCCTTTCAACTAATATGTATAGATGTAGTTAACAGCTGTAAAGGGTATAGGTGTGTACCTGGTCAGGAGAGCACTGTTATACATCTAGAGGTGTTGCGGTCAAAGGATAAATCTCTGGACTGTGAACCACAAGGTACAGGGTTCCAATCCCTGCCACAGCACTGACGTTATTTGGCAAGACATTTATCTACATTTGCCACACTAGACCCAGGTGTAGTAAATGGGTACCAGGCAGGATTATTCCTTGAATGCACAATTATTGCGTCGCATTTAATGCAATCTCTTATAATTGTGTGTATCTTAAAGGGGAAGTCCACCCTGAAATTAAGTTAGTTTTAATAGGAGTAGAAAAATGAGAGAAACAAGTCAGTGAAAGTTTGAGCAAATTCCGATTAAAAATAAGGAAGTTAGGATTTTTTAAGTTGTGATCAATCAAACAGAAATTGGCAATTCTATGACGTAAAATGCGAGCTCAACTTCCATTTGCTTAGTACTAAAAAAATCTAAAATTTTCATTTTGCCTCAAGAAAAATTTCAACCATACATGCACCCTAAATATAATAATTGCAAATATGTTTTTATACTCCCCCTGCAAGGAACAAATATATATTCCGTCATCAATAACGAAGAAAACATGATTTTATGGAATATTATGCACAAAGCAAATGAAGGAGAGCTCGTATAATAAGTCACAGAGTTGCCAATTTGTATTTGATTGATCACAACTTCAATAATTCATAACTTTCTTATTTTCATTCAGAATTTGCTCAAACTTTCACTCACCTGATTTTCTTATTATTCTGCCTCTATCGAAAAAAACTTTTTTTGGGGGTGGACTTTCCCTTTAAGATAACTGGGCATATGCCTTCATATCAAGGCCCTCAAAATAATTGAATAAAGTCTACTCATGAGCTGTATTATACTTGGGGTAAAATATTTAGCCAAAATTTCAACTGAATACCAAAGTTGGCTAAGTATTTCATCTAAGCCAAAAACTTTGTAAAATACTCGTATTTATGACATAAGTATTGAATTGAATACGAGCCCAGGTACTAGGAGCTAAGGCTGGATAATGATATCCAAAGTCCCTTGAATGCACATTAAAGTGTGAATTCAATATAACGTGATTCAATAATACATGCATCTTAATCACTAAATCACTTGGCAGTGATCAATTTCTTGGCAAGAGCTACAATACATAAATTAGGGATCCACACTGACATTAGGGACTTTTAGATTTTGCACGAAGACAATGTGGATTGCTACGATCAACTTCCTTTTAATGCACAGCCTTGAATAGACGTCACACATATCAGTCCACGCAAATCTAAAAGCCCCTATTTTTGGTGTCCCTGTTAGATAAGGACTCGCACGTATTTGTAGCTCTGAGAAAAGACTTAAACAGAGTGGAGTGAGATTGTTAAGTGATTTCCAAGCATAATATTGCATCCTCATGCCTAGAATCACTTAACAATCTCACTCCACTTTGTTTAAGTCTTTACTCAGAGCCACAATACATGTGGGTTCCTTATGTAACAGGACACCAAAAATGTCACAAAGTGAGTCCCTAATTCATGGAGTTACCTATGTACATTACACAAATATAAACAATGCCTGCACAGAGCCTGAATGTGGCATATAGATTTAATCTTTATCTGTATAGATATAATACATTTTTACAACAAATTCTATTTACAGACTTAAAGAGAAGGTTGAGTTCTGGGAAGAGGTGAAAAATAATTTGTGAGCGATACTCATTCTTATTATGCAAGTGTGGAAGAACATCAGATAAGACATGTTCCCTGAAAAGCATGGCTCTTTAAATGCCTTCATATTCTAAATATGCATGTAACATCGTAAAAATCGGGGGCCGGCTTTTTACGCCACGTGTTCGTGTAGTCCCATATACATCTTTCTGTGTACAGTGTTTGTAACTTTACCAAGACTTGGCCAAATTTCTTATCATTTTGATGATTCCAGAACCTTGCAATACACACAAATTCTTATATGCTAGATGATCAACCTTTTCTGGTCGGTTCCACACCGTTTCTTTCACAATGCAATCGCATGACCAGAACTCAACTTCATCTTTAACGTTTAACGTAGTCCAATTACTGTGTTACCAATGATATTCCCACTGGAAACATTGCCAGATCCAAAATGCTTTAAGAAATATAGTGAAGGGCCTTAATGAAATTGGGGTCTCATATCACTCTATGTAATCACTATGCTCAAAATCAGTAATTTCCTATGCTGCGCTATGAATCTTAAAAAAAAAAAATGGCACGCCAACAATGCCATGCCATCCCATACTGGAGAAGGGAATATCTTCACCATTAAAGTTCTGAGTCACAATGACTTTGGTCACATTGAGAGACTTCAGCTTCCGTTTCAGCTTCGGGTGGCTGGCGCTGCGGCAATGTGGGGTGAGTTCTTTCCACTGCTTCCATCAAGAAACATGGACGAAGCCTCGTATTGGATGTGAACAGCATCTCCACAGACATGAATCAAGCATTGGCACTGTACGGAGAGGAAAAAAATTAATTACATGACCTTTCAATGACCCCACATATGCTCTGTTGACATTTTGAGCGAACTCCTCTCCAATTTGCTGAATACAGAAGATTTAAAAAACTTTCATTTTCTTAGTTATTTTTGACAGAGTAGATTTGTTTCATACAGGGGTTGTATAAAAACATATATGCAATAATCATATTAATGAATGTATGAATGAATTATTTCTTAAAGGGAAAATAAAGATTGTTGACGTTTTTTTTAGAACAGCGAAAATGAGAGGGGAGCTCGAAAGATATGTCATAGAGTTGCCAATTTGTGTTTGATTGATTGCACCTTCAAAAATCCATAACTTTCTTATATATCATCGGTAATTTGCCAACTTTTCACTGACCTGTTTCTCTCATTTTGTGTTTGATGGATTGCACCTTCAAAAATCCATAACTTTCTTATATATCATCGGTATTTGCCCAATTTTTCACTGACCGGTTTCTCTTATTTTTCTGCTACTATTAAAACCAACTTAATATCAGGGTGGGCTTCCCCTTAAAGCTTATAAAGAAAGACATGATTCGGAAGGATGTACAGGAATGTTTGGGGGAATCACTCACCTGGTTTTTATGGGGGTTATCTTCCATGATGCAGTCGATGAGAGCGTAAGCTACAAGAGCATTTCCACCCAACGCTGCGACGTGACGTCTTACGATGGCGTTCACCTCGGCGATGAAGCTACGCATGAAACCGCTGACACCACCGGACTGGCAGGAGGAGATGGAAATACATGAGTGTTAAAGCCTGTCTGCACTAGTTTGGCCAGGAGGGATTAGACCTCCCTGCATGGTCACTGGCAGGTGGTTATCTCATCAAATCAGCTTAACATAAGAAAAAGGGGATCATGGGGGACCAACAGGTACCGTTTAGGCATTATTAGCAGTATAGAGGGGGCAAGTAGATACAAGTAGTGCAGTCCTGCTTTAATGTTCCTCTATTAACACAAAGAATCAAGAATAAATAAGAGTTCCCAACGGTTTTTGAAATTTTGATTTCCAATCATAAATATCTTGATAATCAGACAGGCGATCGGCTTGTAAAATTCATGGGATTCCTAACTGGCCTGAAGGTTTATAATTATGATTGCAGCATGAGCTAAATCCAGGATTTTGTCATAAATGTATTACATGAAATTAAGAATAGTATGTTTATTTATTACTGATGTTCATTCCATTCCCTGCTCTCTCTCTCTCTTTCTTTCTGTGTACCTCCCCCTTTCTCCCATCCTCTCTCTCTCTCTACTCCATTCGCTCTATCACTCTCACTTTCATGAGTCATATACCTTCCCCTGATCTTGTATATCTCCTGCTAGTACATCCTTTTACTTAATGTACATAAACAAACGCAATATAATTCTGCTGTATTGTCATTATGTTACTGATTTATTTACCATGTTTCGTAATACTATTGTACATGTATTGACCCTTTCAGCCTTGTGCTGCTGGTCGATCATTAAATACCAATAAATAAAAAATAAAAAAATAATTAAGAATCTGAGACAAAGATACCCAATCCCTTTAATCACAAGCAAGAAGGAAGAGCAAAAATAAGCTTACTTCTCTGACTGATGTTGTTTCTCTCACAAAGAAGATGTTCAGGTTGCCCAGGTAACGCTCGATGGTAGCCCCAGGGATGATCGCTAGAGGAGTGATCAGAACTTCCGGTCTCCATGCCTTGTTACTCTGAAAATAATAAAGATGATGATGACAGTTATAATGAAAATAATGATGACGATGAGGATGATGATGATGATGATGATGATGATGACAATGATGATGAAAACAATGATGAGGATGATGATGATGATGATGATGATGATGATGATGATGCTGAAAATAATGATAATGAGGATGATGATGATGATGATAATGATGACAATTATAATGAAAATAGTGATGAGGATGATGATGATGATAATGCTGATGACCATGATAATAATAATATTACTATCAATAATTACAATACTACTACTACTAATACTACTAATAATAATAATAACAATGAATTGTGCAAATATTCTTGATATTTGCTTAATAGTGTGCCTATAAAGTAGCACTGTTAGGAATTTTGTTTTCATCATAGCACAGTAGAGTATATTTATTTAGTAGCTGCACTTCATAAACTGATCTAATTATTACTCATTATGAATGAAATTCATTTTGTTCTCAAATGGCACAATACATCTGCAAGTACTTGTCTCTTACCGCTATTTTAAGTTTTCTTTCCAACTGCATTGACCCACTCTCAGAAGATGCCCCAGCTTTGGAATGAAGAATTGATATAAAAAACATCCATGATCATTATCAACTTTGAAAGAAAAGACATAGTATTTTACATACCAGTATACAACTGTTAAGTCACGTGTAGAGGAACCCAAGGGCGAATCGGAAAAATAGTTAAAAAAGCATTGTGACGTAACTTTTGATGATAAATTTCATAGTGATAAGGTATTTGCATCAGTTCTGAAGGTCAAAATAGGTATCCCCCTATCCTTAAAAGAAAAAATTATGTGTTCAAATTGATCTGCTGATATCTTTAGAATCTCATCCACAGATGACAAAGATTTGCTTTGTGACATTTTATTCTCAAATTCCTGAAATAATTCACTTTAGGGCTAGACTCAAAATATTAATTGGAAGGAAAAAAAAAATTAAAAAAAGTGAAATCACGTTCTGATCACGATTCTCTATGCAGTTATTTCACACAAATTTAATATTTCACTGAGAAAAAAAGAAGTCACCCCAGTAAACAAACACAAACAATCAAAACCATGCATGAAATGTCACTGCATTTGTAGAAACAGACAATTTTGTTTACAGTAATGCTATACCCTATTCCAATTATTAAATGATTTGCACACAATATCTACATGTACATGTGTACAAAGCAGTAAGTAGTATCATGTAAATTACACAGACTGATGTTATGTGCACCGTTATTAACAATGGAAAATCAGACAGTTCAATAAATCAAACTGTATTTGGTTTGAAAAACTGTCGACTATTACCAATCCCATAAGGAATTTTGACCTCCCTGCATGGTCACTGACAGGTGGTTATCTCATAAAAAAGCAGATCTCAATTAACGTAAGAAAAAGGGGACCATGGGAGACCAACGGTCACCACTTTATAGGCATTGTTTGGTATATAGAGGGCGCACATAGCTATAAGTAGTGCAGTGGGGCTTTAAGTACCTTTGGCTGATGGCGATGAGCCTGCAGTCTCTGAAACCTCTTCCATTGAAAACATCATTTCAGTATCAGCAGAAGGCTTAGGTGGTCCTAATGAAGGCAATAATATTGACTCTCGTCAATTCTATCCTTCTTAACACTTTCATGTACAGTTTTCAAAAGGTATGACTGAATAGACCTGGGGGGTGTTTCACAAATACTAAGATCGACTTTAAGTTGGACTTAAAAAATGGCAGGCTGGTCATGCCACTGTTTGCTCTTACCATTTACTGGCATTGGTCTCTCAAGGGACGTACAAATCATGGTCACAAATCTACAGAAATTACACTTTTTGATAGTTCATTATTATCTAAATTCTAAAGATCATAATTGAGAGACCAATGTTAAAGATGATCTTAGTCTTTGTGAAACACTTCCCTGGACTATGTCACCTCAAATTTTGTTGACCCTGTATCAATGAAAATTACAAAATGCCCCTCCCCCCCCCCAAACAAAAAAAGGAGAAAAAGAATTTACATTTTTCAAAATGAAAATAATGATGATAAATTCAATTTCGCATCGCCAATTTAAAGATGTTTAATTCATATATTAATTTCAAACTTCTTTACTTGTGCACAACATACAGTTTTCATGCAACTTCATTTCTTTAGCTATCCAAGTATCACATTAGTTTTGCCATGTATCCAAACTCAAGACACTTATCTCTGTGTGAATGCACATGACAGTGCAGATTTACCACACTACAAACTACATGCATCAACCCAAGTTTAAATACACATTCCACATTTTCATTTTCATACAATTTCATTCATAAAAACCTTTTCTAAATTCACACATATTATTAGTACCTCACAGTTAGCAACTAGATTATTCATACTGTTTCCAAGCTTTGTAATTTGTTCAAGTATGAAAAATTGATTAGTCCCCATTTATGTGTCTGGAGAATGTGACATATTAAATCTTGCATCTTACAGTAATTATTTAATAAAGGCCCTAACTCCACCAGTCCATCTTTCATTCTTGAGTTATCAAAAAACACAAAAAACATCAAATTGACAAGGGTTATGAACAATTTAGTTTTCAACTCTAAAGTGCTGATATTTGTTTTGGAATCCTTTACTAGCATCAATGATAAAGTCTGAGGTCTAGCCATGTAAATGCATACATATTCTGATTTGGAGTCATCAAAATGATACCAAAGTGGCTTGATCTAGCTAAAATGTGCGCGTAGTGAAAAACACTGAACACATACATGTATATCATACCACTATATTTACCTTTGTGAATCGGAATAGCAGGAGCAACAACAATTGGTTTCATGCCCACTACTGCTGCTGTTAACCAAATCTGCAGAAGAATAGCAACATGGAAAGGAGAAAAATATATAACGTTATATACTAATACAAGTACTGTAAAAGTAGAAACGTTCGCGGTACATGTATACATTAATTTTCACTGATTTTGCGCCAAGATCGGCAAGCGCAAATTTTTAGAACTCGCGAAAATACATATATAAGCATGACTACTTATTCGTGTTGTGAACAGGCTTAATTGCGTGCAACAGGAATTTCAGAACTCAAGAATATGTTTTTGGGTTGCTCAGCGAGAAAAAAATGAATCACGCAGAAATAACATCGTTTACAGTACATGACATTTCTAATGACGTATTTTCAGATACTATCACAAATGACAAAATATCACAGAGACACTCAAATACAAGACATGTAAAAATTAGAGAGCAAGAGAGATTGGGGGGGGGGGGGCAAAGAGAGATACAGAGGAATAGACGAGATAAATAAATAAACAGAGAGAGAAATAGAGAGAGAAAGTAAATGAGAAAGACAAATATAGAAAGTGAAGGAATGAGAGTGAGTGAGAGAAAGAATGGGTTAGAGAGAAGAGAAAAAAACGTAGGACATACAGTAAGTACAACAAGCAGTAACAATTTGTATAAATGTAGACATACCTGAATGATTTCATCTTCGTCCAGTGCAAACTCAATGTTCATCTTACTCAGACAGCAAGGTGTTAGCTTACGAAGCTTGAAACAGATTCCCTGTCAAAAAGAACAAAGGACAATCGGGTCTCTTCACATGGTTCCACGAATAGATGATTTACTAACATATTCAAATTTATTTGTCTCAGCAGCCTTCAGAGAGTTCTTCAGCTGCTATGCCGGGGCTGTATTTAAACGTTTTGTAATTGATAATAATCATTACTTTGAATGTTTCCAAGTATTGAATTTTGATAAAATTGTCCAATCAAAGTTTCACTTTTGCAATAATGAAAATAAAGTTAGTTTTTTAAAACTTTGCACAGCTACTTAAAGGGAGACAAGAAAAGCGGTCTCAAAAGGCAGGTGGATTTCATGTACAGATGACTTTTGTACAGATTTTAATGAGAAAGATTTCCAGTCTTAATAGACAGGTGTATGTCTCTTTTTATACAGGTGGTCGCTATCAAAAGTAGGCTTCCCTGTACATGTACAAGTGTTCATAATTATACCAACCTGCATCATGTCTTGTATAAGGCCACTCACGACCTTTGTTGTTCCGCTTGTATCCGTCAGAGAGGCTCGTCGCATCATGGTGATCGTCTGGAAAGTGATTCAAGAAGAAAGAAATTAATACATTTAGGTGTTTACCCAATAACAGGTGTTGTCAATCACTGGAATGAGCCTTCTGCAGTTTTATAACAATAGGCACATCTTCAGCTCAAGTTTCCCAAATAACCCGCTATTTTCAGACTCAGAATATTATCCCGAAGCTCGAAATTGCGTCTTGACCAGACCGATACGCTCATCACAAACTAGCTTGGACGGTTGCAAATTAGCCCGCTATTTCCCAAATAGATGAAGACGCAAATTAACTGGTTAATTTGCGATCGGGATAGTTAGAATAGCTGGTTATTTAGCAAACTCGAGCTGATGAAAACAGGCCTAAACAGTATTAAATGCTCTGCATTTTCAAACAATCCCCCGACATCGAAAAGTCAATACCTTACATTTCCCTCAATTGAAGACTCACTAAGAGACTTGGGGGAGGGGGGTATTTCGTGATGGGACCCCTGGTTGCTGTGTGCGAGGCTTGTACAACCATTAATGGTATTTCCACTAAGTCTGGTGTCAGCAAATAATGACCTACTGCTCATGGGATCTGACGACCATTTCCCTTCAATATCTTTTCTAAAATGTAAACTAAAGTTAATAATTCATCAATTTTTGACAAATTAAGTTGTACAAAATTTGAGTAAAATTATAAAGAAGAAATATCTGTCACTCTTAAAGGTAAAGACCAGTATTGGAAACGCCCCAATTTCAAAAAATGAAATGGAAGCTCTCATTACCAATCATGTGAAAGAATATGTTTTGACTAATACATGATGATAAAAAAATTGCCGGGAAACCGCCTACTAATTCATATATTTGGTAAATTTGTTTCTCTCATGGACTGTGAGAGATATAGGGTAGTCCCATATACATCTTTCTGTGTATAGTGCTTGTAACTTTATGAAGAATGGGCCAAATTTCTTATCATTTTGATGATTCCAGAATCTTGCAGATGCTAGATGCTAGATGATCAACCTTTTCTGATCGATTCCACAACGTTTCTTTCACAATGCAATCGCATGACCATAACTGGTCTTTACCTTTAAAAGAAAGAACTTTAAAGATTTTCTATATAATGTGCTCTATATGACAGCAGCATTGAATATCAGCTGGGCGGGATCAAATGATAAATATAGAGTTCTACAGAGATATTAAAAGGTGTCTTTTATATTCTATAAATTGGACTATTCTTTAAAAAAAATCTTACCTGTATGTGCTGCGTCGGTTCAAAATTACCAGGGAACAGTTCTGTACTGCAACTATGAAATCCTGTTAAAATGAAAACAATCATTGTCGAAGAGTATTATGAAAAAAAGATACATGTATGAAAAGAGTATATGAAAATCCTCCAAAATGTCATTAACAAGCTGAACTGAAAATCAACAAAATCATTGTCAGATTGTATACACATAAATATAAATAAATTGACTATGTACAGTATGGCTATCAAACATACATATAAATGAATACCATAATTATCTTGGAGAGCGCCTTGTATGGGTAGTTCGGTAAATGCCAGTGAGAGTAATAATAGTGCAGTGCTCACAAACATTGTATAAAGCGATAAATAAAAGTTACAATTATTATCATCATCGTCATATTATTATTATTATCATCATCATATTATTATTATCATTATTATCATCATCAATCTTCAATACAATGGTCTCGTTACTCAATGGAACTGGATATTATCATCAACATCAATAAAAATAAAAATAATGTGGTGTCATCGATGTCTTGGCTGTAAAAAATCACACATAATTCTTTATATGCCACACATATAATCTGCCTGTGCCACATTGTACTTATCATGGGGTAGGTATACTAACAACTTCAAGATCATTACTAGAGCGCTTTCGCAAACACGACGGATGGCAAAGACTACAGGAACACGAGTGAAACAAAATCAATCTGCGCATGCGCGAACCGGAATTGTCTCTATCTTATTGATTTTCACAACCGTTCTCGGCCATAATAGCGTTTGTTCCTTAAACACGAAGGAAGAGTTGTATTGCCGTGCAATCGCTTTATAGATATCGAATGATTGTATGTATCAACTGTACTTTGTGCTCGACTATCCAATTTTTGACATATTAATTATTATCTACACTATTTCTGACACGTACTCTACTACATGTACTTTCTCCCCAAATATATATTTTTTTTCTCCAAATATGTTACTTTGTACTGTACTGTACCTTGTGGCAAAGCCTGATCAAAGAGTTCAATAACAGATTCAGTATCTTCAATGTCATCAATCTGTAACAAAGACAAACCGGCATGGACATGTTGATCATGTTAACATGTCATTAAACAGAATACATCTTAGATAACAGTACTTCATCTCACCGATCACTTATTAACAGATAATCTCTACACCAAATAGTAAAACAGCTATAACTAAATCATTACACAGAATAGATTTTAGGGTTGGTAATTTACAATAGTTTTTATCTTAAAATCACAATTTAAATTGGCACTGCAAATCAGTTATCTAATTGAAATACATTAAAAAAAGTGATCTGAATCACTGATTTTAAGGTACTTACAATGTAACTATTGTGGATTCTATGCAAGGAGTATTTTAAAGGAAAATAAAACTTGATTTGACAAACTTGTGAAAACTTCAAAATTACTGTTTTTCCATAGAAATAAGAAAACAAAAACAACTCAACATAACTTGTATCCATAAATTTTCTTTTTTTCTGATATATTTCTACAAGAAAGGAACTAGACAGGATGAAGAAAATGACCAGAAGTGACAATTTGCAGCAAAAAAGAAAAAAATTACATGTAGACCTCGTATTAAAAACAATCCAATTTTGTTTACTAACCTCGATGACGAATGTCTCTCTGTGGCCTGAGGTCAACAGAGGGTCAACCGACTCTTCACTGGGATGGTTCTGTTGTAGGCCATCCACTTCTACTGTGCTCTCCTACGATAAGAAAAGGTACATAGGCTCTCTAGTCAAGGCTAAAATCCTGTATTGTATTTAAATTATTATTGCTTGTTTTTCACTTTTTCACATGGATCTGCCCCAGAGTACAATATTAATTTGTTGATGCCTCATAATCCTCCAAGACACTTAAGATTATCTGATTCTAAACTGCTTGTTGTTCCGAAAACTAAGAAGTCATGAGAGACTATGTCATTTGCACATGCTGGACCTTACCAATTGGAATCAATTTACACAAGATATTTGTTATATTTCAAATGTACATGTAGATTGCTTTAAAAATGCCCTCAAAACTCATTTCTTCAGCGGCTTTCTAGTAGATTTACTTTCATGTTGTTGTTCATTTTTTGCGTATTTTCGTGTACTTGTAGTTTTTCTTCTCCATTGCGCCTCAAACACATTAGTCATGTGGAGTTGGCGCATTACAAATACTCTCTATCATTATTATTATTAAAATTGGGTGCTGTACTCAGTTTGACTACAGTTTTAGGAGAGGGAATGTACCTTGAAAGATTCTGTGATAATCTATTGAATGATTCTTAGTATTAGCTTTTCCACCAGATTGATGTACAATTCTGATGCTGCTGGTCACATACATGTACATGTATTGGGACAGACTATTTTTAAACCTCTAAACTTTTTGATGCATGAAGTGTTTGCAAAATTTGCATGTATTTCAGTTTCGCGAACGTCTCATGCTGCGAAATAACTGAATCACAATCAACAAAATGCATAATTTTTACAAGTCAACAACTATTCTTGTAACAAAAATGGCTACAATTTACAAATCATACAAGTTTTATGTCATAATATGTCACAATTTTTCTGATTTCACAGTTCACACACCTTGGAATCGCCCATATAATAATAATAATAATGGCTTCTTATATAGCGCACATGTCTGCCACGTCGTGATGCTCCTGGCGCTGCCTGATTATCACCCTGGCCTTAGCAAGGCGGCCATTATGGCGCTCTAGCATTTCAAGGAATTAATTCCTGCCAGGTGCCCATTTACATCACCTCGGTTGAGTGTGGCAAATTTAGATCAACGTCTTGCCAAAGGACATTAGTGTCGCAGCGGATCTCGACCATGGACCTTGTGATCCACAGTCCAGTGACATATCCACTCGACCATGACACCTCTACCATTACCATCAATATTAAGATTATTATTGTTCTACATGTCATTTTAATGATTTATACAATATACCTGTTGATCGAGCAGGCCATATGTCTCCTTGTTTTTAGCTGTAATATTATCAAGCCTCTCCTGGAATGCCTGAAGACGTTTGTCTGTAGCTCCAACGGGCCCCTGTCAAGAAATACAGTTAACAAGTAAATTATTCATACCCTACCAAGTTATGTAATTTGTCAAGTATACAAAAAATTGATTTGTCCAGATTTATGTTTCATGACATATCAGAACTTACAAAGGCCCTAATTCATCCAGTACACCTTTCATTTTTCACCCCAAAAAGAGCAAAAAACATCAAATTTACAAGAGGAATTATTGATTTGGTTGTTAGCTGGTAATACAAATTAATGGCTATTTATATTTGAGCACTACACGTGTCCTTCTAAGATTCTTCTGGCTCCACACAGACAATATGTATCATTAAGGGGTTCCTTTCTAATACATGCCATACTTCATAGGAGAGTTTCACAAGGACTAAGATCGACTCTAAGTTAGACTTAACTATGGCAGGCCATTCATTTCACTGTTTACTCTCACCATTATGATCTTTAGATAGTATTTTTTCCTTCAATAATGAATTATCAAAAATGTAAATTCTGTAGATTTATAGTCCCTTGAGAGACCAATGCCAGTAAATGGTGAGAGCAAACAGTGGCATGAACGGCCTGCCATAATTAAGTCCAACTTTAAGTCGATCTTAGTCTTTGTGAAACACCCCCTGATCTAGCATTCTACCCAGCGACACCACAATGTATGGGTGCGTTTACACATACATTTACACCATGGTAATAAAAAGATTGCATTAGGCAGTCTCACCTGTCTGGACAGTCTCAGAGCTGATGGAGGAGGAAGAGCAGACAAGAACACACCCGTAGCAGTCTGTAAATGCAAATATGAACACAACTTGAGTAGTATACAATACTGCTGACTGATGACCCCTGAATCAACATTATCTCAAAAAGAACTTAAAGAGGGTGTAGCATGGCAAATATTGGTTAACGCCATCTACCATTTTCTTTTGGACAACTGCACATAAATTAATGGACTTGATTGATGGTCAGCGAGCTAGCGTTGTCAAAGACATGTGGTCTCGTCATGCTACACCCCCTTTAACCCTATATAGCCCTGGCTATTTTGAAACTGCAAAGCCCGGGGGGGGGGGGGGGGGGGGGGGGGGCTTCTAAGGCTCCCCCTATGATCTCGGCCGTGAAAATTTGCATGCATGTCAAGTGAAGTGTATAGAATACCATGGTAATTTCAATTTTTTTGAAAATTCTCTCATTTGCATATTTATGGTAATTTATGCAAATAAGGTCATAAAATTCACATTTTTACCCACAAATCATTTATTATTTATATTTGAGCATTCTTTTTCACTACATATATTCCTAAGACCATTTGGCATAATAATACAAAAAAATATTGGAAGAGCCAGGTTATTCCTTATGTTATCTATTGTTTTGATAATTTCTTATGTATTTCTTTGTTTTTTCAACTTACATGTATGTATTTTATTGTTTTTGTTGTTTTATTTCATTTCCAACTATAATTCAACTATTTTGACCCCAAAATAAACACCTAAACTATAAAAAAGACCAAATAACCAATGTTTTATTTCTTTATTTGAAAAATGAGATTTCCATATGTTTTGTACACAAATCACAAAAATGAGCGATTTTCGGGCTGACATGCAAAGACAAAAGGACACGTGACTTTGTAATGGTAGGTCCGATTTTCGAAAAATTTCTTTCAAAAGATGCGCAAGACTCTAAAGAAAAAAGTCACAAATTTTCAGCACAAGATTTGTTAGCGTTAAAAAATTATCACGAAAAATGTCGAGGGGGGGTGCAGCGTGACAAGACTACATGTATGTGTCTTCAGTCTTCAGTGGCCTGACTCGGGGCCAATCAGGTATTAAAAGACTACGGATGACGCGACCGCAGCATTCACGTGCGTGCAACATATGCGAAACCGAAGCATGAGGAGAACTTTGGTCTGTTTTGCGAACGCTACTGCATGCTGAACGTAAATCAAGTCCATACGTTTACGTGCAGTTTTCCAAAAGAAGTCGCAGATGGAGTTAACCAATATTTGCCATGCTACACCCCTTTTAATATAAGTGACCAACAGTCAACACAACTGTTTGAGATCATATGGTAGTATCAAACATGATTAAAGATGAAGTCCACCCTGATAGTGTCAAATTTTCCAAGACCTGTTTCCCTTATTTTCCTGCTTGTATTACAATCAACTTATATCAGGGTGGACTTGCCCTTTAATGCACCCTAATTGTAATGAATACTTATTGAGATCATTGTCTTATTCAAATTAAAAAAAAGGGAGCATCGATAACTTACTGCTGTTCCAACAAGCAATGTCTCTCCAACCGTGACTTGAACCTTGAGCCCAAAGAGACAGTTCATCCCTTTGACCTGCAAACCAAATATAAAGACACATTTGGTTGAAAAGATGGGTTTGGAGACCTGACTTAAAGCTTTCTAGCACTCCTCTTAGATATTTACACCATCGTTCATCAGAAATCATCTTGCACATGTAATATGAGACGAAATACCTCGTGTTCATTCTAATTTCCTTTCAATTCAAATTTTTAATTCAAAGTATTTGGCATCATAAAAAAATTACAAAACATAAATACAGAAAACATAAGACATGACTACATTCTGCTGCCAATCATGTTCACTATCAATAACAGATAAAACCCACTACAAATGTACAAAAATAAATAACTTCAACGATTAACAATACAAGTTACTAGAAGAATAAAACCTGATGTGTAGTGTTGTATATACATGTATAGCTCACCTTTAGTTTATTCATCATTTGTCTGTGCAGCTCATATTCCATGAATGGTAGAGCCTAGGATATGGTAGACAGATATACATTATCACAATTAAAATCACTTAACCCAAACTACGGCAAGATAGCAACTGGCAAGTTTCCATTGGACTACATAAAATATATACAGTGCGTCCCAGAAAAAACGAAACCGAGAAGTATCGATGTTTTATCATAACTTAATCACAACCATAATTAATGAATGATACATATTTGGAAAGCTTAGAATCCCCTCCTTAAGTTGATGCTACTCATGTGATGCATATTTCACGCATGAGTGATTAAAAGCAATTTGAACGAAGAAAAACAAAAAGACATTTGGCGGGCGGTATCTGAATTTCGAAGAAAAATTCACATTTCTACAAAGTTGAGTTTCTGCCCTTTCATATGACACCTCAATCAGGAAAAATGAGCGAGGAATGACAAAGTTCTGTTTGTTTAAAGTAGTGCTTGCATTTCCATAATTTTATTAAACGAATTCGTTTTCACTGGCTGCCTGCCGTATCAATAAACGAAATTAACAAAAGACTTAACTCCATTTCGTTGACAATCAGCCGTAGACGAGAGTCTCCATGCATGGCTGATTGTCAACGAAACGGAGTTAAGTCTTTTGTCAAATCTGCTTTTTGCTACGGCAGGCACCCAGTGAAAACGAATTCGTTTGTTAAAATTATGAAAATTTAAGGGTTTTCTTCCTTCAAATTGCTTTTAATCACTCATGCGTGCAATATGCATTATCTGAGTAGCATCACATGAAAGAAGAGACTCTAAGCTTTCCAAATATGTATCATTCATTAATTATAGTTGTGATTAAGTTATGATAGAACATCGATACTTCTCGGTTTCGTTTTTTCTGGGACGCACTGTATATATATACATGTACATACATTTTGATCAATTTTAATAGAATAGTTTCTATTTTTTTTCTTTAACATGGGGGCTCACTGTGGTATGAACCTGAGTTTATAACATAACAAACAGGCAACAAGACACTGATTTCATGAAACATGTTAATTACAAAATGATATGTCACATTCTTTTTCTAATTTATCAAAATAGAAGAATAGAAAAAATAGAAAATAAAAGCGAAAAGAAAACAACTTTTAAGAGTGCCGGGCCATCCATATAACTTACATCGCTGATCAAGGCTGCATTTGCTTCTCCTTGCATCTTTTTCTTGCTTCTACACACTCTGCAAAATGAAAGAAAAAAGTATAGATATCTTCCTTATCCTAATAAAACATTGAAATAGAAGAGACATATATACCTCTTTTGCTCAGTTAAAAAAATAATTATTCAATAAAATTGTTATAAAGAATGGTAAAATCTTCCTCTACACTTCTGCGATGAGAAAAAATATGAACATAATCACACCACAACAAAGCAACACAATTTGCCATTATATAGCTTTCATGGTTTGATTTCATCCCAAACACTCATTGAACATTAATAAATATTGTTTCTGTTGGCTGCTATTCTTCTTTGATTGTTTATGTGTTCTTTACTTTTTTCATATCTGTGGGGTCCACAATTTACAAGCTCTGTTTTTCAGTGGACCTCTCCATTTCCTCAAAATATAAATGTAGTTAAATTTATACAAATGTAATTCAATTTTTGTCTTCCTCAAATGTATAAATTACTGTTTAGATTTTTTTATTACAAATGTATCTACATGTACATGTATGTTTCATATTCATTTTACATTGTATTCATTATAATGTCTTGTATTTTGTTGGAAATGAAATAATAGAAAAGAAATTAAATGAAACTGAACATTACTTACTACTCATGTCACAATTGTGGGTTATTTGAGAATTCTAGAGGATATAGACAATTTAAAAATCATTTTTGAATAATACGTAATTTAAAGAGATAAAAACTCTCAACTTCTCAAGAGCACTCAAGAGTAATTTTATACACATCCTATTTCAATAAGGTCAGGTCACAGAGATCAGGTCACGGAGGTCAGGTCACAAAGGTCGGGTCACAAAGGTCGGGACACTAAAGGTCAGATCACTCACCTAGCCTGTATGCTACAACCATCAGCCTTTTCACACACAGCTAAATTTCTATAAACATGACTAGTATAAACGTGTTTCGAACGTGTTTAAACTAATCACGAGCCTTTCACACACAGAAATTTCGGTGCGATCGTTAATCGTTTCGTGATTAACTACTGCTCGTAAAATGCGCAGTAGTGCCATTGCGCATTGAAGGTCATGTCATATCAATCAAAGCGCACGCTCCATCCAGTTTAAACACGTTTAAACACGAATAACCTTTCACACACAAAATGTCAAGCTCACTAGATACGAACTTCGTATCTGCAGCCTGCTTTTAGGGGCGTATGGATCGCGACTTCGTATCTATCCCAACATCGTATAAACGATGTTCACACTGGGAAATTTTGTCTATAAACATGTTTAAAACTTTACGATGATTCTAATCATCTCTAGATACGATGAATTTTAGCTGTGTGTGAAAAGGCTGCATGTCAGGTTGTTATTTCAATAAGGTCAGGTTAGGTCACAAAGGTCGGGACACTAAAGGTCAGATCACTCACCTAGCCTGTATGCTACAACCATGCCCTGTGTACGACAGGTGCGGAGGGGGCTCTATGGTGGTGAATAGCACATCTGGAACTTTGCTGCGTCTACAGATAAATATTGGATATACAACTTACGAGTCAAAAAATGTTTACACCTAGAAAATTGCTAATTATTTTGAAAATCATCTGTGAACAGTAAATTATTGTGTACATCTTATGAAAGAGCCTTTTATCCCAAATCATTTGGTATCATTTTTGTGTGGTATGTGTTCACGCTTGGATGAACAGGAGGCATTGTTTGCGAGAGTGCAAAAATCTACTTGTAGAGTAAAGTAAGTTATACTAGGGAAGAGAGATACTAAGACATTGTCACAAGAATTAAACCCTTGTGGAATTGTTAAAGAATGCCTATGGGAGCTGGACGGTCCTGCACAAGTATTTTGCTGAAAAAAACTATATCATTCATTTGTAAATGAGTTAATACTAATCCCGTATTTTATTATTGTTATAATTTATTTAAATCTTTTTCTAAAAGCCCCACACTTCGATGTGTCTGAAATTTTCAGATGAATAATAGATGAACATGATCATATAACTTGGGGGTGTTTCACAAAGAATACGATCAACTTTAAGTTGGACTTAACTATGGCTGGCCATTCATGCCACTAGTTCCTCCAACCATTCCTGGCATTGGTATATTATCAAGGGACGTGTAAATCGTGGTCACAAATCTACAGAACTTACATTTTTGTATAGTTCATTATTGAAGGAAAAAATATTATCAAAACATCATAATTGAGAGACCAATAGTGAGAGCAAACAGTGGCATGAATGGCCTGCCATAGTTAAGTCCAACTTAAAGCCGATCTTAGTCATTGTGAAACACTCCCCTGGATTGATAAAGGCCTTTTCCATAACCTAGATAAAAAGGCCTTGTCCTAGGTCATGATTCTACTACAATTCTTATCCTAGTGTCTAAGGGAACCGTGCAGTTCCTGTAATAGGCCAGGCAAATTGAAAGTATCTTCTATCCAACAGCTTAATAACAGTCCCATGTACTCACTTGCATGTTGCACATTTTGCTAGCTGTACAGGAAAAGGAAGCGCTGTATCGTTGTAGGGAATGTGGCACATGGCACAACGAGAGGAGACATGGTCCGGGACTTGGTTTCCACTGTCCATTCTAAGAAAATGGAAGAATACAAACTAATAACATGAACATTAGGTGATTTTCGCATTACTGAAAGCCCCGGCAAGAAACCGTAAGAAGTGGTAAAATGTGGTTAAGATGAGAGTGCAAAGGAGAGAGAGTTTGAGAGTGGAAGAATGGATGGATGGATGGATGGATGGAAAAAGAAATAACAGACATGAAATGCAGACATCAGCAACATCACGGCAAAGCATAACTTTCACCTGCACCAACTGTCAGAAGGTGTGTCTTTCAAGAAAAGGACTGTACAGCCACTGCATCAATGCAAATCTTGTCTGCTTAGAGCTAGTAAGGCATACTTTGTATTACATGTATGACTTAATGATAATCCCTTCTGGCTTTCATCAGAAGATATTATCATCAGGTGCAATAAAATATTTGATCTTCTTCTTGCATTTTGAGTCAATACCTCTTTACAGAGTATTATCGTACTATACTGGGGTGTGTGCAGGTGGACCACTACACCGGGGTTTCCCCCTACTCTTATACAAATAGTGCAGTGTGTTCTTAACGTGCAAAGATAGTGACTCTTCTCTACACGGGGCCTCCATTTAACGTCCTATCCGAGGAACAGAGTGTTTTCCACTTAAAATAGCCTGCGTCTATGAACAAGGGGAGGGGGACGTTAACACACAACGCAGGCTTCAGTCATCTAGGCAGTGACATTGAGATAAAGTTCCATTAACTTGAGAAGGGTAAGGGAAGGAAAGGCAAATGCTTACCTTTCGATAACATGTGGTGTCATAGACTGTTGTTCCTTGAGGAACTCTGTTCTATCCAACGACATTGTTAGAACAGGACTGTGCTGCTGCATCAACGCTGCTTGCTGAACAGCTTCTAGATTGACTATGGCTGCAGTCCCCGAGGCTGAAAGCAGACATATCTCCTCACTGAATGGATGGATAGATAGAGAATAGAATTAGACTTGGGTTAGACTAGGACCAGCAGGGTTAGAATAGGACTGTGCTGCTGCATCAATGCTGCTTGCTGAACATATTCTTGCTGAACAGCTTCAAGCTTCACTGTGGTTCCTTTCCTGGAGGCTGATAGCAGAAATATCTCCTCACGGAGGTACATGTATAGAAAGACGAAATAGAGCTAGACCAGGACCAGAATGGTTAAAATAGGACTGTGCTGTTGCATCAAGGCTGCTTGCTGCATGGCTTCTAGATTGACTATGGCTGCTGATGGAAAACACATAAGGGGTTACGTATCCAGAGCTACCAAGTGTCACGCATTTTGAGGGTCTGAAACGCTCTCACGCGATTCTGAAAAAACACTATACGCTTTACGTACATTATACCCTCGCCCACGCGCCGAGTCATGAAAATGTCGCGCATAGCTGATCTTTGAACTTGGCGTCTCTGCGTATCACTAGTCTACATTTTTAGGAATCTGTCAACAAGGACTCAAAATAATTTTCTCTGCAAGGAACAAATACTAATTTCACCTAGAAACCAAGCAACAATCCAACTAGCGAGGATACTTACCAGATGCTGGTGGTCTCTTTGTATCCTACTACAGCATGGCATCCCATAGCCACCGCATGGGAACGTATCTCTGTCCTTAGCTCTCGCCACCAAGCATCTCTCGTCTCAGGCTCATCTATTACAGAAATGAAGATATACATACAGTCAAACCTGCTTTAGTGACCACCTGTCTACACATACACCAGTCTATAAAGACCACATTTTTTGTTTCCCTTGAAAATGGTTTCTCATCAAAACATGTACTAAAGGAACCTGTCTACAGAGACCACTTTTTGTGTTTCCCTTGGGCGGTCGCTATAGACAGGTTTGACTGTACATGGATATGCTCTCAATCTCCCTCTCTCTATTCAGTTGGCATCATCAATCCTTTCAAATCTTCTCAAGACTTTTGTGTTTCGGGAAGCCTAAAATTTGTAATCCACCATACTTTCATACTAAAATATCAAAGTTTAATACCTGTTTGAATATCATTCCTCGAGAAAGTGACATGCATGTTATTATTGACTGACATTTGTCCATTTCATTTTGTGTATATTGTCATTTGCAGTTGAGTAATTTTTAATTGATAATTAATATCTGTAATTCTATATTTGGCAATGTAAATATATCTAAATCGCACAATATAGAACGATCATTAATTATGATGTTATCACTGAAATGTTTTCTTTTTCATTTTAATGAATGATGACTGTGTATCAATAGATGGACTAAGTGTAAGCTTTCTTGAGATGGAAAAACATCTAGTGGGAGAACCAAAAGAAAGAATTCACATACAATAATTGATAGCACCGAACATACATGTATGACAAGGGATTGACATATGAAAGAAATTCATAAGGATTAGTCCTGAAATAATGAGTAAATTGCGTTATTCTAAAACCCAAGTTGATACAAATAAATCAGGAATTACTTCTTTGCCTGCACCTAACAATTGATATTATATAATTTAGAAATTACTTGTACTTGCTTGTTTGTTTGACCTGACTGCTATTCAAAGCAAGCATGTGTACCGTATGCTTGTAATGAAACAACCGGGGGAACAACGGTTTAAGGCCTCTTTGAGGGACTTGGCAATGAGGATTAATGTCTTAACCAAAGGGCACTAACAATCAAATCGGTTTCGAACCCCGGACCTCCCAGTTACGAGACCACTGCTCTACCACTGAGCCACTGCGCCTCTCTTGTTGAATACTCACCTGGATTGTGTATCCTATCAAGTAGTTTGACTGACCTAGTAGACACCATACCACCAAGATGTACCAAGAAACCATGAGGAAAAGATGCCATAGTGAAGAACGGGTACTCCTGCATATTGAACAAAGTTTTTTTAAATTGTGTCATTCAAAATGTTACAGGCATAAGTGCATGCCATCTTGTATGCGACTTAAAAACCCAATCAGATTAAAATACAACTTTATGTCCTTAGAAAGTTGAATATATAAATATAAAAGAACAAATATTTTCCCTTTCCCTTTCCAAAACATTTATCCCAAATTTTTTAGCATGTTTTAAGTTTTGATAAATATCACAGAAACATTATGCATACCATATCCACTCATGGAAATATATTGGTTCTACATATACAAAAAAAGTTTAGAAAAAAAAAATTGCAAATCATATTCAATGTGGATGGCACAACAATTGAAATACAGTCAAACCTGTCTATAGCGACCACCCAAGGTATGCACAAAAAGTGGTCTTTGCAGACAGGTTCCTTTCGTATATGTTTCGATGTGAAACCATTTTCAAGGGAAACAAAAATGTGGTCTTTGTAGACAGGTGGTCACTATTTAAAAGCAGGTTTGACTGTACATGTAGGTTTTCAATGTCCTTACCAGCATATCAACGTTGTTCTGAGCTAACACTGCCCTTGGTAGACCAATCCGATGAGGACCAGTGCCACTACCACTACTGCCGGCTGCACCATGGCTCCCTGAAACAGGGATAAATACAATTAAGTACACTTCTAAGGCTAAGATCGACTTTAAGTTGGACTTAACTATGGCAGGCCGTTCATGCCACCGTTTGCTCTCACCGTTTACTGGCACTGGTCTCTCAAGGGACATACAAATCATGGTCACAAATCTACATTTTTAATGATTCATTATTGAAGGAAAAAGTATTATTTAAAGATCATAATGGTAAGAGAAAACAGTGGCATAAACCATTGTCGCACCTTGCTATCTTTTATCCCCGCCCCCCACTCCCAATTGTCTCTTGTCATTCTCAAAAGTTAATTTTTCTTCCTTCAATACTTTTTGTAGCGATTTACTACATCATCTCTAAATGGAGCTCAATTCTTTTCCAAAGCAGTTAACAAATACAAACATTGGAGGTGTCACAATGAGAAATGGGGAGGTTATGGGATAGCAAGCCATAGTGCGGCACCTAATGAACACCTGGGGACTCTACTCAATAAAAAAGGTTAAAAAGATATTCCATAATACACAATATAAATGATTTTATAATGTCTCTTCAGTATCACATTAACTGGTATTAGTTACCAAAACCACAACCAGTTTTAGTGCAAATGCCACAGACCCCTTTAATCAAGCTCTTTAGATGAGAGAACAAAACGAAAATCTTAATCAATTAGAGCCCCATTCTCTATATAACAATTCCTTATCCTTGACCGTTGGTCCCCCATGGTCCCCTTTTTCGTATGCTATTTGAGAGCTGATTTGATGAGATAACCACCTGTCAGTGACCATGCAGGGAGGTCTAATCCCTCCTGGCCAAACTTCTAATCCCTCCTGGCCAAACTAGTGCAGATAGGCTTTAAACAGGAGTTTTAAAGAAGCTGGTATGAGCGAACTCCACAAGACAGGACAAATACTGTACATGGGGGTTTTCTCTCGCCCATTACAATCTTTACCAAACATTGTGTCCACCTGGTACATGGATATGTGTCTCTAAGGAAAGGATTTACAAAAACCAACTGTTTTTCGTTTAGAGGAAGAACATGATTGTGTGTCACATTTCTATTAAAATAGCCAAGGCCTTGTTTTATCATACCGAAGTATAACTTTTTTGAATATTTGCATAAGTGTAGTCTGAGGAGTGAAAGAAAGAAATTGAGTAAGGTGATAGTGCAATAAATATAATAAAGTGTACCAACCACCCAAAAATTGTTTGTTTTGTATGATAGTAGTTCCATGTCTTAAAGCGGGACTGCACTAGTACTTGTAGCTACTTGCGCCCTCTATATAGCAAACAATGCCTATTAAAGCGGTAACCGTTGATCCCCCATGATCCCTTTTTTGTTATGTTAAAGTGAGAGCTGATTTGATGAGATAACCACCTGTCAGTGACCATGCAGGGAGGTCTAATCCCTCTTGGCCAAGCTAGTGCAGACAGGCTTCAATCCTATAATCAAAATGTGAGCTTCAAATATCACTTCTGTAAAGACATTTTGCAAGTTTAAATACACTCTCAATTCAACATAAAACCAACTTGTGTGCAGACTACTCAATGCGCCCCTAAGCTCTCTCTCATAAGATAGGGCCTGCAAAGAACCCAAGTCCGATTTCGGTTCCATGTGCGCAGTTTTATGTTTTTTCTTATTTTCTACAAACATCTTATCCCTTAGCCCATAAACAAGCCGGGTGAAGTTTTTTTTAGGTTGATTTCATACAAACTAAATGTTTACAATTTAGGTCGAAGATCGCTTGTCACTTGATGCCACATACCTGTAGTTTAACTATCTTTTACGCAGTGTGGTCTATAATTCATTGAACTTGAAATATAAAGTGGAGAAACCGAGCCAGTTTATAATTACAGAGAGAGAGAGAGAGAGTGAAGTGCAATTGTACCGACAGCATCAATACCATAATAATTTGGTGTTAGTTTGTCTGTTTTTTGTACATTAGGATTAAAGTGACTCGGTAACATTGTTGAAGGTTAATGATAAAACTGTGTATCATTTATCATAGGCATTAATTATCATTAATAATGGTCCGTTTTCACTCAAACTTTCAGATTATCTTTAATTTTACCCCTAGCATTAAAGTCATCACCTTAGCACCAGTTTCTCTCATCTGAACAATGTTACCAAGTCCCTTTAAGGTAAATATAGGTTTAATTCATAAGTATGGTTATAAACTGAGATGATCACTACCTTTGCTCTATCTACAAAGTACATGATTTATATGTAAGTTCCAATTAGTGTTTAGTTGATGGCAAATCTAATGTATTTTGTGTAGAATTGAAAATTTTATCTAAAGAGGGAATGCTTAGAAACAAAATTTGTTTCTCAAATGGACACTTGAGGAGTATGTGCTACATGTACAGAGAAAGAGAAAAGACTAATGATATAATCTGTCTAAATCTACTAGATTGGAAAATAATGTTTAACATGACTGCTAACAGCGGACTGATTGCTTCAAGTCCTCTCTGAGGGGCTTGGTAATGAGGATTAATGCCTTAACAAAGGGCACTAGTGCATCGACTTGGTTTCAAACCTTGAACCCCCTTCTTAAGTGATCACTGCTCTACTGTAGATTGCCTAACTTTTAACAGATTTCATCATTTTTAATCAGTTAATATTCAGATTTTTAGAAAGTTTTGCATAAAGGAAGATCAGTGACCCTCCAGAAATTGTTCGAAATTTAAAAAAAAGAAAAGAAAAAAAAAAAAGGCATTTTGAAAGTCACTACAGCTGCAGAAGTAAATGTTTGTGGATGAATTGTTAATAAAAGTGCTACATAAAACTTCAAGTTATGTTAATGCATGCTATTGATGAGGTTGGATATATATGTACATGTATATGCTTTCAATATCTGATAGGACACGGACTGTCAAACCTTGATTTGTTACACCTTCGGTATCAATTACAATCTTAGGCAATTTATCTGCAAGGGAAACATGAAAATTAACAGGTTTTTTTCAAAGTAATGTATATTCTATTATCATTATTTCTTTCTTTATTGCAACCAAAACTTGAGGTTGGATTTTAACTACAAATAAAAATACAAACAGATAGATAATAATGGTAGAAGCGATGTACACAAAGTAAAATAAACTGTAGAGTCTGATAAATGAATATAAACAATGTGCTACAATCTAGTTATTACATATTATCAAATAAAATGATACCATATTTGATAATATATGCAGCAATAAATGAAAATAAACCACTTTGAAATATTAGTCTCACACATATGTATTATATTATGTGACAGAGACTTCAGTGTCAATAGACCACTAAGGAAGATGGAAAAAAAGAGGAACAAGCAATTGAATAAATCAATTAGGATGAGGAAGAGGTGGGGAAAAAGAAGAAGAAGAAGAAGAAAGAAAGAAAAAATGTGACAAAGAAGAAGGAAGAACAAGGAAGAAAGAAAGAATGGAGGAAGAGAAATGTTGATGTGAAAACATCATCTAAATTATACATCTACTATATATAATTAGCCATTTTTAATCATTTTGTATGAAACTGAACAGTCACATGGTTGCAATAAATGAATGAAGAAGTAGAAACAGATAGACTACCAACCTTGACCTGCCAGATCAGAGTCCGAGGCGTATCTCGGGGTTGGGACGTTCTTGGTTGGAGAGGGTGGCATGGCAGCATTCATGGCCGTACCTGGTGAGCCGTAGCCAGGCTGACCATCAACCTGTGTCTGGTCATCTAATGGATTCACATTACTGGAAAAAAAAAGACAGGGAAAGATATTCAGAAATCTAGTCAATAGTTTGCAAAATTGTTGTTTGGTAAAATGAATAACATTAATACTAATACCAGGACTGTCTCCATACCGACAGGATACTTGTATGAATTTCATTATCAGTAATAATATTGCATATTTTCTTGCTCACATATCCACTAACAATAAAGCCCCTCTAAATTGTTGGGAGGCCCAAACATCTGATGGCAAAATTCCACTTGTAGCACAATGTGAAAGAGGCTGCCATTTCTGCAAGGAATTTCAGTTTGAAGTCAAATATTGATGAAAGAATACAAAATTAATGTTTTCTACATGCAACAGAAAACTCAAATTATATATTCTTTTATCAATATTTGTCTTCAAAAAGAATTTTTGGGGGCAATCTTCCCCCAATCTTTGCAGAAGTGTGTCTGAAATGACAGCCCCTTTCACATTATGATACAATTTAAGTGAAATTTTGCCATCAAGTTTCTGACGAATTTGGGGCTCCCAACACTGAGAGGATTTAAGGTACTCCATTATTACCCGTGGCTCTGCTAGGCTACCAATTTCGGTGCTCATAGCATTCAAGGAATTCCTTTCTGCCAGTACCCATTGAACACCTGGGTGGAGAGTGGCAACGGCAGATTAATGTCTTGCCAAGGAACATGAATGACGCGGTGAGACTCAAACCGTGAACCCTGTGATCAAACGTCCAAAGACTTATCCACTAGACCGTAATATTCCATCAATGACAACAAAATGAGAGAACGCTTACTCTTTGGGTGGACTTGTGGGTGGGGGAGGAGGTAGTTTGACTGTTTGTATGGTTGCCATGGTACCTATTCCCCTGACAACGACCCCTGACTCTCCCTCCAGATCAAAGCACTGCCAATATCTGTGGTAAGTAAACATTCAAATACAATGTATTTCATGAAGCTAATATATTTAATCAATCACAAGTCTGTAGTTTATTTTTCTATATCATTGCAAAATTACATTACATACAAATGTGCATCAATGGTGAAGACAGAGATGCCAACCTCTCGACACAAAAAAACAGACTGAATATCCAAAAGAAAATCAGATTTTCACAAAAACTCGACACTACCACTGGTCCATTGGCCCTTGGCCAGTAAAATGTCAAAAAGAAGGTTTTACTGGTTAAAGAACGGTGCAAGTAAATTGTTTGCTCTTTTATCAACATTAAATGAGAAAATTGTAAAGTTGCTGATTTCAACTATTTCCCGGCCACGTAGGCTTGCTGTTCAACAATTTTGTCGGGGTCTGGGAGTCTGGTAGTGATATCCACCCTGTACTTGACCGGAATCCAATACAATTCAGTCAGAACAGCAGTGATGTTATCTATGTGTTCGCCTATTTAACCAAGTGTGTGTTTCAATAATCACTATGCAGGCTTGTATTCATCTTTATTTTTAATCTACATATGAATTTACATGTGCCTGGGGGGTGTTCCACAAAGACTACGATGGACTTTAAGTTGGTCTTAACTATGGCAGGCTGTTCATGCCACTGGTTGCTCTTGCCATTATGATCTTTAGATAATATTTTTCCCTTCAATAATGATTTATCAAAAAATGTAAATTCTGTAGATTTGAGATCACGATTTGTACGTCCCTTGAGAGACCAATGCCAGGAATGGTTTGAGGAACTAGTGGAATGAATGGCCTTCCATAGTTAAGTCAAATTTAAAGTTGATCATACTCTTTTTGAAACACCCCCTAGGGCTCATAGAACACCAATATTGCACATTTATTACTGTGTATTAAAATGTCTGACTACTTTTGATCTTACCCTAGAACGGCATTTCCCTCTGATTCCAGGACTTTGAGTCCAATCTTTCTCTGTAGCTCACCGGAGAGCTTCGAGAACAACCTCTGTCTAGCTTCGTTAGATGCCCTTGGTGATCGAATCATGTCTATCCACTGAAAAATAATACAACATCAAAAATGAGATTTCACATTTTGGAGTAAATATTAGATGGTTTGAAATATGCTTGTTCTTCAAATAACGGATAAAGGCATATTTAACAGACGAATTGACTCCCAATTTTTCTAGTTTCCAAATCTGTTAATAGAACACAAAATGAAATGAATGTATTTAGTTAAGGAAACCTTAATTTTCATTGCATCCTTTTGAAATATATAAATTTTGTGACGGTGAGATAAATTGTAAACATGGAAGTTGAAAAATACTTTCAATAATGCATATAAATAAAATTAAATCAAATCAAACCTATCCAAATACAGTGGAACCTCATTATAAAGAGCTCTGATATAACGAGGTATCTGTAATATAACAAGGGGATTATGCTGGTCCCAGCTCTTTATATTTTTTCATTTTACCCAGATAAAAGTAACAAGATTCCTGATATAACAAGGTAATTTCAGGTTCCACTGTAGCAGAGGAAAGGAGTTGGCTCAGTATGTAAAGCGTCTGCCTGTTGAACCAAAGATCTCAGGTCCGAATCCCACCCAGGCGAATGACTGAAGTCTGCGTTGTGTGTTGACGTGCCCCTCCCTATGTTTCATAGACGCAGGCTATGTTAAGTGGAAAACACTCAATCCCTTGGATAGGACGTTAAATGGAGACCCCATGTACAGGAGAGTCACCACCCTTGCATGGTAAGAACCCACTGCACTATTGGTATAAGAGTAGGGGGAACCCGGTGTAGTGGTCCACCTGCACATCCCGGTACCTTGGCATTATATCCTGACTTATGGATCCTGTCAAGTATCGACGTAGAAGTAGAAGTAGTCAATATCTTACCTGATGTTCAGGATCATCGTTCACTACAAGCTCCTCTACAAAGCCATGAATAGCAGTCACTATGTACCCAGATGGCATTGTGCTTGCTGTAAAAAAATAAGAAAAGAATAATTCCTCTTTGACACTACTGTGCAATCTTTAGTGAATTGTTGAGAAAAAATATATTTTGAATTGTAAAAATTTACTGCTGTGTCCACTGTGATTACATTTTTCATGGCATGAGAATTTTTGCAAATATGATCTGGTCCCCAAAATTCATGTAAGTGTTTTTGCAAAAATGCATATACATTTGACACTAATGACATTAAACTGAAAAGGAGCCTGTTTCATAACACTTGTTATCAATAACAAATGCTAACATTCTATGACAAATTAGCTCTCAGCCAATCAGATGCCACTGTTTCAGTAGCTTATAACAGTTAATGCAACCTGCTATTGGTATCAAGTTTCATCAAACAGGGCCCTGATCCGGTGCCCAAAATTCACAAAACCATTTTGCTCATGCAAGTATCTGATTTGACACTAATGACACTAAACTGAACAGAATCCGGTGAAAAATGAACTGATTGAATAGACCAGTTCATTATAAATAAGCACATGTCCCAAATAACCCTGAATATCTACAGATCTTCAAAACATGAAGAGGTCCCACTTTGTACATTTTCAAATAATCACTCCTACGTACAGGGATGGAAGTGCTACAAAAATAGCCTTTGTTTTCTCTTTTCAAAGAATACTTCCATATGTGTATCATGGAGTGCACTGCTTGTGCATAAATGAATAAAGATTACATAACTTTCATGAGCACATATCCAGTATTTTGTCTCTGTGTATTTTACAATTTGTTCTGCAATGACCTTTATTTGCTTATGCTCAGACTGCAACCGCGAACTGGCTTTAATATTATGAAAATGCAGACTTACAGTTGAAGAAATGGATGCCAACTGACGATTGTCTGAACCTGTTGACATCTTCAATGAGATCCACTTTAACGATGATGTAGATTTCTCCCCTGATGCCGTGCATGGTGTCGTAGATGGGTAGCCATCCAGCGATATCAGAAACACTGTCCTTCCATAGGAGGGGGTTTAGGTCTATGTATACCTACATGTACATGTGAAACAGAGAGGGGGAAAAGAGAAAATTAATATAGTCTGATTATTACAGAGAAACATACAAGTAGAAGTATGTTGCCTCGTGGTTGAATTCTAATAGACCAGGGCGTTGTTTCATGAAACTTGTTATCCGAAGAACAAATGCTAAATTTTGATGGCAAATTTGCCAACAATCGTTTACATTTTCATACTGTACTTCCTCAATAACCAAACAACAATAAATAATATCTAAATTATATTCATATTATCAACCAGTCCCAATACCTTTCAAACGATTTCTTTCACAATGCAACTACATATTAACTAAAGCTTGACATTGGCGGTAAAATAAAAAAATGGGTAGGGGGATTTATCTAATTGGAACTCCCTTCATCATCATCATCATCATCTTCATTTATTAAAGTCATAATTTTCCCTCTTACGTGGGGTTACTGACTTTCGCGCCATGATGACACTCCCTTCCTTCACTTCTTGAAATTTAAATTATTCTTACCTTTCCTATGGCGTCATGTGCACTGTATGTGTCATGGTCCATTACCCTGTGAAAGACAAATACAAATTACAACTAGATTCAAAAATAATATCGCTAGTGATATTCGTTTGTCTCGCAATGTGGTCAATAAGGAATCTAAAAGTTAACTACCAATAAGAGAGTCAGTCTATCCTTCATGTAAAATTCAGTTTGTAGCAAAAATTGCCGTGTGTCAATTTCCTACACTAACAGAATTGTAACTTCAACCCTGGACCCAACACTAAACCATACCCTAAACCTAATCTAAAAACCACTTGCAACCCTAAGCACAACCCTGACCATATACCTTTGATTACATAAAGCTTGGAGCAATTGTCACAGGAGCAAATGTTGGGTCACAAGTGAAATGTAATCAATACTCCTCTTTAAAGACCCTTTACTTCTCTTTAAATAGATGAATTACATATCAAGGGAAAGATTTAGTCATACATGTAGATTACAATAAAATCAACTATATGCTATTTTAGAGTCTGTGACTTGTGAGAGGAGTAACAGATTTCTGAAAACTCAAAATATAAAGCTTCGAAAATCAGAAGTTAAGAACTAGCTATCAACTTGATGACATCATCTTATATGAAGTACAGTTTACGCATATTCACAATGACGTTGCATAAATTCATCGCCTCAGCTATATATGCAAGTCGATAGGCTCCTCATGCGTATGTCGTCATTGTAACTTGACCCCTGTTGACCCGTAATGTAGAGGGATGTGGAAATGAGGTTTTAATTTGCTTTTGTCCGCATCGTATTGAAATGCTTGTTTATTTCAGTTTTGTGTGTAGGTGGCATTTCCTTTCTAGCCATCTCCTCATTCTCATAAATACTCACTTTTCCATATATTTTGTCCAGATTACCTTTATGATGTATATTATGTTGTATGATTATCTTTGTAATGTATCTTATTTTGACTTTATATGTAAGCGATATTGTATGCTATTTCATCTAAAATGTCTTTTATGATGATTGAAATAAATTTGACCATCTATCTATCTATCTCATTTCAATACAAATGTTTCAATGGGATGTTGGCGAACCTGTTCAATGATGGTTTCATTAAAATTATGACCTGAACTACATGTACATGTACATGCACATGTAGCAAAGGAAATAGAACATTAATTAGTTACCTCTAAAATTTCATCTAAAATGTCTTTCATGATGATTGAAATAAATTTGACCATCTATCTATCTATCTCATTTCAATACAAATGTTTCAATGGGATGTTGGCGAACCTGTTCAATGATGGTTTCATTAAAATTATGACCTGAACTACATGTACATGTACATGCACATGTAGCAAAGGAAATAGAACATTAATTAGTTACCTTATTTGCAATGGCTCATCTTGCAGCTCTTCATCATCCACCTATCGTTGAGCAATCAATGGTAAAAGGAAAGAATTGAGAAGAAAAAAAATTGAGATGGAAATATGAATATATTCATAGTAAATCAAACAATAAGTGCTAAATTTATAAATGGATATATATCTTGCACTAATTATTAAGTAGAGTTTTGTTATTATTTTGTTGTTCTCTTGAATACTTGCACTTTTAAAAAGATATCCAACAAGTTATTTCTTTCTTTCTTTCATTTTTTCAAGGATGTATCAGTCACCCATGAAACTTCAGAGATATGGCACACTAGCTAAATAATCAATATATGATCTCTGAAAATGTTTCCAAACTTACAATTTCAGATATTTCATACATGTATTATGCTTAGCAATTTGAGCCTAGTAGCTCTTGCTGGAATGCTCCCCAAGGTCTTGGTCCATCTAGGTGGCCCAAGAAAAACAGACTTTGCCATAACCAACACCAATACCGTCAATTACCTTTAATCCAATCTTTAACTAAAATCTTCATGTACACATCTACCTCCCCCCCCCCCCTGGCATACACACATACATCTTATGTTTATATTTATGACTGACACAGTATACAAAGAAGTGCATGGTATAAAATCTAATTGTTTTGCACGAACCTCAAACTTAAACCATTCAGAATTCCACTGAGGGTTGAGAGACTTTGGATAAACCTCGGTCTTGTAAGTGCTTTGACCAAAGCGGACCTGAATACAGAAAGAGAGAGAAAAGGAGAGGGAACAATCAAACATACAGCATTGAACTTTTAAAGACTCATATGATGATACATGTATAATACGATGAGAGGAGATGGGGGCGTTGTGACATAAAATAAGGAAAAACTCTCTGTCTGTGACAATGAGAGTTCATTTTTCATGATTGTTGGTAAACTTGGGGCACATCAGGTGTGAAGCAGCATTTTGTCAACAAGGGAAACTCTTCCTATCTGAAATACTGGAACAATTGTAATGACTTCATACCAAGACACAAGTAGTGGCGTAGCTATAGGGGTGCATGGGCCCCAACTTGAATAAACAAAAATCATGAAAAAGGGGAAAACACATAGAGAGGGGTAAGAAAACATTATGACCCTTTCTAAAAAAAACCTGTTCAGGTTTCATGAACTCCCCCACTTTTCAATTTGCATTTTATCTATTAAGAAAGACCGGGCTCTCCCCAATCATGCCCGCGTCCCTTCAATGTCCTAACATAAGCTACATAATTGTGTTCCTGTAATTGTTTATAGGCAATTAAAGAACAAAATTACTGCTGTACTAGACAAACCTCAGCAAAGGCATCGGCCAGATCACTTGCTCTGTCCATGATAGGCAGGTCCCTGGCTGCTACGACCCGCACTCGCAGTTTACCAGGCATCTTTTAGGAGTTACCAGCAACTGACAGCTACTGCAATGAAAGAAAGAACACAAATTTTAGGTTTACTAATTCAAGTAGAAAGCACCAATTATAGTGCTAAAAATATGTCTCTCAGGTACCCAGTTACGGCATTTGCGCTTCAAATTTACTTGAAGACATAACTTTTAATCTGTTTCTATTTTGATTATTTGAATTTGAATCAACTTAAATTTCAATTCCTTAAATTCTATTATAAACAACTGATGTGGAAGACTAGTCAACGCACCCTTTCAGCAAAACCGGTTGGGGGGGGGGGGGGGGGGGGCTTTGGATGAATTGTCGCGTTCCAGTCAATGGAAAACTCCCAACGCACCCTTTCCGCACAACCGTGGGGGGGGGGGGGGGGGGGGCTTTGGACGAATGGTCGCGTTCAAGTAAACGCGACACGATGCTACCCACCCTTTCGGCATAAGCGGTTGAGTTACAGACTGTGTTTGAAATGTTGAGAATCGTCTAAACTAGGCCTGAGTCATGTCGGGATTTTCATAAACCGGGTCCCGACGGCCTTCCACGATCGGGACCCGGTGTCCCGAAATCAGCCCGCAGGATTTGTCACTTGCCTCTATAAAAAGCGCATATCATCAGTATGTCCCTTAAAAGTGACCTTTTTTATCAGTATAAATAAGTCAACACATGCATACCTCGACACAGATTGGTATATTCTTCCATTTGACATTATTTTCATCCATGATTGGCGATGTTTAGTGCCATTATCGTGCCTCTCAAAGTAAAAAAACTCGAGCAAAAATATAAAGACAACATTCGAGCCGCCATTTTGATTCATGCAGGTTGAATAAATCGGGTAAAAAAATATGAATGTCAGAATAATAAAACGGCTTTCTAAAAAAATTCTTCTTTACAACATACCGATCAAATAATTTGTTAAAGACAAATAAATATTAATCTCTTAATTTAAACATCGCATGCTTTTTTTTTTAAAGCTGAAAATTACTTGGTAATCACAAGAAGTTTCGATACGGATAGCTGTTGTAAGGCAAGTTAAGACTAGTCTCGGAAAAATGCGCAGTGCTCGTCGTTAGCTGTAAGGCGTGCCAGAACGTACCCAAACAAAGACGTGGTCGTAACGAGAAAAAAATCATAAAAAGCTACGAGAGCACAATTGGAAAGACAACTACTCACGACGAGGAGCACTGCGCATTTTCCGAGACTAGTCTGAACTTGCCTTGCAACAACTATCCGTATCAAAACTTCTTGTGATTACCAAGTAATTTTCAGCTTTTAAAAGAAGCATGCAGTGTTCAAAATCAAAGAAAAAATATATATTTTGTCTTTTAAAAATTATTCGATCGGTATGTTGTAAAGAAGCGCTTTTTAGAAAGCCGTTTTATTATTCAAACATTAATGTTTCTTTCAACCTGATTTATTAATCCTGCCGAGAGACCCGGCCAGTACAGTAGCTGGCTAGTAGCTGGCAAAAACAACCCCATGGGGCAAACTGTTTTGCAATTTATATCAGCAGTTCGAATTGATTCAGGATGAGCTAGAATATGAATGGTAACAATTAAATACTTAAGTTTTAAGGTGGATTGATTTTAGTGGTGTGCAAAACTGCACTTTCTTACTTATTTTTTTCGGAGCGTTGGTTCTCAAAAAACGAAACCTGGACCCGACGGCAACGGTCGGGTCCCGGTGTGATCGACCGTACCGACTCAAGCCTACAACAGTTTTTAATACACAGGCAAAACCGGCAGGATAGTAATGCAGCTATGTGTGGCCTGCGCCTGTTACCTTCCCAAACCTTTCGAGTCCTGGTAATTTTGAGCACAGTGGAACTGTCACTGGCGCAGTAGCCTCGCTGGCAAACTGCCAGCCCGCTCACTTTCCCACTCATTTCCATCATTCCATGTCCATGACCATGATCTAACTCCAAGACTCAGAGTCTTCCTCTTCTTCTTCAAGTAAGCAAGGACTAAAAGTACTGGCAAGAGCAGCTTCAGATATCGAGCTTAATCGTTAAATTAGACCACCCCCTTCCCAATAAACGTTAGGCATTATAAAACTTAACAGAGATGCGCATGTATAGCGGTGAATGAGAGCGTTGACCGCCGGAAGCGCCGGGGGAGCTCTATTGAGTGTGCGATGGCTAGAAATCAACAGCATACACTTCATACAGAGACAAGCAGACAACAAGAAAAAAGAAGCAAAGATAAGCAATTCCAACGTTAATTGAAAAGTTTCTGTTATTCAGCATGTAAGTTAGAAACATAGAAAATACTTACAAAAAGATTCAAAGTTGTAAATGTAGAAAGATCTTGACAATTCTCAATTTGTTCTCATGTGATTTTCGTCTTTTCACTCAAGTTTCAACAAATCAGAATAAAGTACGGTCAAAATAACTAGGCAAATCGTGAAGGGAATAATGTTCTGTGTCGTACAGTACATGTAGGTGTTAGTCCTATCTTGCAACACTATTTTCTTTATATATATATATTGTTTAAAGTACTTCTGAAAGCTTGAAGAAAAGAAGATTAACAATCGATGAGCATGGAAGAGAAAATAATCAATTGTGGTAGAAAAATAGCTTCTTAAATATAAGTCTAAGATACATTGCTTTGTGCCAATTTTCTACAAAGCTCAAAGTAGGCGCGATTAATTAATTTCCTTTTGTTGATAGAAAGTAATTGAGAAAGATAATAAGAGAGAGAGAGGAAAGGGGAACAGGGGGGGGGGATGTAATATAACTTAATCTATTTTATAACTTATTCTATTTTATTATGATTCTCAAAGATTAAATTTCTAACTTTTAGGCAATATAGTCATGATTTTGCATGGTGTTTTTGTTGGTGCATAAGGAAACTCAGGAAAAGAACTGTTGACCCTTTCAATTTACTTAACAATAAATACATGTGCATCGATCGCCTCATTTAAAAAACTTATCAGTCAAATTTATTTTCCATGTTAATATATGTATTTTTAGTTAAAGTTGACATATCATTTTTTGTTGTTGCCATATGCACCTTGAGTGCAGTAAGTCGATCTGACCAAAATTATACTTGCAACATTAATCAAAACCAACTACATATTTTACAACAGGAAACTTCACCCAATTATTGAAAGAGACAAAAAACAAAGAATTCATATTTCAAGATATTTATTTGTATGCATGATTACTCAGATTAATTTACATGTAACATACAGAGCTATTTATAATCTCATATGTACAGATAATGATAAAACTCACACACATTAGGTAACAGATAGAACACTTGAATGGTCAAGGTGTATTAATTCTCTATAGAGAAGAATGATTCTACAAATATTCAATTATAAGCACAAAGACATTTTCTTCCTTCAATCAAAATCATTATTTGAGAGGCAGGATTAAAGGTGGTTCTTGGTTGATGAGTAATCATCATTTGGATCAGGGCCCCATTTCATAAAAATTGATATCAATAACAGGTTACAATAACTGTTATAAGCTACTGAAATCATGGCATCTGATTGGCTGAGACCAACTTTGTTACAGATATTTAGATTTTGTTATTGATAATAAGTTTCATGAAACACTGTGGTCCCTGTTTCATAAAACGTTTTCATCAATGACAAGTTACAACAACTAGCTACTGATACTGAAAATGTGGCACTTGATTGGCTAAGAGCAAATTTGTCGTAGATAGTTATAGCATTTGTTATCGATAAAACATGGCCCTAGCCTGGTCCCTGTTCCATAAAACTTTTTTTTACAATATCTGTTATAATTAAGCTACTGAAATTGTTGCATCTTATTGGCTGAGAGCAAATTTGTCACAGATAGTTAGCATTTCAGTTATTGATAACAAGTTTTATAAAACAAGGCCATGGTCCCTGTTTCATAAAACTTTTCTATCAATGAAAAGTTACAACAACTTTTATAAGCTACCGGTACTGAAATTGTAGCATTGATTGGCCGAGATCAAATTCGTCATAGAAATTCAGCATTTGATATTGATAGCAAGTTTTATGAAATATAGGGCCTTGCATGGTCTAGTTTACAACAGAGATGATTCACCGTTGGAGATGCGTCAAACTATATATTCAGAAACTTTGCATTAATCATTTGCCATATAAACAGACAGAAAGAATATGGCGTTCAGGAATCATACAAATAAAACTATATAAAAAAAGTCTGAATTTCCACAGCACAAACAAAACAAAACTTCTAATCATTATTTACATCATTATAATTTAACATAAAAAAGGTTTGGGAATGCCCAATTATGGCTGGAATTTCAAAATGCTGGTCCAGCATACATATGTTTATAAAATATCATACAAAGACATCATAATAAATAAAAGCAGAATTATATAAAATATACATGTACATGTAATAAAACCATGGAATTAACATTTTTTTAAAGTGCTTCAATGAATAATAAGATAAATTCACAAGTTCATGGGTCAAAGAGCTATACAACAGCTGTTGTATACAATTGTAGCTCTTTGACCCATGAACAAAATTTAAAATGATGCATGATTCACTTTCTTCAGGGCAGGCAATGAATTGCCCGATTTTGTTGTTTAGCTCAATATTTTTTAATGCAGAACTTTAGAAAATATGGTATATAGCAAATGAATGAGCAGACAGAACTATTTAATTTATGCGCCCATCTTGTGCTGCTGTTTTGCATCACCTTCTAGTGTTCAACACCAGGATTTTTTACTTCGAAAATAACCACTGCGATTCTTTAATTGGCAACATGTTAAAAAGCTCATATTCCACTGAAGAAAAAAAAATCAATTAAAAAAAAAAAATCAATTAAAAAAAAAAAAAAAATTACTTCTAGTTTCTGTCCATACTTTCCTTTTCAGACACAACGTACTAACTTTTCATAAGTAAAATGTTGCAATAGAAGAAAAATATCAAAGGTGCCAATTTGAAGGATATGTGATTGATTAAGCCCTTTAAAAACTTCCTTTCTTGATTAAAAGATACATGCACATTATACAGATCACAATTCACTTTTTCTAGAACAAATATGAAAACTCTTTGAATTTTTATAAAAATAGATAATTCATTGAAATTGTTAAAATTGATAAGATATGAATCAAATTTTCTCCATAAAATATTGTACCTGAGATGATATTCTGGGAATCTGATAGTTGATTTCCTTTTTTTTTATAATGTAAATGATTTCAAATATACTTCTAAAAGATTACATACAAATAAAATGCTCTGACTTTGTTTCTTTTGGTGTAAAGAAAAGAAGAGAAACAAAATATAGTACTGTGAATACCATTTGGCTTGTTGTAAGTCTAAAATGAAACTTAATATGAAACCTCAGTGTTCACTCTTAGTGTAGTCGTGTACTTGCAGCATACTTCCCAACTAACTTAATACACTAGATGCAATTATTTAGTTGTAAAAATAAATAACTATAACAAGCTTTCATTATATGTGATTTTGCTGTAATAACTAGTTTAGTTTTTCATATAAATAGTCAGAATGCAAATGACATACAACGGGGCATTGTGGCGTGCGCCTGTAATCCAGCTAACAATGGAAGTTACAAACTGATTCAGCCGAGGACGCATGTTCGAAACTGAGTAACATCTTTTGGATGGTGACGTTAAAGGTCGGTCCCCAGATGTACATAATCATATCTGATTGATACACGTCTGTAAAAACCCAATTACACACACATACATGAATTTTTGATAGGAAGGACAAACATTATGGCTTGTCCAACTAATGTAATGTACGTAATTTGCATTCTGACTACTGGTATACAATTATTTGTAACAGGTGATTGAAATAATTTGTAATAAAGCACTTAACAAAGATTTGTACATTAAATTTGATTACATTACAAAAATTTCAAATGTTGAGAAACTACAAAATACTAACAATGAGAAATCCTTTAAAGCTAAAAAATAAATAAAATGTAAATAATGAAAACAAATCAGCCTTACTGCAAAATTACACACGGTGGAAAATAATAAAAACACAATATTTACAACATAACAGAGGATTCCTGAAATATGAAACGGCTAAAAGGAAATGCACAGGAATCTCTATACACTTTTGTAGCGTATGGCACGCTGGCTGCACAATGTTAGAAAATGACAGGCTGAAGTACAAGTACCATAAGAAATTGTACATCAAGAAATAATATTTTAACATACTGGTACCTGCCAACCTAGCTTTTACATCAAAAATTAGGAATCTCACAAGACAAAATTAGGAATAACCTATTTTGTATTTTTTTTCACACAGAATATTTCAGGAAAAGAGAGGAATCTAGGGTTCAGAACAATTATAGCTTGATGGCCCAAAATAGGAATCATTCCTCCAAATAGAAATGGTTGCAGGCAGCTATGTTTTAGAATCAAATGATCAAATCAAATCCTGCAGCATAAATGGGAGTCATATTTGAGTAATGTTTGAAGTAAATGTATACAGGGCGTATCATAATAAAGGATATTGAAGTTTAATGACGATTTATATGAAAACTACTGATTTCATAATCAAGCATTTTATGTCTGTTGTAAAGGACAGAATGTCCTCTTGTTAATGACACCCCGATCATACTACTACTGTCACAGTTGACTGAATAACAAAGCATTGCTGTCCACCATGTGAAAGGTGCACTGTGCCAAGTTTGATGACATTTCCTTCTTAGACACATAATCCACTCATTGTTCAGCATTTCAATATGTCTGGGCTGACACAAGCACTAATCTTTAGAATTTATCTGTGAATGCTAACTTGTCACAGTGCACCTTTCACATGGTGGACAGCAATGCTTTGTTATTCAGTCAACTGTGACAGTAGTAGTATGATCGGGGTGTCATTAACAAGAGGACATTCTGTCCTTTACAACAGACATAAAATGCTTGATTATGAAATCAGTAGTTTTCATATAAATCGTCATTAAACTTCAATATCCTTTATTATGATACGCCCTGTATATTGTATGTTGAGAGCCCAAAGGGTGTTAACCAAGGAAAAAAATACTTTAAAATTTCCGGGGGGCTACTTTTTAAGCTTGCTTGCATGAAGATAACAATCTTTAAAGGTAAAGACCAGTATTTGCAACGCCCCAATTTCAAAAAATGAAATGGAAGCTCTCATTACCAATCATGTGAAAGAATATGTTTTGACTAATACATGATGATAAAAAATTTGCCGGGAAACCGCCTACTAATTCATATATTTGGTAAATTTATTTCTCTCATGGTCGTGTGAGAGAGATAGGGTAGTCCCATATACATCTTTCTGTGTATAGTGCTTGTAACTTTACAAAGAATGGGCCAAATTTCTTATCATTTTGATGATTCCAGAACCTTGCAGATGCTAGATGATCAACCTTTTCTGATCGATTCCACAACGTTTCTTTCACAATGCAATCGCATGACCATTACTGGTCTTTACCTTTAATATGTTTTGCATTGAACTCTATGCAAATTTATGGGGGCTCTTTTATGACTTTCGGGGGCTCTTTTTGACATTTCGGGGGCTAACTTCGCCCCGAGCCCCTGTGTATTTTTCTCACTGGTGTTAACTCGGTGTTAAAGTACATGAGTTAACACCCTTCTGGCTCCAAACAGATGATATAGTACATATTCATAAAAGCAGATGATAAAACTGATACAACTTTACAAACCACTGAATTAAGGAGTGCCAAGCATCAACCTCTATATCTACCCAATGATCTATGTCCCTAGCTTGGGGGCCACTGGATGACAATGTAAACCTCTTTATTCCACATAAATGTACTGTAACTTTGTAATAAAATTAGAAAATGAAATAAATTTAGTAATGGAATGAAAATGATAAATTGATTCCAAATTGACATGATTATTAGTTGTTCATTTGGTCACAGAATAGAAATTGCTGGAATGAAGAGGTTGACAAATGGCACACCATTGATGAATTAAGATTATCCACTTAGTCAGGGTTCAATATGTGTATTAATGTGCTTTTTATGAATTCTGGCATAAGATTTTAAAGCCCCAGGCCACCGTACTACTTATAGCTACTTGCGCCCTCTATATAGCAAACAATGTCTAATCGGTGCCTATATTGGTCCCCCATGATCCCCTTTTTCTTATGTTAATTGAGAGCTGATTTGATGAGATAACCAACTGTCAGTGACCTTGCAGGAAGGTCTAATCCTCCCTGGCCAAACTGGTGCAGACAGGCTTTTACCTAAGTTCTATACAACGTCAGAGATGCCAACTTTTGGAAATCAGAAATAGGGAGGATTTGTAATCGACACCAATTAATGTGCGCGTAGCGCACATCTCGAGCGCGTAGCGCCCGACACATGCGGCCGGGGTCCAGGGCCCGCCTTAGGGCCCTGGAAGCTCTGGGGTTCTAGATGCTCTCTGGTGCAATCTGAGCCTTATTTTGGAGCATTTTACATGTGTATTTAGTTAAATAATTCCCCTTTTTTTTTAAATAACATAAAAATTGTACAAAATGCATGATGAATTACTTTCAGACTTCCGATTACACAGGTACTTGATACTGTATTCGGTCTTATACTTCCGAGACCATTTCCTGGTCTTATTTTGCTGATTTTCCGCCATTTGGATTCTGTGGCAATATCCACGCATTGGTTACGGCGATCCATATGCTGAAACAATCTTTCGCTACTCTTAATTTGTCTTTTAACATAGTGGAATTATTACATGCTTAAGTTAGCAGATGATATTTCTCTTTCAATTCACAGATATATATACTGATAAGCGCCCTCCAAAAAAAATCATAATAAAAAAAAAAAAAAAAAAAAAAAAAAAAAAAAAAAAAAAAATTTTTTTTTTTTTTTTTTTTTTAATAAATCGGGAGGATAAGGATGGTGATCGTAAGGTCGGGAGTTGGGGTGAATTATCGGGAGCCTCCCGATAAAATCGGGAGGGTTGGCATCTCTGCAACGTATGAAGGCAGGTCTGGCGGGCTCCCGCTGACGATCAGGTTGTACTTGAAGGAGGCTGGGTCGCTTATAGTTTTGTTTCTCAAGGCTTAATAATGCGAGGAGAGTAACACTTCATCAGCATTTGGTTGTATCATCCGGTGTTTCAGAGTCAAACTGTGGAGATTAATGGAGTGGAGGCAAAATTGAAGATATTAAATACAATATCAATTCAGCCTAAAAAGCTAATGAAACATAAAGGCCGATCGACTCTCAAACCATTGAAGAATATTGGGAATATTAATTATACCAAAAAGTTATGAAATTACTTTCATTACTCTGAGAATGGTCCAACTGAAAATATGCTCAATACAATTGTTTCAGGTGCATACATGTATCTACAATGCACACTTTGTAAGTTGTATCATCATTATCATCAGATATTTCATCATTATCATCAGTTGTTTCATGATGATGATGATGATGAACAGCATTTGTATAGCGCCATTTATCTGCAAAAGCATTCAAAGGCGCCTGGCTCCCTCATCATTATCATCAGTTGTTTCATCATTATCATCAGTTGTTTCATCAATATCATCATCATTATCATCAGAAGCAGCATTGTCAATACACATACAAATACTCTACTCAACATTTTATATTTTTTTCCCTCTTAAACCATTGTGAGACAGCTTGTGGTACATTTGTATTAAAGAGTCCTTACAAATGGGAGTCAGGTTTTTCTTGTGAGTGGAAAGTACAGTGTCAAGGGCATCAGGATTTCTGGGTTTGCTGCTTTAATGCACTGTTTATCATCTGCTGACAGCAAGACATTTGTGTGGCCTTTCTTGCTCTCAACAGGCTACAGCCCACGATACCGAATATCAAGCCCCTCCTATCAACTTCATTATAGGGTCTACTAGCCAGACGACTCACTAGACCATCATTTAAAAAAAATCTTAATTCCTTTACATATTTCTTTGTTTTGTTAGTCTCATCGACATTTGGAAACGTTCTTCTTTTCATATACCTTGTGGGCTACTGGTCTAGTACATGTCAGTAACACAGGCTGTCAGTCCACTGGTATAACCTCCTCTCAACAGATGATATACATTTATTTGATTTTATTTCTCGTATCTTGCGAGGGCCCCTCCCATTAAGGAAATTTTCAATCATACTTTCACCCGAGATATAATTATTGCAAATATATTTTTTTATACAATCCCTGTATGAAACAAATCTATTGCCATCAAAAATGAAGAAAATAAAAGTTTATGACATTTTCTGAACAGAACAAATAGAAGACGAGCTCGTAAGAAAGGTAGCAGAGTTACCAATTTGTGTTTGATTTATCGCAACTTCAAAAATTCATAACTTTTTCTTATTTTTCATTGAACGTTGCTCAAAATTTCACTGATCTGTTTCCCCCATTTTTTCTTCTGCTGCTATAACCAACTTTATATCAGGGCGGACTTCCTTTAAGCAGGTAGGCGAAATGATAATCATGCACAGTATGATGACTTACCACGACCGAAGATTGCATCCTAACCAGATCGGCCAAACTCTCTGGGGGAGCCTCCTCATCCCCATCATCATCATCATCATCTTGTCGTATCGCCGGAAGGAATCCAGGCTTCCCTATCCTCTTCGCTGACCCTTGACCTGCTGACCTTTGACCCCCTGACTGGTCTGGAGAGTTCAGCTGCAGTTGGAGGTACTCCTCCCGTTGCTGTCTCAGCTTGCGCTGCCGTTTGCTTTCCTTTTTGAAAGCCCTTATGCTGCAGGAAGAATATAGGTGAGACAGAGATGGTGATCGATACCCGGAGGGTGTTTCACGAAACTTGTCATCAGTGAAAAATTACAGTTTTTGTTATAAGCTAGTGAAATCCTTGCTTCTGATTGGTTATCAGCAGATTTGTCACTGATTTTTGTCATTTGTCATTGAAAAAAGACTTTGTGAAACGCCCACCTGATCTTCTGAAAAAATTTCATTACCTTCTGATTTCTGAATCATTTATTCAGACTTATACCATTTTGTGCTGGAATTTAAAACTTATAAAAAATTCTGAAATTGTAAAAAGCGTATTCTCCCCTATTACAGCTGAAATACATTAATAAGCACCATTGCTGTACCTAATAAATGTTTAAGCATTCAAACAAATGTGCAGAGTGCAACATGTAATACTCCGAGGATGGTGAAATTACTTATCTTGAGACTAAAATCATTAAATTGACAATGCAAAGTTTTTCTTTTCAATTGTCAATTTAAAAAACAATTATATTTATATTTTTTGCATCCACATTGGATCATTTAATATGTACTTTTTGTCCAAGCTGAGAAGGAATGGAATATAAAAACTAATTGCTGTCAATTTGAGGATGAAAAGCTGATTTATTTAGACCTTAAGAAAACTCTAAACTGCAATGTATAGGTTTTATAGGGTTAACAAATGATAGAACTTTCTCATATAGATGATTTATACATACCTTTCTACATCATCAACACTAAGGTCTGGTGTTTTAGGTGATGGTGCTCTGTGTTGAAAGAAACCAATGGAAACACATTACAGAGAAAAGAAAGCAAAGAAATTATGAAATCATCCAAACAAGTTTTATAATTACACGGACAGGCTTCAATGCAGTATTTAAAACAATAAACTTAAAGAAATAGGGGGAGGGGGGCATTTTAACCCTCCAAAGGTCTTGCATATTTCATAACAGCCAAGGATAGGAGTCTTCAAATTACAATTATTAGTCAAGAAAAGGTCATAAATAGCACTTCATATATTCTAATAAATAATTACCTACAATGCATAGAGTCAGTAATTTCCTGATGGAAAATCAAGAACATGCCTGACAGACAATTTTGCAGCAAGATCGGCTCCCTTGAACTGCACAAGCTCAGTGCTGAGATTCTATTTTGTTTCCCCCTTCAACTCTCACAGATTTGGAATATTGCCAAATTCACAGTAATTTCATGCAGATGAAATTAGTTGTGTACTTCTTTTGTAACTTGTTGTCTATTTAAGGTATATACAGTACATGTATCTTTATCAATATTTTGTAGTTGGGGGAGGTGGGGAGGGGGGGGGGGGGCAAAGGCCGACTGTCTCCTCCACATTGGTAACTGAAAGGGCGGCGGTGAAGCCTTAACAGGTCTAGCAAGCTGGCAGGGGATTCTCAAACAAGCTCAAGACAAATTTATGCAGACAGCCTCGAAAAGATACAACCCAAGGAGAGAAGAAGAACTTTGAGAGAGAGAGGTCCTTGGCCCTTGACAGAGCAGAGTGGCGGGGTATAATTCAAAGGTTGTCAACTGACTGTCCTACATAACAGGCCTACAGGCATCGCCTAAGAAGGTCAGAAATACTTTCTTGTTGGATGATACAGGAATCCAACATATACTGCATTTGCCATAGGGCTTCATTTCATTAAAGACATGTGGCGAGGGTTAGGGTTGTAACGAGATTGTATATTAAGTTTAGGTTTAGGGCCTGGGGTAGGAGTAGGTATGGTGTCACATGTAGGACCAAATTAAATTCATTGGTTGGTATTAGAAAGTGACAATGGAGCAAAAGTCGCCAGATTACACATCATAGAACTTTTTAAATGTCTTAAAAATTGATCTTGATAAATGTTTTGCTGTCAGTAGAAACTTACCCCATGATGCCACCGTCAATGCTATCTTCAGCCAGGAGTGAAGGCTTGGGGGTCCCTGTGTCCCTCCTGCCGATAAAGCGTGGGGAACCAGTAGCCATCATCACCTGGGGCACGCTACTTTGGTTGCCAGTGGGAACGCTGTATGGTTCATGGTGGGTTGACAGTGTAGGTAGAGTACCTATCATGAAGAGAGAGAGAACAATCTCATTAATTCAATTGTACATCTAGTGAAACCTGTACATAAAGACTGCTCAAGGGAAACATGAAAATTAGTCTTTATAGGCAGGTGGTCTGTATGTACAGGTTCCTTTTTAGTACAGGTTTAAATGAGAAACCAAATTCAAGGGAAACCAAATATGTGGTCCTTATAGACAGGTGGTAGCTAAAGCAGGTTTGAATGTATGTATTTGTGACGATTTGTTTTACCTGACTGTAAATATAACTTTTACTCAAGCAGCAATACAGTCAATCCCATTTTTCAGTGCCCACCTAAATGTTAATACGGCCACATTTTGATTCCCTCTAAGTGTTTACCATGAAAATTGAGGAAAATACTCCTAAACAGGAACACACACAAAAAGAAATAAGAGAACATGAACAGCAAACAAATATGTAGTCACTTACAAAAATGTCCTGTGGTAATTCCTGTGGTACCTCATGCTACCACACAAAATACCACAGGAATATTGGGTACCACAGGAACCTGTGTGGTAATGTCACTAGACTCGTGTGGTATTTGTCAATGGCTGGCTGTGGTAAGTTGATATTTCTTGTGGTACCTGCTGTTACTACACAAAACACCACAGGAATATTCAGTACCACGGAAACTCTTTTGTCCTCTGATACAATCCCCCCCCCCTGATTCCTACAAGCATTCTTTACACCAGGGCCCGTCTTACAAAGAGTTGATATCACTCGCAACTATGTACATAAGAGATAGGAGACTGCAAACTTGCGATTGATTAGAGGACTTCCGATTGATTCGGATCAATCGCACCTCTTTGTAAGACGGGCACAGTTTTACGGTAACTAATAAAGAAGTGAACTTACGAAGGCCTCCATCACCTCCACCACCTCCTCCTCGATCTGACCTCTGTTCCAGGACTGCTTTTAAGAGTTCCTGGACCACCTTGAGCTCATTGTTGACCTTCTTGAGTCCCTCCTCATGCTTCAGCTTCAGGTCCTCTATCTCTGCTCGCAGACCCACTATGTTTCCATCGTGGGAGAGATGCTGCTCCTCTCGGATGAATTCATCAAGCTGTTCAAGAGAGTCCTGCAAAAATAAAATTTTAAAGTTGAATATGAGCAGTTCTTTCAGAGTTTATAGCAGTTTATCATTGCTGTAAACATCTTCAGTGTTCGCCCCTCAAATCTGTACTCATCAAGCTCTTAAAGAGAGTCCTGCAAAAGGTTTTTGAAATGTTAAAACTAAATATGAACAGTTCTTTCAGAGTTTATACATGTAATAATAATAATAATATCAAATATCTAGGAACACTCTAAACAATAACTACCATAGAGCTTACAAATACAAATATATGGAAAGAGGACAAAAAAATGTACATTCTCACAGGAAGTACGTAGATCAAATAAATCACTGGGGAAAAGGTAAGTCTTGAGGGATCTCTTGAAGGTGGCAAGACAAGTAATTTCCCTTATAAACATCTGCAATGTCTGCCCTCTATTCTGTATTCATCCAGTTCTTAAAGAGAGTCCTGCAAAAGTTTTCAAAAAATGTTAAAAACTGAATATGAACAGTTCTTTCAGAGTTTATACATGTACAGTAATTTATCTTTGCTGGAAACATCTTCAGTCTCTTCCCCCAAATCTGTACTCATCAAGCTCTTTAAGAGAGTCCTGCACAAGCTTTATTGTAAAACTGAATCCGAACAGTTCTTTCTGAGCTTATACATGTCTAGTAGTTTATCTTTGTTGGAAAGATTTCTAGTCTCCACCCTCGAATCTGTATTCCTCCAGCTCTGAAGGAGAGTCATGCAAAAGCTTTGATGTAAAAATGAATAAAAACATTTCTTTCAAAGTTTATACATGTATAGCAGTTTGTCTTTGCTGGAAACATCTTCAGTGTTCGACCTTCAAATCTGTACTCATCAAGGTCTTAAAGAGAGTCCTGCAAAAGTTTTAAAAACTGTTATAACTGAATAAAACAGTTATTTCAGAGTCTATACATTTATAGCAGTTTATCATTGCTGGAAACATCTTCAGTCTCTTCCCCTCAAATCTGTATTTGCCAAGGTCTTAAAGAGACTCTTGCCTCAGCATCCTATGTTGAAACTGATTGATCTTTCAGGTTTATACATGTAGGTAAAGAAATCCAAAACCTTTACCTTAATTTGAAAGGTCATCTTCTTGAGGTCGTCTCCTCCCTCCGAGGTCATGTCGTCGTCATAGTAGAGGCTCTGTGGGCTGCAGAATTCCCGGATGTAGTCAAAGTATTTCCTCTTTTTTTTCTTTCCCAGACCATCTTCAATACTCAAGATGATTTTAGTTTGCTGCATGATAGCGATGGCTGTGGCATTGTCATACACTCTGTCAGGTTGGATAGAATTTTGGAGGATTTAAAACGCGTCATTATATATTTTTTAAATATGTAGGGGAAACACATTCTTCACTTCTGGCTCACATATTTTGATCAGAAATGCTCATAATAAAATATTTTTCATCATCATCATCATCATCATCACCATCATCATCATCTTCATAATCATCATCACTATCATCTTCATCATCATCACCATCAATATCATCATCATCATCTTCATAATCATCATCACCATCATCACCAGAATAATCATCATCATCACCATCATCACCATAATCATCATTATCATCATTCCCTGTCATCATCATCATCATCATCATCACCATCATCACTATCATCATCATCATCATCATATTTATCATCATTACTATCATAATCATCATCATCATCATCATCATCATCAGCATCAACATCATCAGCATCATCATCTTTATCATCACCATCATCATCACTATCATCATCATCATCATCATCACTATCATCATCACTATCATCATCATCATCACCATCATCATCAGCATCAACATCATCATCATCATTATCCATCATCATACATTTCATTCTCCTCCTTTTCCATCTCCTCCTCCTCTCCCTTTCCTCCTCCTCTCCCTCTCTTCTTCCTCTCACTCTCATCATCATCCTCATCATTACCATAACGTGACTCACCTCTGGAACGTGTTGGAGAGCATGGCAATCAGTAGATTGATGCACAGGATAGCAGATATCATGAGGAATGTCACCAGGAGTATGTACGTCATCCAAACGTTCTCCTGACGCATGCCCTGGGGTAGAAAACGATGAAAAGAAGGAACTTGATTACATATTCATACAGGATGTTGTATTCACATTATCTAAGGTCCGCGGTTCGAGTCCTGGCGCGGTACTAATGTCCTTTGGCAAGACATTAATCTACATTTGCCACACTCAACCCAGTTGAGGTAAATGGGTACCTCGCAGAAACTAATTCCTTGAAATGCTAGAGGGCCGTAATGGCAGCCATGCTAAAGCTGGGGTAATAATTTGGAAGCACATATAGACGTTATGTAATGTGCGCTATACAAGAACAGAATATTATTGTTATTATTATTATCAAACATTCAAAGGGACAAAGCTACCGTTATAGAAGAAAGCATCTAAATGCTGACGGCAAGTCCTCTCCGAGGGACTTGGTAATGAGGATTAAAGCCTTTAACCAAAAGGCACGAGCGCATTGACTTAGTTTCAAACCCGGGACCTCCCGGTTACAAGATCCACTGCTCTGCCAATGAGCCATCGTGCAAACTCAAATTTCAAATATTCCTAACTCTCTTAATATCATTGATCAGATTTATTTTAAACTTGTGCATTTCTGTTACTCTTTTCCCCCCCAACTTTTATACAAATGAACAATTACAAACGTTTGAATGCCCTCTAAATTAAAGTGTGTCTTACTGAAATGCTCATCTATATTGGATACACATATCCAGTCATGCCTATGTTCTGGCTTCACAATCAATGAATACAATTGGGTAACTTAAGACTAAGAAATGCTAACTTTCCTACAGATTGTGTAGTTCCAAGCAGACACTAATTGCATCAGAGGTGTTGTGGTCTAGTGGATAAGTCATTGGACTGTGGACCACATGGTCTCGGTTCGAGTCCTGCCACTCTCCACCCAGGTGTTAAATGCGTACCGGTAGGAAGAAATTCCTTGAAATGCTAGACCGTAATCGCAGCCATGCTAAAGCTAGGGTAATAATTTCCAAAGCTCTTTGGAAGGGCATAGAGATGTTATTTCATAACGTATTATGCGCTATACAAGAACTGAATATTATTCTTATTATCAGTAATTTGCATGCAACTTACTTCATAATCATATTCATCGACCAGTGTGATCCTGAAGAGGCTGTACATCAACTGATCCACAGTCTGCATACTCGGGATGGCATTGTTACCTCCATATGTCATCCAAAAGGCACACGCTATATTGAAGAAAATCAAATATATACAGTCAAACCTGCTTTAGTGACCACCTGTCTACATAGACCACCTGTCTAGAAAGACCACACTTTTGGTTTCCCTTGACAATGGTTTCTCATTGAAACATGTAATAATGGAACCTGTACATAAAGACCACCTACCTGTAAAGACCACTTTTCTTGTCTCCCTTGGGTGGTCTTTATAGACAGGTTTCACTGTATATATATATCACGAAAGAGGAATATATATTATTGTATTCATTGACCAATGTTATCCTGAAGAGGCTGTACATCATCTGATCAACTGTTGCCATGCTCAGGATGGTATCATTATTACTTCCATATGTCATCCAGAAGGAAGAACATGATGAGAGCAATGAAATTTGTCAAGTAAAGAAGAGGTGCACTTTAGATATTTTACCACCTTTAGTACATGTTGTGTGATTGAAAAAGGCAAAAGCAATATTATGAAGAACGTAATGAGAGCCATGAAACTTGCAAGAACAGGTGCACTACAAACACATCACCATATTAATTTTGTTGATGCTGTGTGACTGAATTTTGATAACATTTTAGAGTGCAATACATAGCATGCGCACAATTCTGAACAACAATTAGTAACAATCTGTAAAATTACAGCTAAAATCTTGGTCCTTTCAGTACAATTAAGAAAAATTTATGACAATCACAGCTCATTTAATTTGAAATTTATATCATCATACAGTATATAATACATGCCCAATGTTTGTTACATGTGGCAAGAAAAGTTTGTCATAGAACAGTTTGTTTGCATATTAAAGCCCTTATGAAACAGAGCTTGTTTCATGAAACTAGAATAAAATTTTAGAACACTAGAATAGATTTCAATGGGTGTTCAGAAAGTTTAAGGTATAAAAGGACTGATGAGCTAAAAGGGAGGTAAAAGATGGAAATACTTCTAAAAGGTGTTTATATCTTACCATAAGGTATATAGAAGTTTCCATACAGGTACAAGAAGGTCCCAAAGTCACTTGCAACGAGGCCAAGCATGACAATAAAAGGTCCTGCAGAAAAAGAAAACACAAAACAACATTTCAAATGTTAGGCTTCCTCGGGGTAGTTTCAATTTTTGTAAAGTAATTTTTGGCTTGTACCCAGTATTAGAATAAAGATTGTGTGCTTGATCTTGTAATTGAAAAACAGTCAGAATTTTATTCTGGTTCAAGACAAACTAGATGGAATTCAACTGCGCGCAGTCGAAAATGATGCCTCCGTCATAGAGCAATTTTACAAACCAAAACGGAAGAAATTTTTCAAATTCAAGTTCAATTGTAATCCATTAACAGGTTCTCAGAATATCGTGATTACAAGCAATTTCTCATATATGACCCTTTGATCTTTGACCTCATGACCCTAAAATCTACTCAGTTCATTGGCTCTGCAAGATGTCCTGAGTTAAATAGTAATCCATCTGTCAGTTCTAATGAGAATGCGTTCACAAGCTATTTTTGCATACATGAGCCCATGACCTTTGACCTTTGAACCAAGAATCTACTCAGTTCATTGGCTCTAAGTTTGGCAGGAATCCATCAATCTGTTCTAATGATTATACGATCACAAGCTATTTTTGTATACATAATGAGCCGCATGACCTTTGACCTTGATGTCATGACCCCTAAATCTAATCAGTTCATGCAGCTCTGCAAGTATTAACATACATGACCTAAGTTTGGCAGGAATCCATCAATCGGTTCTTGAGATAACGCGATCAAAAGCTATTTTTGCATACATAATGAGCCCTGTGAGCTTTGACCTTTGACCTCGTGACCCCAAAATCTAATCAGTTCATCGGCTCTGCAAGATACATACATGACCAAAGTTTGGCAGGAATCCATCAATCGGTTCTTTAGATAACGCGATCACGAGAACGGGACGTACGTACGTACAGACGTACATGTACGTACAGACGTACGTACGGACGGACGGACGGACAACCCGAAAACATAATGCCTCCGGCTACTTCGTAACGGAGGCATAAAAATTTCTCTACAAAAAGCAAAATATGTTACCAATCCAATGCCTCTCTTTTACATCTTTCACTTTCATTAATAGTTAATTAATGATGTGTACGCTGCATCAAGGAATAAAAGTTGGAATATAAACATGTAATGTACATGTAAAAGTTTAATATTTTTATCTCAATGAAAGTCATCTTTGATCTTGTAATTATTCTCACATTGTTGCAATATATCCTCTAGACGAAGGAACAAGACACTATATGATGGCCATTCTAACAGCAATTTTTTTTAAAGGATTGCCAAAATTCGAAAAAGGAATATTACCTTTAAAATTCCTAAATTGGCAACACCTTGAGAGATTCAAAATTGCCACTTTTTCAACGTTTTGACAACGTTCTTACCCGTGTTTATTGTTGTCCGAGACATGTGATTTCATTGTAACTATGTAATAATAAGATAAAAATATGATCGGTGCCAATTTGAAGAAAAATATGTGATCAAATCAGTCTTAAAAATAAATCCTGTCTTGAAAGGGTCGTAGGGTAGTTAACATGTGATGCTTGCCAAATGGCGACTGGCTGGAATGCTCCCCAGGGAGTGGAAAATGTGCATACATTGTGTTGCGGGTATAAGCCTGAATCCGATGACCGGGGTAATAATATGTGCTGCGCCTAGAAACAAACTATTAGGCGCATTATAAATGTGAGCTATTATTAATATTATTTACCAAATCTGACAAAGGCTCGGACACTCTTCATCAGCCTCAACCAGACGAAGATGATGACGATGGCGAAGATGTTCTGGGTGGCCTCGCTCAGGCCGCTGGCATCGACGAAGATATCCACGACATGAAGGAGGGTCACGATGAGCAGCGAGATGTAAATCAACCAATCAAATAAGTTCCTGTGTCGATGAAGATTAGAATCAATATTAGTATATAGTTATCAGCACTGATACATTTTCAGTTAACAATTAAATTATTCATACAATTACCAAGTTTTGTAATTCTTTTAAGTAAGGATTTTTAAAGGATTGCCAAATTTTGAAAAGGGAAAATTATCTTTAAAAGCAGCGAGATTTGATTTGATTTATTTCCCACTCAAATATCTACAAATTAAATGACATATATAAACCATACAATAATACAATATATAATAGAACAAATGATTATACAAGTAAAGAAATACTGACAAGTATGTTTGTAATCAAATAAGTTTACAGAGCACATTTAAGTTTGAGAATAAGACAAAATATTTTGTATTGCTTGATTTAACTGAGAGGGGGAAAAAAGGGAATCTCAGAAAAGCTAGGCTTGTTGAGCGAGATTCCCAGTATTAATTAAATAATGGACCATCAACAACGTGCATCAGAATCTGCACATGTCCGCTGTAAATCAACCAATCAAATAAGTTCCTGTGTTGATGAAGATTGGAATAAATATCAGTATACATCAGCACTGACACATTTTCAGTTAGCAATTAAGTTTTTCATACCGGTAATCATTATCAAGTTATGTAATTTCTTTTTAAGTACATGTACACTGTATGTGAAAAAGTGACTTGTCCTGCTTTATGTCTCATGAGAATGTGACGTATTAAAGGGAAAGTCCACCCCCAAAATAAGTTTGTTTCGATAGAGGCAGAATAATAAGAAAATCAGGTGAGTGAAAGTTTGAGCAAATTCTGAATGAAAATAAGAAAGTTATGAATTATTGAAGTTGTGATCAATCAAATACAAATTGGCAACTCCGTGACTTATTATACGAGCTCTCCTTCATTTGCTTTGTGCATAATATTACATAAAATCATGTCTTCTTCGTTATTGATGACGGAATATATATTTGTTCCTTGCAGGGGGAGTATAGAAACATATTTGCAATTATTATATTTAGGGTGCATGTATGGTTGAAATTTTTCTTGAGGAAAAATGAAAATTTTAGATTTTTTAGTACTAAGCAAATGGAAGTTGAGCTCGCATTTTACGTCATAGAGTTGCCAATTTGTGTTTGATTGATCACAACTTAAAAAATCCTAACTTCCTTATTTTTAATCGGAATTTGCTATAACTTTCACTGACTTGTTTCTCTCATTTTTCTACTCCTATTAAAACTAACTTAATTTCAGGGTGGACTTCCCCTTTAAGCCGGTAACATTGTTGAAGGTTGATGAAAAAACTGCGTAGTTTGTGTATGAAATGTTACTTATTATATTCCTTCTACCGCACTAACCCTCTAATTTGCAAAAAATCCTGAACATTTTTTCAAGCCACAAAGATATTTATGATTTTCTTTACAGTCCGGCGTCACTGTGCAACACCTTCTTTTAGGATCAGGTGTGGTAAAAGTGTAATTTTCTCAGTGATATTTGAGTATTTTATTGTTATGTTACCAGAGCTATTTTGGAGCTTTCCAGAGCTAAATCGCTCGGTGCTCCTGTACATTTTTCTGATGCTCCCTCTCCCCCCCCCCTCCCTTTCAGCACATAACGTTTAATAGGCCTTACCATTTATCTGCGAAGTAGCTTGGAGCCTGTTCCTGTATGTCGGCAACCTCTTGGTCCAGGTACTGCCTCTCCTGGGGCCACTGGGGGTGACAGAACTTGAAATCCTTCTCAATCTCTGTGATACGCCAGTTTCTCCATGCCTGCCACAAGAAATAGCACATAAGAGGGGCGTTCACATACGGTGCGTCAAACTGGAGCAATTTTATAGGGTAGCATATTCAAATATATTGCAGTAAACTCCAGCCCGGTGTCGTGGTCCAGTGGATAGTATGTCACCGGACTGTCGATCACAAGGTCCACGGTTTGAGTCCCGTCGCGGTACAAATGTCCTTTGGCAAGAAATTGATCTACATTTGCTTGCTACACTCAACCCAGGTGATGTAAATGGGTACCTGGCAGGAATTAATTCCTAGAAATGCTAGAGCGCCGTAATGGTAGCCGTGCTAAAGCCAGGGTAATAATCGGGAGCTCCAGGAGTGTCACTTAATTTATATTTAATTATTTTTATGTAGTTTAGGGACAAGCCTTTGATAGGCCTTTGTCCTTTGTTTGTCCCCCCACATTTTGATACTTCTGTTCTGTTGTGTTATTTGTTTGAATTGACTTTGTATTGTAAATGTTTGTTACTGTGATTTTTATCAAAATGTGAAAATAAAATGAATTGAAATGAATCGTAACTCGATCTTTATAAGACGCTTAAAACATGCTTGATGACCAATGCAGTCATGATGCTGCAACAGAAACATTCATCATTACATCTCAAAAATGAATCATTCTTACATTGAATGGTATGACAGAATAGTTCATGAATTTATTATCAGGAGCGGGCAATATCCAAAACAAAGTTAGAATAGAGCAGTACTTACGATGAACTTCTTCTTTGAGTCTGAAAATTCTTTGAGCTCCAAGACTATCTGGTAAATAGTCAAGAGAACACCACATATCTGTGCAAATAGAAAATAGTACAGAAACTCTCTAAATGATAATAGTCACATTTGTATAGCGCTTAATAGACCAGTTCACGTTCAGCACATGTCAAAAATGACCCCGAATATCCACAGATCTTCAAAACATGAAGAGGTGCCACTTTGTACATTTTGAAATAATCACTGCTACAGCAATGGAGGTGCTACATAAATAGCCTTTATTCCCCTTCTCAAAGAATACTTCCGCCTGTGTATCATGGAGTGCACTGCTTGTGCATAAATGAATAATGATCACATAACTTTCATGAGCACGTATCCAGTATTTTGTCTCCGTGTATTTCACAATTTGGACTTGCAATGACCTTTATCTGCTCATGCTCAGACTGCAACTATGAACTGGCTTATACTACGTTTCTACATGACATTGTAATTATTATTACCACAGTCGTTGATTTAATTGTTAATACGCACATGATAGTGCAATTGCTCAACTCCCTCTGGAGTATTTTGGCCAGTTGCCATTTAAATATAAGTGCATATATGCCATTCCAACAACTTTAACATTTGCATCCTACTAGGTACCATTGCACCTTCTTATGCAACAAGGTGTAACTGGCAGCAAGATTTTTGCATCGTGTCGATTTTCAGCATAATTAGTTACTTTGTCCATGCATAAGTTAAATGGATGGGTTCATTATTTAAAAAAGATATGTGTAATTTCCTAGCTTATAGCTTGTTATTTCATACACACAAAGATATAATTACTTCATCTCCTCTTTGTTTAAATACTGGTATGTGTACTACTTTCATTTGTAAAGTGCTTTGTGAACCCAAACATATAATTATTATCGATCAACTTTTCTTCTTCTTTCATCTTCTTTTTCCTTCTTCTTCTTCTTCCTACTAATAGTAATAGTATCCTATTACTATTATTATTACAAGTAGTGTTTCTGTTATTATTACTATCATTATTATTATTTTTATATTCCACATACTAAGAATCTTGCTCTACGATTGGTTATAAGTAAATCACGTGATCAAAGCTTGTTGCCCTTTGTAGATAGTACTACTATCTACAAAGGGCAACGCACTTTTATTGAAGATAGAGGTACTATCTACAAAGGGCAACGCACTTTCACTGAAGATTATCCAAAAGCGCACTAAAACAGGCGTAATTAAGCGCGCATTACCAATGAGCGCAATTAAAACAAACACATGCGCGCACTGTACCCTCAAGGGGTTGGGTTAAACTGTTTAACTTTTTTGGTGTGAATTTGGGCATGGTGTCTTTTATGTAGATGCATACACGTCCTTTTCTTTTTGTATAGTTAAATTGTTTTAGATGTGGAATATAAAGCAAATAATCACCTTTTGGATTCAGGCGATGGCAAACTATCACTTCCTCGTCGATCAGAATGTATACGCTATCTTTCCTCAGCTTCGCTTCGGAAAAATAGCTACATCCAGATCGCCTCGGAAGTGATAGTTTGTCCCATCACCTTCACCAACGGTAGTTATTTGCTTACTATTACTATTAATATAACTATTACTACTTCTATTGCTATTACAATTACTACAATGTACTATTATTATTACAAGTAGTGTTTCTGTTATTATTACTATCATTATTATCATTACTACTATTACTATAACTATTACTATTACTATCAAAATTACAACAATTAATATTACTATTATTATTACTATTAGTATTACCAATTCTAATACTCTTATAATTAAACTACTGTGATTACAATAGCTGGTACACAGTATAAACATACCTCTAGAATCAGCCTCCAAATGTCCTCTGGAAACTTGTACTCGAAGGGGCTCTTGAGACTGCAGGCTAACACTGTCCACATGAGGATGAAGAGAAGGTTGAATGCAAGCTGCTTGATGGCTCCTTTCCTGTAATTTTTATAAAGCAGATAGAAGAAAAAAATACAGTCAAACCTGTCCAGAAAGACCACTCTCTAGGAATAAAGAACAATCAATTTACGTCACATAAATGCATGGAGTTAATGTTTGATATTATATCCCTTATCGTAAGATTGTAGTTGCATTAGGTGTGTACACAACAAGAAAAAGAATAGTTTTACTGTTTTTGCGCACAGGGAAAAAAGGTACTATGCGGGACGTCACAATAAAAAAACGCATATTCTTGAACTATGCGTTTTCCCAGCCAGCGCGTACATGATTTCAAATGCCTCTGCGCGGTCAACTCCCGCGTTGTCACGGCTCTCAAGCCATAATGCTATTTACGCTGTGCGATAACTGCATTACACTAGCGCCAGCTAAACATTTTTACATCCTTCAATGTTTCATTTGAGCCGTGCAATTTTCTTTATTTCTTTTTTATCTGAATGTAGATGTCAATGTGAGTATAAGGTTCATGTTATTACAGAAGTGTACAAGGAATAATACAGATGGAAGGGATATAAAACAAACATAAAATGACTCATTCTCGGAACAAGCTAAAACTATTCGCACTCAGGAACATCATTGGTACTTTTCTCCCTCGGGCCGATGGCCCTCGGGAGAATAGTACTAGTTGATGTTCCTTCGATGCGAATAGTTTCAGCTAGATCCTCGAGTGTCATTGTATTTTGTATAATACTTCTTTTAAAGGTACTATGTCCCATTTGCAGGGCCAAAATAATGAAAAAAGTAAAATTCCAACTGCATTTGAAAGATAATACTAATTTAGAACTTCCCTAAAAAAGGTAGGGCTTGAAAATGTCTTCAAGTGGGAAAATAACGACTATTGTCAAATCGACTTTAGGGCTATAGAGCCCAAAAGTAATAGTCTTGATTTTCAATAGTGTCTGACGGTGAAGCCTAGCAAGTAAACGGGTTTCCTTGCATAATTTGAATATGAGGACACTACTAACGTTTAAATTTCACAGATAGGACATACATGACATATTCATAATTCCTGCAAAGTTCTACAGAATTTGAGGTTGGCTGCAAAAGGGACATAGTACTTTAAAGGGACTGGGTATCTTTGTCTCAGATTCTGAAACAAAATCCTAGATTTAGCTCATGCTGCAATCATAATTATAAACCTATAGGTCAGTCAGGAACCCAATGACTTTTACAGCCGATTGCCTGTCTGATTATCAAGAAATTTATGATTGGAAATTGAAATTTCAAAAACTGTTTTTATAACACACTAGTCTACTGGAAAAAATGAGTATGGTAAAACTGGTCACTCAAAGATTTTTACACTAACAACACGTAGGGCCTGGCATCTCATATTTAACATTGTTAAACAATGCCTTTAACTGTAGCAAAAAAGAAAAAAAGGAGAGCAAAATGCTGTGAAATTTATGCTGAAATATCATTCACTGGGATTAAAAGGATATAATTTCAAACAAACAGACTGTATATACAATACAGAAAAAACATTAAGGGAAGCAGAGAAAATGCATTAAAGAATTATACAATGGCTTCTAAAACATATATGGAGATGAAAGTTTATTAACTTCCAATCTATACATCAATCATGCTCAAAGAAATTATGAAGAATTTCAAGTAAACAATACAGAAAGAACATTAAGGGAAACAGAGAAAATGCATTCAAGAATCATACAATGGCTCCTAAAACAGATATGGAGATGAAGTTTATTAACTTCCAATCTATACATCAATCACGCTCAAAGAAATGAAGAAGCATTTCAAGTCACCAATAGAGAAAGAACATTTAGCGGAAAAGAGAAAATGCATTAAATAACCATACAAAGGCTCCTAAAACAGAGATGGAAATAAAAGTCTTTTAAGTACCATTCAATCATGTTCAAAACAATGATGAAGAATTTCAAGTCACCAATAGAGAAAGAACATTTAGCAGAACAGAAAAAATGCATTCAAGAATCATACAAAGGATTCTAAAACACACTGGGGTGATAGTGAGCACTAAAAAAAAGTAGGTTTTTTTCTTACCCTCAACCACCTCCCCCTTGAGTAACAAAACAATAAAAAATTTGGGGAAAAAAATGGCATCTAACAACATTCCCCGCCTTTTGAGTAAGAAAATTGGAAAAAAATAGTGAAAGTAAGGGAAAATCAGGGGAAAATTAGGAAAATGAGTGTAAAATCGGGAAACAAATCGGTAAAAAATAAATAAAAAAAATCAGGGAAAAAACAACAACAAAAAAGCATGGGGAAAAAAAAAATAGGATTTTTTTTTTTTAAATCGGGAAACCGATTTAAATGGGTTTAATATCAGGCCTGAACACAGAGGGAGATGAAACGAAACATAGCAAGCAAGCGACGGATTCGTACTGACCTTCCAAATTTCGCCCATTTGGCCTCTACGAGCTGACGACACACCGGATGCATAATGAGCTCCAGCTGGTTGTAAAGGACTATGCTCTCAAGCTGTGTGAAGAACAAAATCAATTCATTTTGAATTACCCAATGCAATCTGTATCATAAATATCACTCTATATATCACAAAATTGTTTTAGATTAAAGGTTCATTATCAAAAGTTTGCAAGGTCGCTCAAAACCAATTTCCCCAGAAAAGAACCTTCTTTGATTTTAAATTATCGATCAATTCCTTGCTCCTTTCAAGTTTCCAGATTATTAATGTATCCCAAAGGGAGCCCCCTGTCTACACCCGAGAGACAGGACGGTGTCTGGACGATGTCTTAAAACAGACAGGACTACTCGGTAACCTACAGCATACCAAAATCTGCATTTTTTTCTTTTTTTTTCTTTTAATTTTAATTCCTAGTTTTGGTTATCAAAATTAAAAAGATAGGATTGGAAAGGGGAGAGAAAAAAGAGAGAGTGAATCCATTAATTTTTTACTTCGTTTTTTATACTGTTATCCGCATTATATATTTCAAAAAGGAGAGAAAAAAGAGAAAGAAGGAAATTAATATTACAAAGAAAGGCGTTGGTGATTATAGCCAGTTCTTGACTGATTGCCATTAAAACAAAAAACAACAACAACATCGAAATTGTATAATGTGTATGAACACTTTGATTGCTTAATTTCTTTGCCCCTCTACACAGTAGCTCGATTGCCATGCATGCAATTTTGCACAAGACAGTAGGCACCAATAGACGGAAGGATTGCTTTGTGCGACACAGTTGCTTTGCAAAATTACCCAGTTTCGGGTCTGGTTTTTAAACTCTATTACAACCCTTGACACAACGGTATAGATACATCTCGCACTTGGAACAGTTAAATAATGTTGAAGAATTTGATATTTTTGTCCAAAGATAAATGCAAGGTGGCATTCAAAGAGTTTATATCAACATATCTGTCATGTGATCTGAAATTGTGGTCAAGACCTTGGGGGCTATTCAATTCAAAACTTAAATCAAAAATATTAATATTTTACAAAGTATTAACTTTAGGTATTTAGTACTTTTCTAGCCAAAATCAAATTCAATTATTTCTTAACTCTAGATATCGAAACCGTTATTGGTAATTTTGTCTTTTCGATGTGATATAAGAAGTTTCAAACAAGTATTACAACCATCCTGATGAAAATCTCTATAATATATTGCCTACCACAGTGCGTGCAGGGACCTCTATGCCTGAATCCAGAGGTAGCGGTTCTAGGAGATGAAGATCATAGTACTGCTTACGATTGGCCCTATCACATCGGTACAGCTGATTGAGGCCTTCCTTGGCCTAGTGGAGTTTGGGAGAAAACAGAACAAAAATTACTTGTTACAAAAAAAGACTATAGAAATGTCCAAAAGAAATCAGGCCTACCGGTAAACAAAAAATCGTTGTATTGCCCTTTAGGTGCCAAAACATGGGTCGGTCGGTCGGAAATCTTTCTTTTTTTAATACTTTTTTTCTCCCTCTTTAGGCTGATATTTCTCAGTTTTTAATGCTTACATATTTTTTCTCTAAAAAAAAACGGTAAAAATTAAAAAAAAAAAAAGAAGCTGAGTGTAGATTTCAAGATTTTGGGGTCGGTCGCAATTATTATTCTGAAATGATTATACAAAATGTATAAAGCTGCTTTGTATTCATCAAAATCAATAAACATTATTCTTAAATCATAAATACAGGTTCATAATGTTTAAAATGTACAAAGTTGCTTTGTGAAAATAAGAATAGCGTTAATGTGCAGGAGGCAACATCAGCTTTATAGCTACTTGCACCCTCTATATAGCAAACAATGCCTAAGCAGTGCCTGTTGGTCCCCCATGATCCTCTTTTTCTTATGTTAATTGAGAGCTGATCTGATGAGTTAACCACCCGTCAGTGACCTTGCAGGGAGGTCCAATCCCCCTGGCCAAACTAGTGCAGACAGGCTTTAAATTCTGTACTGATAGTGTACCTTTGCACAACAAAAGGAACTTACCACAGCTGGCATTTTGGTGACCATGACTTGGAGCGCTGTGTGTCCCGTACGGTCAACATCATATGATCTGGCCCCCATCTCTAATAAGACGTTGGAAGTCTCACTTCGATCTGAAGAGATAATAACAATAATGATAATAAATTATATTTCTATAGCGCAAAAAATATGTCTCTATGCGCTTTACATTGTATTACGTTGTAAAAGCTTAATTAATTATCTACTGTTGAATTATCCTCTAACAAAAATTCTGACAAAATCTGAACTAAAGTAGTTCAACAATAACTAAATAGAACAACATTATAATTAATTGTTGAATAATGATACAACAATTATGATACAATGATTATGATACGATACTAAAGTGATGGTGAAACCAAAGTGATTTTCTTGCTGAAAAATTTCATTTCGAATCTCAATTTGCTTTTCAAAGAAATACATTTTTTCATCAAATTTCACATTCACATACAGGAATAATAGGAATACATATAGGAATAATCGAGCAAGTTCTTTCACAACAGAATACACAATTAGAATATTTTTTACTGGGTGTAAGCCACAAATATGTTTAAGCAATTGAAATTCTCCCAGGAAGCATTACATTTATAAAAGTTATTGTCCTATGGCAGACTAAAGTCAGAACTAATCAGGAAAGCTTGGGTATTTGTTTCTAGTTCATCGTGACTGTGCCATGGACCAGTTATGACCTGGTGGCAGAGTCAATGCAAACGGTAGATGGTAGGTTCAAGTCCCACTTGTTCCAAGATTTTTTCTGATTTGTTTTTCAATTGATCTTATTTACTGGGTGTAAGCCACAAATATATTTAAACAATTAAAATATGTTAAAAAGCCCAGCACTCTCCAAACAAGGGAAACGCTCTCGGCGGTCTCGCCTGCATAACGCAATTCAATATGATAAACCAGAACGTCAATGACGCAGCGCTCATCCGCATCTCGCAACAACAAATATCTTAAATTTTATGTGGTACACTTTTGAACTGGTCAAAAAATAAAAATTTGATGCCCTGGAAGGGACATAATTTCATTTCATTTGCATAAAGTACCATAAATAATCAATGGAGCAAAATCTCAAAATTCTGTGTAGAAGTTTAGTGTTCCAAATTTAGCTCTACCAGATAAGGCAAACCAAATCAAAATCAATCAAGAAATGAGGGAGAAGAAGCAACTTTTGATATTTTTGGAATAAATTTGCATAAATTAGCATAGATAATGAATTTCACGATTCTGTGTAGAAGTTTTAAATCTCCCTCCTAGCCCTATCATATGAAACAATCAGAATCAAAATCAGTTGAAAAATAACGAAGAAGAAGCATTTTGAAAATCTTGATGGTGATGCCACAACAAAGTCTAAGTTTATTGACCTTAAATGACCTTTGACCTTAACTTAGTGACCTGAAATTCTACTCACATGATTGGGGAGACTTGATAACCCTATAGTCCAAGTTTCATTGACTAAGAACTTATACTTTCAAAATTATATCAAAAATTCAAAAACTTAACCTTAGGTTAAGTTTTCGATGATGATGCTACAACATAGTCCAAGTCTGTTGACCTGAAATGACCTTTGACCTTGACTTTGTGATCTGAAATTCTACTCACATGATTGGGGATACTTGATTACCCTATAGTCAAAGTTTCATTGACTAAGAACTTATACTTTCAAAATTATATCAAAAATTCAAAAACTTAACCTTAGGTTAAGTTTTCGATGATGATGCTACAACATAGTCCAAGTCTGTTGACCTGAAATGACCTTTGACCTTGACTTTGTGATCTGAAATTCTACTCACATGATTGGGGATACTTGATTACCCTATACTCAAAGTTTCATTGACTAAGAACTTATACTTTCAAAATTATATCAAAAATTCAAAAACTTAACCTTAGGTTAAGTTTTTGATGTTGATCGTCGACGCCGTCACCGGAAAAGCGGCGCCTATGTCTCGCTTTTTGCCACGCAGGCGAGACAAAAAATGGGCTAATAATAAACACTGACTGAGGTTGTACAATCAACATTGGGGAGGGGGGGGGGCACTTTACTTTAACTACCGGTACATGTAATCTTTAGACATACCTAACTCTGCAGCAAGCAAGAGAGGTGTTCTCCCCTTGTAATCTCGAATGTGGAGCTGTGCCCCTTTCTTCAGGAGCAGTCTCAAGCTGTCACAGGCATCATTCCGTGCTGCGTAGTGAAGGGGGGACTGCATCTCCTTTTCAGTTAGGCTTTCAATGTATGCTATCATAACAAGAATAATTGGATCAATTTATGATAATAATAATAATAATAATAGGCATTTCTATAGCACCGTCTATCTAGAAATTCTATTCTGAGCCGTGACTAATTATTACCCTGGCTTTAGCCTAGCTGCTATTACAGCGCTCTAGCATTTCAAGGAAATAATTCCTGCCAGGTTCCTCACCTGGGTCGAGTGTGGCAAAGTAGATTAATGCCTTGCCAAAGGACATCAGTGCTGTGTCAGGGATTGAACCAGAACCTTTGTATTTCAAGTCAAGTGCTTAAACCACTCGACTATGACACTTCTACTTTACAAATGTACTCTTGCTGCACTGTGGTGAAAACAAAACCAACATTGGTTCTTTACAGACACACAATAAAAAGAAACTACCGTAAATAACGTTGTATAAACCGCCCTCGTGTATTAACCGCACCCCTCTTTTTCGCCCTTAAAAAAAAAAAAAAAAAAAAAACTTTTTTTTTTTTTTTTTTTGCCGAGATTTTTTTTTTTTTTTGTGTAAGATCATTACGGTACTGTAAATTAAAAAACAGTAGGGACCTAGGATAGAACCTTGTGGTACACCATGTAATAGAAGAAAAATTGGAGGAATTATTATTATAAACTACATATTGAGATCTATCAGAAAGATTACTTTCAAACCAAGATGACAGACAAATTTGAGTGTTGTTCTAGTTTCCGAGTGGTGAGTCAACACACCGATTACCGAGCTGGGAGACATTGCCAGGCATAGCGCCAGGTGGAGGGGCATAAATTGAAACTTTAAAAAAAAAAAAAAAAAAAATTTTTTTTTTTTTGGTGTACCGTGTATAAACCGCACCCCCGACTTTGAAATTTTTTCGGCGGCAAAAAAGTGCGGTTTATACACCGTTATATACGGTAATCAAAAGCGGCTCATTGTGACTTAACAAGTGCAGTGCATATCACTAATGCACAAGCTTCAAAACATGAATTATTTGTTTTTTAAAAACGGGTGGGCAGATTAATGAATACAAATGTTCAAATGCACGGATCAATGTCCTTGGCCATAATGAACCTACAGTATATCATTTCATCACAATTTAACTTTTACACGCCAGAGACATATATACGAGCAACTTAGCTGTGTATTATGTCGTTTAACTGTGGGATGTCACTTTCTAATGGGAACTTTTTTGCACTTCTCTATAAAGACCACTTGTTGTTGGTGGTCACCCATATTGGCTACCTTTATCAAATTCAAACAATTACTTTGCCTTGCACACGATCCTTTGAGGTTCTTTAATTCTTCAAAATATTCCTATACCATATGCTTCAATCCATTCTATCACTCTGAGAAAGACAATGGGAGCAATTGAATGACATTCAGCCAACTTACCTCCATTTTCGAGCAGAACTTTTATCATTTCAGGGAAGTCCACGGCAGCAGCAACGTGAAGAGGAGTCCTACCGTACAGGTCAGCCTGGTTTACGTTGCTCCCTCTCTCAATCATGAAAACCGCAACGTCTGGATCCCACGTTCTAGATATCTATGAAAGGAAAATATGATCAATTATGATATTCAGGGGGGCGTTTCACAAAACTTGTCATCAGTGACGAATGACAGTTTTTGTTATAAGCTAGTGGAATCCTTGCTTCTTATTGGTTATCAGCAGATTTCTCACTGATTTTTGTCATTTGTCATTGAAAAAAGGCTTTGTGAAACGGGCCCCAGGAGGGATGGAACTTGACCTCAAGACAGCTCTAGTGTGTTTCACAAAGAATAAGATCAACATTAAGTTGGACTTAACCATGGCAGGCCGTTCATGCCACTGGTTGTTCTCACAGTTGGTCTCTCAATTATGATCTTAATAGACAATATTTTTTCCTTCAATATTGAACTATTCAAAAAAGGTAAATTCTGTAGATTTGTGACAATGATTTGTACGTCCCTTGAGAGACCAATGCCAGTAAATGGTGAGAGCAAACAGGGGCATGAACGGCCTGCCATAGTTAAGTTCAACTTAAAGTCGATCTTATTCTTTGTGAAACACTCCCCTGGACAATGAAAAACCAGGGGGGTGTTTCACAAAGATTCTAAGTCAAACTTTACTCTAAGTTGGACTTAAATATTATGGAGAGCCATTTGTAGCCTTAAAATGAAATATATTCAAAAGCAAAAATTCAAGTATTTTAGACTTTTCATAAATTCCACATCAAGAACATGAAATCTTTCATGATAATAGAAAATATGAATGATTTGAATCAACATTTTATGCCTTTTAAAATAACTTTTACAGAATATTTTCAAGGATGCTAATGGCTTTCCATAACTTTTAAGTCCAACTTAGAGATAAGTTCAACTTAGGATCTTTGTGAAACACCCCCCAGCTCTGTTATAAAATAAATGAATAAAAGGTCATTAATCACAGGTGGCATCAAATATGTATCTCACTTTAGTAAAGTTGAAGTCTTTTCTGGAGGATCATTGACTCAAACACTTGAATTGAGAGTCCAGTGATGAGTCTCTATACCACAACACTTCCACACAATCTTTATTAATATTAAAGCCCCACTGTCCTACTTGTATCTACTTGCTCCCTCTATATAGAAAACTTCCCCAATCAGTGCCTGTTGGTCCCCCATGATCCTCTTTTTCTTATGTTAGTTGAGAGCTGAGTTAATGAGATAGCCACCTGTCAGTGACCTCGCTGTGTGGTCTAATCCCTTCTGGCCCAGTAGTATTAACAGTCTTTAACAACTCTGATAACATACCTCATGGAGTGCTGTCTGACCATACTTGTCTGTACAGTTAATATCAGCTCCTCTGCTCAGAATCAGCTCCAAGTATTCCAAATCTATCGATATGTTAGGGTCCGTCGATGTCGCAAGGTGTCCAAAGTAGCCAATCAGCTCTGCGTTGGCCAGGTTGGCACTGAGTGGGTCCGGTGAAATGCTGGCATCGATGCCCCGGACTAAAGTGAATTTTTTAGCTAGGAAGGAAGGAAGGGAATGAAAATTAATGGTACTCAAAAGAAATTTGCATAGCATAGGTTTGATTACCTTGATCGATGAATAAAGAGGTTTAAAGCCTATCTGCACTAGTTTGGCCAGGAGAATTAGACCACCCAGTGTGGTCACTGACAGGTGTTTATTTCATCAACTCAGCTCTCAAGTAACATAAGAAAAAGAGGATCATGGGGGACCAACAGGCACCACTTAGGCATTGTTTTCTATATAGAGGGAGCAAGAAGCTTCAAGTAGGGCAGTGGGGCTTTAATGCAGACTGTTCAAGTTCTGAACATTTTCTTTTATTTTAGTTATTGCTCCCTCCAAGCACAAATTTGTATCTAATATATGTAAGAATTTTGATGAAGTCTTCTCTTATATACATGAAATAAAAGACATTAGAAGCAATAGCTCTAAAAATACAAACAAATGGCTTGGCCACCCCGCTGCCTCAAGAACAGTATAGTAAATCTTTAATTCAGGATAAAACCTTATAATGCAATTAATGAAGAAAGGATAGATTGTTAAATAAAGATGAATCTTATTATATGTTTTAAAAACAGGTTAATTCTCTTGCTGAGGATCATCAGCCTTTCATCACAAACATGGACATGTAGCATACATTGTGTTTTTCATTCAATCCAGTATCAGGCTGCATCATAAAGATGATTTTTTTTTTTTTTTAAATGAAGTAAACATGTTCCTCACTATTTTGGAAGCACTAGCCAAGAGGCATGCAGTGTAAAATGGTAAATAAAATCAAAACAAAGTTTCTCACACAAAGAATTTATTTGTTAGTATATATCAGGCCTGGTATATATGATTGTAAAAAGAAATGGAAATAGGATATTACAGTAAGTCCATGCAAACAGTTTTAGTTCTTTATTGCAGTCTATAATTAAATCAACAGATTTGTGCAGAAAATCCAATAAAGGTTCAACTTCAAGTGTACCACTCAAAAAGATGTGGATAACAAATTGAAATGATATTATGATAAGAAACAAAAACGTGCTAAATATGTGAAGTTTTTCAGGTGAAAAAATAACCTGGCAAAAATAAATAAATAATAAACCCATCACCAGCGTTAGTTATTTTCTGAATGAACCCATCACCAGTGTTAGTTATTTTCCGAACTCCACAGCTGGAACAAATGTGAAAGTTGCCTGGCACTACATCACAGTGACATTACCGATTCAACTAATTTGAAGTTCTCATGCTACGTATTAAAAGTGATTACAACTTTCACAAAATTCATAGCTTTCTCATTTTTGCCCAATTTATTCAAACTATCACCAGTCTCCTTCTCTGATTTTTCTGCTTTCTGTTAGAATTGTTTGCTATTAGGGTTAGACTTCCCTTTATAACCACCACCGATTCAAAGATGAAAATCCTATGTTTACTTTACAATGACTCTGAACACAAATGTAAATTAGTGCACCATGCTTTCCATGAACCTTAAACAAGAGTGCAAAAAACTTCTGTTGGAAAAAGGCATTTAGTGAATATGAAAATTAATAAAAACTGAAATTCACACCAAATAAGTGAGTTTAAAAAAAAAATTGCAATAGATACTTACATTGTGATATTTGCATAGGGGTTGGGAAGAAGTAGGGGATAAAATAATTCCAAGAAAGGAATAATAAACAAAAAAGAGAAAGAATCATAAACAGCATATAGAAAGTTGCTTTGTTCTAAATTAAAAAATGTAGAAGCTACAGAACCAATTAGGTCTAAGAAGTTTTAAAATGCTCTACTAAAGAACTAGGCTCCAGAAATCAGGATCTGTATAATAGCAATAAAGCAAGCTCATTTTTATTTCCACTTCAAGTGAAAATGACAAAAAACCTACCATTTTCTCTCAGACCTGTATTAACAAACAAAGGCAGAATAAATGCACGCAACATTAAACAATTACATAGTATCATCAAACATACAGAAATAATCTAAAGCGTTTGATTTGGCATATCTGATCAACATGAATTTACATGTGCTGAACCATTTAAGGCACACTTTTCTAGCCTTTAATTTTTTTCTTCAGTAATCTAACCAAATTTATATTTGAAGGGATAGTTGAGTTTTGTTATAGAGGGCGCTACACAAAATAATGTTATTCATCCACCTTTTAGCCAAAAAGGGTAGTCATGTATGGCTCAAGCACTGTTCTACTAGGCAATATTTTACATGAAGATATAATACTAAAATATAAAATAAAAACTATATAGGCTGCCACTGGAACAATGCATATGTACACTGTAAGACTGTACATAAAAAAGCAAGCAGACTATAAAAAACACAGCATAATAATTTAAGAAAGAGTGAGATCGTAATGGCTACTAAATGGAATATTACAATTGAGGAAAACATTTGAATGTAACATACCCGTAGATCCACCATTTCTAGACCTCCTCCCACATTTTAAGTTCTTAAACTTATCCACCCCTTTCTTCACCAGCTGGTAATTGGTGATGAAATTGGCTGCCGAATTCCTCTTATGGGTCGTCTCCAGCAAGTCTTTATGACCTTTCCCCGACCTCTTGAGGAGCTCCTCCTGGTCACTTCCTGTTTGGATGATGACGGGGTGCATGGGGAAGACTTTTCCCACCTTCCCTTTCTTTTTCTTCTTCTTGCCGTTCCTGGTTTGGCCATTATCGGCAGAGGAACTCATGGTGGGTAGAGTCTAGAGAGGCTGCTCTTGGATGCTGGACATGAAATCTTCCTGATTTACAACTAGTACCGATCCTAAATTTATGAGAATGGGGATGAAGATAGAGAAAAAGATATTAATGAAAGAAAGTTTTGAGGGATCAGTGACACAAAGACCTAACTCCATTTTGGCCATTTTGAGAAAAAGTGGTTAATGTGTCACTGAGCAATTGGGCCTTAAGGAGTGAAGTCTATGTTTCACTAGCCATTGACTTCACTGGGGTTTTGGGTGGATACAAGTCTTTGTGTTTCCTGGAAAGCCCACATTTTTCTGAACATTTTGATATCAAATACTTATTTTGGCAAAATATGGAGTTATGTCTTTGTATCACTGAACCCTCAGTGTGATGGGCAGCATTTTGCCTATTGTCAATCCTTGCATAAAGCCACTTCATATTTATTTTGTACATTTCTTCATCCCTACTGAATCGTTGTGTAAACTCGATGTACCAAAATTTGGTGGTAACAAATTTGATTCATACCTTACTGCGCGCATTGATTCTACATGATAAATACTGTTAAATTTTTAGGAACCAAGGTTTTTTGCAGTCAAGTTTTGTTTGGTTGAGTAGCAAACTAGACAATTTACGAATGCTAGTACAAAACAGGATGCCACGGACAAAAATCAGCAGCGGTTCCTTCGTTTTTTTTCTACATTTTGAGATTGGAATTGACTGGACTGTGTGCGAGGTATGATTTTGGTTTCAAGAACGCACGTTTCGCAACAGTGCGCGTCACTTATCAGCTGTCGAATGTCTAAGGACGTTTTGACATGTACGATTTTTAGTACGAATATCTGGTCAGTTTTCTTCTTATTTTGGGGTTACGTAGTCTACAACAATTAAAAAGATAATTTCTTCAAATTTGTTCCTGACGTGGTTCAGACTTATTGTCTGATGTGTTTTCAAATTAATTTTTTGAATATATTTTATTGTATGAATTTGCCTATCTAGTCTAGATCTAGGGTAGCGCGCCCGGTATTCGGGAAATCGCTAATATTTTGAATTCTTACCTCTTTTATTTGGCAATCTACCCATCAAAAGAAAAGAAATTTATTCCTCTAACAGGAGTTTATAGTCACTTAAAATATAGAATGATGATAAGCTAAATATTTCTGAATGAAGACGAAGCATTTTTCTGCTCAGAATTCGGTCGCGCCGAATATAATTCAGTCACACAATTTGTGCGTGGTATCTCCGTTCCCAAGGTGCGTATTTGCGCACTATTTTCACACAATTGCGCGACAAATCACTGAATGTCAATACGGTGACCGAATACTGGACGAGCGCTACCGCATGGCAAGGGTATCGTATAAATACCTCTTGCACATCGGCAAGTGCGTCATTTGCAAATTTGCTGCGATGGAGCGAACACGGAAGAGCTCCTCTTCACACACATACTAAATTCATTGCGACAGCACACGTAGTTGTTTCGCAATAGACTTCTACATATGGCATGCATGTTAGCGCATGCAGAGCTACCAAGTATCACGCATTAGGCGTGACATCACGCATTTCAAGGGTCTGAAAATGCTCTTACGCACGACGCGCGCGCTAGATTTTGAAAAAACGCTATACCTTATACGTGTGTTATACCCTCGCACGCGCGATGAATCATGAAAATGTCACGCATTGCCGATCTTTGAACTTGGCGTCTCTGCGCATGTGGCTAACAGAACCTGGAAGTGCAGAAAGTTGTGCGACACTGACCAATTTCAAGTTAAATTGGAGATCTTTCCGGGGCCCTATAGACCTGATTTTATTTTGAGAGTTAGGAAAAGTTGTTCAGCTGCCTGATTTGTGCAAGTTTCGTGGCTCATAATTTTTATTTTTTTATTGTTAGGGATCTACACAGATGTTGAAATGGCTGTCTGACCGAATACCGGGCGCGCTACCCTATATAGAGTAAGACCGCCAAACTTCGGACACTTCAGACAAAAATGGGGAAAACATTAAATTCTTTTTTAATTATTGAAAGATCACATATACTATTATTGTGCAAATACTGTTTATGTATATCATGTAAAAGAAAATTGGTAAAGGAAATGGAAAACTAGAATTATTTACTTACCCGCCGAACCTGTTTTCATGCCAAGCTTCGGACGCACTTGCCAAGCTTCGGACGTTCATGTGTAGCGCATAGCGCACGCGCTAAAGTGCGCATTCATCGGAGGTTTGGAAACCGGATCAAAATCGTACGACGGGGGTAAGTTTGACTGCGTTGACTTCATGAAAAAAAGTATTATTTTCTCGTTTTGGGTAGATTTAAGTTAGGTAGAACTATCAGAAAGGAGTTTTTCACAACACTCGTACAATATTTTGGTGCTAAAATCTTACGAAAGCACTAGGGTCTATTATTTCGTAGTAAAAATGACACTCAATGTTGCCTGTCCGAAGCTTGGAAGAGCGCCATCTTCTGGTAGGGGAATCTCTCTAGTACCCCTAGGTCCGTGGTAACGGCCGCCATTAGAACATTTTCGCGAGAGTGAAACAGTATCTCATAAGCTCCCATAATTTTGGCAGAAACCACCTGAAATATGCCAAGGATTTGTTTGTAATCGATATATTGGAGGCTCTACACCTTAACTCCCCTGTTAAGGAACTGTTAAAATCTAGGTAACCTGAAATCTGTCTCTGAATTCGATGTTTTTTGTGAGTTTTGCAGACGGCAACCTGCCCTAACTTTTTGTACTAACGATATAGGTTAGTAGTAGAAGGTCTAGTATCAAATGCATGCAAGTTACCCGCCTGAGCTAGGCTCATATTTTGCGTTCGAGCCGTTGAAGTAATTTTTGTCCGAAGCTTGGCAACGTCCGAAGTTTGCGGTTTTACTCTACTCTCTAGAGATCTAGACGGTAGACCTAGGCAGTACTGTAGGCTAGTATGGCTATGCCTTTGCTGGAGTGGACTTAAGCACCGCTAAATCGGGTATGATATGACTTGGGACTACACAAGGTCAATGGTATTTACGGTTAGACCTCAAATCAAGGCTCAGGCATTGTAGGAGTGGCTATGGCTAGTATGAGTGCACGCTCACACACACAAACACCCATCTAGAGTCTACTAGGAATAGAATCTACATCTACAAAGAGCTGTAGTGGTTCAGCCTTAGCCACTACGGCTCTGGCGGCATATGCGCGTAAGTCCCGCATTAGGCGACACCCGCGGTAGTTTCCGCGGGCGTGTTTATTACTGGGAACATCAGATTGAACCTGAGACTGCACGCGACAAGTACATACACTGTTGATTGCTCGTCTCTTCTGTCTCTTCGGTCTACTAGCGACGTACGTGGAGCTCCACCGGCGACACGTCGAGTGCTTCAAGACAGACTTCAAGCAGTATAGTATACAGCCTATGGTAGGATAAAACCGTATTATAGTCGTTTATATTGCGTAGTTAAGCTTTAGGCCCAGTAAGTAAACATCTCCGCTCCGGCACTACAATGGCGTGATCGTTCTTTTCGGACTTGCGCGAGATATTTTTTTTGTAGCACACGTGTGGGTGACGCCATCTTGTTTTCATTCACTCGTGTACTTAAGGGATTTTCAATTTTGGTAAATTAATTCGTGGGGCCTTGTAAGCTTGTTTATTCCCCGTTTGTAGTTGGTTATTGCTGTAGATTAGTAGTTTAGGGACTCGTAGGGTATTTTTAGTGCTGTATTCCGATTTTTGGGTACTCATTTCCGTGTTTTGGGGATAATTTTTTGTGGTCGCACACATGTCCGTGCCGCCATCTTGAATACGTTCACGTGTGTGTTGAAGGATTTTTTTATTTTTGGAACTTTTTTCGTAGAGCCTTATAAGCTCTTAGTTTTTCATTTCTTGTCTGCTTGGGGTTGTAGGATAGTTTTTTAGGGACTCGTTGGTATTTTTCCGGCCGTATTTCGATTTTTGGCATCGGTTCCGGTCATTTTTTTGTACTTAAATTTGCCCACTTTTTTCTACTCACTAGACTGGTTGTACAGCCGTTTTTTGTAGTTGTGATCCTCTCGCCAGAGTTTTATACTGTGGAGATAATTCCACGGTGTTCTTTTTCGGTGAGGTATAGGGTCGTTTAAGTAGAACTTAGTAGGCTCTAATTAGACTAGTTTCAGCCCTCTCGCCGAAGTATTATTACCGTGGAGATAATTCCACGGTGTTTTTCGGTGAGGTATACTATGGGTATAGGGTTGTTTAAGTAGGAGTAGAGTATTAGTAGTGAGTAGGAGTCATTAAATTAGTTTCAACCCTCTCGCCGAAGTATTATTACCGTGGAGATAATTCCACGGTGTTTTTCGGTGAGGTATACTATGGGTATAGGGTTGTTTAAGTAGGAATTTTTTAGTAAGAAACTAAGTAAGATTATGAAAGAAACTAAGTAAGTTATTAAGTAGGCAATAGGTCTTTCCTGTAAGAAACTAAGTAAGAAACTAAGTAAGTAAGCAAGAAGTATTTTCCTTGAAGGAACTACGTACGTTAGTAAGTAAGCAAGAAGGAAGGATTGGGTAGGTACCTAAGTGGGATTTTGGACTGTCAGTCTTGTTTTGTATATCTGTGGATTTGGGGTTAAATCGTGGGTGGTATTTAATTTCATCTTCATTTCATCATTACTAATATTGTAGACTACGGCCATCTCGCCGAGCATTATACCGTGGAGATAGTTCCGCGGTGTTTTTCGGTGAGGTATGTTGCCGGTTTAAGTGTAGTCCTTTAGTGTTACTTAGTAGGGTTTAGTTTTGGCCCGCTCGCTGAAACTGTTCACCGTGGAGATAATTCCGCGGTGTTTTTCGGTGAGGTTTAGGGTTCAGTATTTTCCTGTCGGGTACTTAGTAAGCTATTAGGAAACTAAGTATTAAGTAAGCGAGAAGGAAGGATTGTTTGTGTATTTAATTTTATCATTTGGCTATTTAATCGTTGCTGATTTACAGCTGGTTATGGCCACAGAGAAGGTTAAGGTGAATTATGGGACTGAAGAGGCCTTACTGGCCGTTGTGGATAGAACTAAGTCCCACAAGATTCTTACGTGGAGGGAGCAGTGTGGGAGCTTGACGGAGGAGTTATTTTTGCAGTGTCCTCGTCTCCATGAAGCTAAGGACCTGTTGCATCTATTTGATTTTGAGCCTTATAGGAAGGCGGATCGGACTGAGCAGGCACAGAGGGAGGGGGTGGGGACTGAGCAAACCCAGTCGGTCCCGAGTCCCGAGTCCCGAGCCCCAAGTCCGGATCCTGTTCCCTATAAACATACAGTGTACCCCCCGCCTTCGGGTGGAGGCCCAGCTGGGCCTATAGCCGGGTCGGCGGCTGAATCACAGGTTAGGAGCTCGCCGCAACCGGCCGAGCCCTCCCCAGCCGAGCCCTCCGCCGACTACTGGCTTAGGGAAGATAGGACTCTACCTTCCAGGGAACCCCCACAGAGTAATTATGGTTATCCCCCTTCTAGGGGATCCCCTCCTACCAATTCTGGTCCGTTTTCCGGGGTCCCCCCACGTGATAGTTATGTATATCCTTCTTCTAGGGAATCCCCTCCTACCAATTCTGGTCCGTATTCCGGGGTGCCCCCACGTGATAGTTATGTATATCCCTCTTCTAGGGAATCCCCACCAGGGGGTCAGGGGGATTACAGGCCGCAGGGGCGCCGCGATTGGCCCCCCCGTCTGCCGAGGTCGATTAGTTTTGATGGGAGGACTAGTTGGCATTCCTTTCTCAGGAAATTCACGAGCTATGCGGCGTCGTGCCACTGGAGTCCGAGGGAGTGTTTGGATGCTCTGGGCTGGTGTCTGGGAAGGGTCTGCGTTGGATTGTTTTTCCAATCTTCGGGATATGGGCACTGAGTCGTATTACCCGATGTTGACAGCGATGGGGCGTCAGTTTGGGGCTACCCGATTTCCGGAGGAGGCCATAGCCGAGTTTCGGACGGCTCGCCAACTCCCGGAGGAGTCCCTCCTTGGGTGGTCCGACCGGCTCCAGGCTTTGTTTTGTGAAGCTTTTGGGTCTGACCAAAGGGGTGACGGCACTCAGATGGTATTGCAGCTATGCCAGGGTTGTACGGATAAGGCGGCGGGTTTGACCGCTCTGAATAAACGCCCGAAGTCCGTTGAAGAGGCCCTGGAGGCCATCAGGTGGGCACAACACACTCAGCGTGTTGTGTACGGGAGCGAGCCCCGCCGTTTATATCCAGCTCCTCGGCAGCAGGTGCAGCAGACTTGCCTGTACAATCAGGAGGCAGAGAGTTATGATACAGTTGAGGAGCCGGGAATTTATCGGTATAGGCAACCCTATCGTTCCCCAACAGTTTCCACAGGTCGAGATGTTCCCCGTCCGGCTCCTGTGGAGGACCGGGGGAAGGACAGTTATGATACAGTTGAGGAGCCGGGGATTTATCGGCATAGGCAACCCTATCGTTCCCCAACAGTTTCCACAGGTCGAGATGTTCCCCGTCCGGCTCCGGCGGCGGACCGGGGGAATGTCAGCACCCTTCTTGAGGTTCAAGGGAAGGACATAGGCAGTCTGAAGGTGGACATGAGTGGAGTGAAGAAAGAACTCTCCAGTTTGAGGACACGCATGGACAACATGGATAGTATGTTGGCGGAAGTCTTGAAGACTGTTAAGTCTTTGGAGGTTTCTATGCTGTCCCATGCCTGCTCTCTATCTCCCGTGGCTGAAGTTCCGGAAAACCTGGAGGGGTCGGAGAGCGAGGCCGATCTCCGATCTGGAAACCAAGAGGCCTACAATCAGTGAATACTAGTGTAAATAATGTTAGTGACCCGCCTGACTCTTCGGTCGGTCCCTTGGACAAAGTAAATAATGTTAGTGACCCGCCTGACTCTTCGGTTGGTCCCTTGGACAAGGTAAATAATGTTAGTGACCCGCCTGACTCTTCGGTCGGTCCCTTTGTCAAGGTAAATAATGTTAGTGACCCGCCTGACTCTTCGGTCGGTCCCTTTGTCAAGGTAAATAATGTTAGTGACCCGCCTGACTCTTCGGTCGGTCCCTTTGTCCAGGTAGTTAATGTTATTGTCGGGGGGGAGGAGGTACATATGTACTATGGAACGGATTCCAGGGCAGCCTGTATCCAGGGAGTTTGTGTCGCTAGGACGACCGTGGTGCCCCCTTCTAGTGGGAAGCGGGTGAGATGTAGGGTTGTTGGGAGTCCAGGGCTCCAGAGTAAGGACCTTTCCCTTTTCCAGCCCACCCACAGGCTCCTATTTTGGATTCCTTGGATCGTGTTTGATCGGGGAAAATAACATATTTGTCTTAAATATATATTATGGTTCACTATCAAAGCCATTCACAACGGCTCGTCCGCAAGGACATGGTGCCGGTTCCATTTTGGATTCCTCGGATCATGTTTGATCGGGGGAAAGAACATGTTTGTTATATATATTTTAGTTCACTTTTGTTTACAGAATATGATTATGTTTTGGGGGAGTAATTCCTCTGGATCTGCTTGATGGTGTTGTGGGCCTGGGTGCCCTAAATGATATCAGGAACTTGCCGGCAGTGGCTATTGTGCCCCCGGGGGCCGAGTGGCCCAGAGAATGTAATCTTATTTTGTTGAAGTGTTTTAACCTTCTATATCATTTTCCATCTGATTTCAGTGATCTGCTTTTATCCTTCTAATACTTCTTATATGCACCGTTTGGACTGCCTGTAGGGAGCCGTTTGGCTCTCATGTGGGACTGCCCAGTTTCTGGACATTGTACCATCCAAACTGCACTTGGGGAATGGGGAGCCATTGGGCTCTTCCCCTTTTCTGCACACTTATTGCCATTCATCGTTTATGTTGATCACTCACTCTCATGCTCGGTCACCTTGGGAATTTAATGTAATGCCCCGGTTAATCCCTTATGCCCGTGCCAAGACGTTTTGCAATTTGTCATTATGTATAACCGGCACGGTAAGGGTTAACTGGTATATTTCTGTTTCTTTATGACTGTAATGCCCCGGTTAATCCCTTACGCCCGTGCCAGGACTGCTATTCTTTGTCATTTACACGTGACACCGGCACGGTAAGGGTTAACTGGTATATTTCTGTTTGTAACCAGAATGGAAACTATTATGGCTATGGGATTGGGTCTCTATACACATGTATTTTTCATAATATTTCCAGTACCAAATTTTGGAATACAGTATATTTTCAGGTATGATAAAGGCGCCCGCCCTCTGGAAAGGCCAAGACTTCACCGGTGCTGGCAGGGAGGGTCCTTGACCCATCCGCCAGCGGGAACGGCGTGACCCCGCACTGCGGTACGGGAGTAGTTTTAAGTTAGTTTTAGTTTAGTTTTAAGTTGGGCTTTAAACTCATTAAGTGGGGAATAATGTAGTGGTTCAGCCTTAGCCACTACGGCTCTGGCGGCATATGCGCGTAAGTCCCGCATTAGGCGACACCCGCGGTAGTTTCCGCGGGCGTGTTTATTACTGGGAACATCAGATTGAACCTGAGACTGCACGCGACAAGTACATACACTGTTGATTGCTCGTCTCTTCTGTCTCTTCGGTCTACTAGCGACGTACGTGGAGCTCCACCGGCGACACGTCGAGTGCTTCAAGACAGACTTCAAGCAGTATAGTATACAGCCTATGGTAGGATAAAACCGTATTATAGTCGTTTATATTGCGTAGTTAAGCTTTAGGCCCAGTAAGTAAACATCTCCGCTCCGGCACTACAGAGCTAACACAAATATCATTATGTGGGGATGGGCTTCATGGTGCAGGCGCAGTCGACCAATTTCGCCGACAGATTTAAAACTAAAACAAACATCAACATTCATGCATTAGACCGAAGCAAAAACATATACAGCATGAAACAATAACAATACATTGCTAAAGTTTAAAAAACACACATCTAATGATAAAAATAATGAATTTTATTACCTTCAGTAGCGTCAGGCATCAATTAATCAGTGAACGCACATTGATTAGTGCTTCCATGGAAACTCAAAGAGATTCGATCATACACAGTATGTCCTCCGTAGGAGGACTAGAGGGCCAACTAAAATCGTGACCTTTGACATTCCATAGGTTTTGCATTGGATGCATTATGGGGGTTTTGTCCGATTTGAACGACGGTTTTGGAGGGTCAATGAATATTCATGAGCAATGACGTAAAAAATACGCCAACTACTGTTTGTTGATTGGCCATCGACAAATTTTGTTATGTATTAGGTCATGCATAAAACATTTTTTGCATTCCCAGAATTCCCTACGATTTGAGCACGAAAATGGCGGTTGTATGAACTGCAACTTTCAAGTTATTCAATTACGAACAATGAAACATTTTTCTTTTAAGTGAATTTCTATTATAATAGAAGTTTGTCAATTACATCTCAGTGAAGCAGAAAATCTTCAGGCGAACATTGACATTGAAGTGATACCCTATGATATCAAGAAAAGTAAGTAAAGATCCATTTTGTGTAAAGGTCTCTGAAATGATTGTGATGTGTTCGTCATTGCAGTGAGGGGCTCTCCGCATTGTCACAACGTATTACCCGGTTAACCCCCTACCCCATCCTCTTTTTTTTTCTTCTGACCAAAGAATATTAACTGATTGAATGAACTCTAATATAAGTCATCGACGGTAATATTTTTAGAAACAATCAGGATTTTACCGTAGGTTATTTCATTAGAGCACATCTCATAATTTTAAGTTCAGTTCATAGCTTGATTACCGATAGTAATCGGTCGTAGATGTGGACCTGTTGTAGACTGCGCAAATGGCTCATTGCTAGTCCAAGCCGACGAGATCTCGTCGAGCGGTTTATGATTTTTAATTCGCCGGTGCTAGCCGGCTGTAACACTCCATCAAGAAGCGACTGCGTTTCCTGAGCTGGCGCGGCTATAACTTTACAGTGTGTTACTGTAAAGCAGAGCCTAGGATAGGCTAGGTCTAGTCTAGACCGAATTTTCCGTCTCTTTCGTTCGTTAGCCTCTTATTGGGGTAGGGTCGGCTCTCCCTAGGTCTAGTCTAGATCTAGCACTTAAGTATAAACAGGCCTAGACTAGATCTATAGGGCTAGATTCTATTCTAGGCCTAGATCTAGATCTAGATCTATCATCTAGACTCTAGGCCTAGTCTATAAATGCATTCTAATAAACAAAAGACTAAATAAATGCCTGGTTTAGGTGGGTCAATGTGGAAGTAATGGAGGGGGGGGGGTGCACAATCATTCTGTGCCCCCTTATTCAGATGTGGCATAGGGACAGGTCTGGATCTAGGTCTAGAGGCCCCCTAGGGTCTAGATCTAATATTAAAAATGGGCAATTAGATCTAGATCTAGATCTATAGCTTGTGTTATGCCATAGCCTAGCAAAGACTTCCAGGCATAGCCATGGGTCTAGGCTCGTTTTTGCTCAACTACTACTTTACTAGACTAGTCGTGCACATGTGTCATTATTGTGATCCAGGTCCAGATTCAGCTTAGTTGAATGTAGATCTAGGCTAGATCTACCAACAACAACAAAAACAAAACAAAAAAGGTATCTCCTCCCCCCCCCCCCCTCCCACTTCCCCTGATTTCGCTCTTAGTTATGTCATTGTGCCTTGTTTGAATTAATTGGTTTATTTCAGGATTTCATGCCACCCCTTTTATGTTGGTGAGAATTCTGGATCCAACCCTACATATGACATGGATATTTCTTTCTCTAAAGCCTAAAGGACATGAACAAAGTTATAAACTGATAACTAATGCATGCATTTGATATTAGCAGGAACATTACTTATGTTTTCTTTTAATTGTAGATCCTATGGAACAAAGAAGCAGATAATGATCACAGAAGTGCAACAAAGAGCACCAGGACCTGATCATCAAATGTTATGCTGTAGATCTAATCAGGAACAAGACACCTAAGTTGAACTCTGGCAAGGTATGTTTGTATGAAGTTCGAAAATATTCAGGCTGTATAATCTAAGCCCATGCGAACATCGCACTCGACTTGGACTATATACAAAGATTTGGGGAACTGTCATCTTGTGTTGCATTTATATCTTGTAATTCTCATTTATTCTCTAGCTTTATTTAGGTGACAAACTATGGTGTTGCTACAGTTTATTCTCTCAGCATATTAAAAGACATACTCAAAGGCATTTTTTCCTAAATATTACATTATATCTAACAAACTTTTGTTCACAAAAGTCTAGATCTAGCAAATAATAACTTAAAATAAATTGGAAATTACTTTTAAAATAATTGGAAATACATCTAAACCTTTACTCTTCTCTTCAAAAAAGGCCCTATCAGATAGACATAAGTTTATCATTTTTTAATAAAATTAATATGCAAGACCTAAAAAAAGTGGGGAGGTACTATTTTTGAAAATCCAATATAATGCAGCAGTTTTAATCTTATTTGATTTCTCCTCTCTTTTTGTTTTTATTATTCAGGTTGTCCCATGCAGAAGGTTTGATACCCAGGCTTCTTTTGTACAAGTCCCTAGTCCACCCTCATCTTGAGAACTGTTCCGGTGTCTGGGATCCCTACAACATCTCAGATGTCCAGGACGCTACTTCACAATGGGGACCACAAGAGAAGCAGCAGTTTGACTGAGATGATCAGCACCTTTTAGTTGCCTACTATATCTACAACTACAAGGCACTCTGCAAGAAGACTGGGAATGGTGCACAAGATAGTCAATGGTCTCTCCGCTCTTCCTTGAACATTTTCCCACTGCACTACTTATAGCTACTTGCGCCCTCTATATAGTAAACAATGCCTAATCTGTGCCTGTTGGTCCCCCATGATCCTCTTTTTCTTATATTAATTGAGAGCTGATTTGATGAGATAACCACCTGTCAGTGACCTTGCAGGGTGGTCTTATCCCCCTGGCCAAACTAGTACAGACGGGCTTTAACAAATCACGAGCAGGAAGTACCATGACATGACCCTCCAGTTGCACCAAGCCAGAAGCGACATAGGTAGACAAGTTTGCATTTGCCCAACACTCTGTCCCAAAGTTAATGGAACTGACTTCCAGCAAATATAGTGCATGCTGACAGTCCAGAGAACTGCCAGGGACTACTTCTGAGGCATATACTCTCCTTATCCCACTTAGAAACAATCTGTCTTCCTCACACCACTTGTAATCTTTAGTATTAGTTCATCTTCGTGATAGGCTACAACGCCTTTTGAAGATTACCAGAAGAAGAAGAAGATATATCGAGGATCATGAAAGTAATCATTTGTTCTTTTAAATGCGTGTACATGTAACATAGTTTTTTGATATTTAATCTTAAGTCAAGTTCTGACAAAAATATGAGGGATGCTGAACTGGATGTAAATTGAAGGGGGGGGGGGGGGAATAAAATGATGTAGTTCAATAGTAATTAAGACTGTATTAATATAATTAATATTAATAATAATAACAATATTTAAAAATAGTAACAATAATGACAATGATCATGATAATAGCAGTAATAATAATGATAATACAGGTAGTAGTAAAAACAACAACAATAATGTCCAATGTAAGATAAAGTACTCATATAACTGCTTTACATAATAAAATAGTATGTTGATATTATTGAATATTTTTTTCTTCAAAATCTACAGTAAATTTTTACAACTGAAAGATTTGAATTCAAGAGACAGCACCCCCCCCCCCCCCCAATCCATTTGTCATCCTTTTGTTGATGTCATGTTGGATTTTAAAAGACTTTATAGAAACAAAATATGTTGATAAATGAGTTCATAAATGTTAATAAATCAGTTAATACTGCTGAATTCTGTTCTTTTCATTTTCTTATTTTGTGAAATATATGTGATGATGCTGGTGATTATGATGATGTAGGCACTCTGTAATGATAATGCTGTATGACTGAGGTGAGATGGGGGCTGATGCAGTCTTGTGTAGAATTGAGTATGGTGTTCGACCTTTTGATGTTTGTTTATATCTGGCATCAGCGAGATAGATTTAACCATCTTTCCTAATGAGAGAGAAAGCGGAAATGTAACAAGAGAGTGGGCAAGACTAATATATAAATGCAGTATAAAAAATGGTTTACAATAAAGGGGGGGGGGGGTTAAATAAAGAATAAGTCGATGCCGAAATGATGAAAGCATAGGTAATTGGGGTAATAGAGCCTATGGAAATGTCACTATTAGAAGGGGTCCCTGTATTGAAAATGTTACTGTTGGGGGGGGGGGGTGGGAATTAAAAAAAGATCAGTGGCGACGAATGCAAGAATGAAAAGAACGAGACAAAATTGAAATTTCATTGGGGATGGGGCACAATATGAAGATCATTGAAGTCACGGTGAGAATGATTCATTAATTGGACACTAAAAATATGAAAATATCACTTGTTAAGTGGGCTAAATGATCAGTGCAATTTGTCTGATTTAAAAAATATTTAAGTTAATAAACGAACAAAAAAAAGAGGTAAAAAATGAATTGAGTGAAATGGGGTCATTATTTTTGCCTTTTAACTGAACTGAATTTTTTTAAATGTACTTTCCATCCTGGTGACAGTGAAGTTTGTGGCCCCAACTATAAGTCTACCATTTAAAAGTCTTCCACCCCCCCCCCCCCCCCCCCACTCCCCCACACACCTCCCCAGCTCTGACCTTTGTTCTACATTTATTCGGCCCAAGGATTCTGTCGAATCGCATGCGCATGCGCATTGTCTTTTTTTCATTACGATAATATGCTAATAAGTGGAAATGAGCTCATGAATATTCCAAATTTTAATTTACATGGTTTACCGCGCTGCGCGCAGTCCAAAATCCCCATTTCGCTGGTGCACTAAAAATGTGTCGTCTTCATAGGCTCATACACGATAAGTGGAAGCAGCGCGCACTTTTTGACCCTCCAAAATCTCCCCATGGCTAGACGGATGCAGAAGCGGAGTTGCACCCCCCTGTGGAAACTGAAAAAAAGCGCCATCTGTAGCTAGCTAGCTGTGCATGTGAGAAATACCTCCTGGAAATTTTTGCAAATTTTAAACGCACGCAAGCGATCATCCCCAGCTAGTGTATCCCCCCAAAAAAAAGAAAAAGAAAAGAAGAAGAAACAAATGAAGAAGAAGAAGAAAAATCGTGTTTCCTTCAATTTTTCCTCTCTCATTTTGTTTCTCTCCTCTCATTTTTTTTCTTTCTTTCTTTCATTTTCGTTCCCAACTCTCCCTTTTCCTTCTTTTCTCCTTTTTTTGTTCGTTTTATATGGCCTTCTTCTTCCCTTGTTCATATTCCTTATCATTTTCCACTGTTTTTTTTCTTCTCCATTTTTCATTACTCAATTCCTCGAAAATTCGTAGTTGTCTCTGCATTTAGCAATGCGTATTATTTAGTCTATAGTTCTCGCCATTGATTATGAAAAGGATAATGATGATGATGATGGGGATGGAAATAATAACAGCATGAACAACTTTGAACGATAACATTGTAAGAGAAAATATTCATGATAATGGTTATAATACTACTTCTTCTAATAATAACAATGAACGATAACAATAACGATTGATGATGATGATGATAATAATACTAGTAGTAAAAAACAGCGAAACAGCAGCAGCAACAAAAAATGCTTCTATGTAACACGAGGCCACATTAAAAGACTGTATGGCGAAACCATGACCTCGCCTGTATACAATACGAATATTTTCTTATTGGTAAAACTGAGAAGAAAAAAAGATAGGATAGGAAAGAAGAAAAAGAATAAGAAGAGCAGAACATGAAATAACAATTATGTTATACATTAATGCCAGGCAAGGCCTATTGAATGCGATTTTAATGGATCTGATACATGTAGCTCTAGCAGGCGCGCCGGAAGCAGTTTGGGATTGGGGGGGGGGGGGGCAAACATTCCAGGGGGGCTCACCTTACAGGGGCAGTGACGGAATGAGAAAAAACGTTCGGAAGGGGGGGGGGGGCAGACGAAAAATCTGCATCACCACCAGTCTTACACGTTACATGCAGGTCCCGCGGAACGTTTTTCAAAGTGGAGTATTAACGATCAGGTATAGAGCGTAAATTGGCGTGGGGTCCACCGGTCCAGGGCATGAGGTCAAGTAGTCTAGTTTTGGACCCTATATGATTTTTGTTATTCGCCGACTATAAACGTTTAGCCGAGTGATGGCCGATCCTTATTGACCGCCATGTCCCCTGGTAATCGCGCGAGAATCCTATTCTCGCGCGATTACCAGAGGATATGGCGGTCAATGATCGGCCATCACTCGGCTTAACGTTTATAGTCGGCGAATAACAAAAATCATATAGGGTCCAGAACTAGACTAGAGGTCAAGGGGCTGAGCCCCAGGAAGCTCTGGGGTTTAGGTATTAAATTATGGTTAGATGAGCATCCAGGGGCCCTCTTTAAGGCCATTGACGTGTTCCAGGGGGGGGGGGGAGCCCCCAGAAGCTCAGAGGTTTTAATATCTAACTACGGTCAGATGGGCATCCATGCAGGGGCCGCCTTAGGGCCCTTGGTTGGGGTCCAGGGGGCAGAGCCCCCGGAAGCTCAGGGGTTTTAGGTATTTAATTACGGTCACATGAGCATCCAGGGGCCCGCTTTAGGGCCCTTAGTGGGGTCCAGGGGGCAGAGCCCCCGGAAGCTCAGGGGTTTTGGGTATTTAATTACGGTCAGATGAGCATCCAGGGGCCCGCTTTAGGGCCCTTGGTGGGGTCCAGGGGACAGAGCCCCCGGAAGCTCAGGAGTTTTAGGTATTTAATTACGGTCAGATGAGCATCCAGGGGCCCGCTTTAGGGCCCTTGGTGGGGTCCAGGGGGCAGAGCCCCGGAAGCTCAGGGGTTTTGGGTATTTAATTACGGTCAGATGAGCATCCAGGGGCCCGCTTTAGGGCCATTGGTGGGGTCCAGGGGGCAGAGCCCCCGGACGCTCAGGGGTTTTAGGCATTTAATTACGGTCAGATGAGCATTTTTTTATACCTTATTTGTGACATTGGCAGGTCACTAATTTTTTTCTCCGTCTTTCTTTCTTTTTCTCTTTAACATACTTTTTTTCAAAAAGTGAGGGGGGGGGGGGGGAGGGGCTCGAGCCCAGCCACTTTGCAGACCATGACATAAAGGCATCTAAATAAACGTATTTTTCGCCCGACTGTAATCTGGGAATTTCTTATTTTCCAACAAACGCATAACAAGGTATGACTTACAAAAAAATGGAGAAAAAATACCGGAAAATCATGTCATAACAGCAACATTTGTAAATCACTGGTATCGAATAAGAAATACACCCCCCCCCCATCAGTACGCCAGCGTTCAGGGGCTCATGTCTTCTCACCCCTATAACCAAAAAACAGACACGCTTTCCCATTCTCGCACAATATGTCCACGATATGCACGTATCGCTATTATAAAGAGAAATAAGACGATTCGTTGTACCGTTCTCCACTCGTCTAAATGAAGTTTCCCCCTTCCGCGCGAAGCGCGGAATTTTTGGCGTTTCATATTGATAAATACCGTATAGGTTATACCTCAATGTTTATGAAATTTAATTCCTGTGAACTTTCCTTTTCTTTGAATGGAATTGATTCAGGTTTGTATTATTGTTATGTTCTTTTTGGTTAAAAATACAAACCATGTTTATTCCTTTACTGCTTTTTTTGTTTTTGTTGTTGGAGGGGGGGGGGGGGGCGTTTTTTTTTGGGGGGGGCAAAAATGCGTTTTGCCCCCACCCCCCACTTTTTTGATTGGGGGGGGGCAACTGCCCCCCCCCCCCCCACTTCCGGCGCCTATGAGCCAGCAAAAGTCAGCAAAAGTACAAACATCAACATAGAGGTTACTATCGTTACCCTCAAATTGTCGTATAGAACTTAGAAATAATGGGCATACTTGTCGAGAGACTAGAGATAGATAGAGAAGAGAGAGATAATATAGATAGAGAGAGAGAGAGAGAGAGAGAGAGAGAGAGAGAGAGTGAGAGAGACTAGAGATAGAGAGAGAGAGAGAGAGAGAGAGAGAGAGATACTAGAGAGAGAGAGGGAGAGAGAGAGAGAGAGAGGGGGGGGGGGGCGAAAGGGGAGAGGGGGTGGGGGAAGAGAGAGGAGAGAAGGAGGGAGAAGGAGAGAGGGGGAACATAGCCATATGCATATGAAGAGAGATACAGAGTAAGGGGAGCACAGAAAGAGCGGATATTGTAATTGTAACTGAAATTGTATTTATCAGGCCCCGCGGAACGCTTTTTTAAAGTGGGGGGGGGGGGGGGGGTGGTACAATCAGAGAGCATATAGCGAGCGAGGCAAGCGGAGTGTTAGTTGGGTTTAGTTGGGTCAGGATGAAGAGGAAAAAAAAAGCCCCTTTGAAACTAAAGAGTTTTAGGCATTTAATTATGGTCAGATGGGCATATTTTGATACCTTATTTGTGGCACTGGCAGGTCACTTTATTTTGTGTAATCGACGTAAATCATGGTCTGCAGCAAATATTCAAACATTCTAATGAGACGCTTGCTATAGATTTGAAAATACAACCCTTTATTTGTATGAGTACATCTTATGCCGTGGTTGCTTTTTGCTTAATACAAGATCATTCTCCGCTCGTTGACTCAAAATGTAATTTGATATATTATATTGTTCCTTCTCCTGCTTATTTCCTTTCTAATGCGCATTTCTCTTTCCTTATCTTTTTCTCAACCCCACATGCAGCTCATCATTTAGTATTATTTTCTGTACCTCGATCTCTCACTTCTTTTTGTCATTGTCTACTCTTTGTATTATGACCGTGTTCTTCTATCTTTGTCGTGTAAAGTATTGTCTTGTCCCGTTCTATTCTCTGTTGCCATCCCCCTTTTTCTTTCCCCTATTTTGTAGTTCCTTTTGTAGTTACAGATTTGTTAATTTAATTACTCATTATTCCTAAATTTCATTTGAGGTGTTCACACTTGTACAAGCATTGCTTTTTGATGGACCCCTCTGCTTCCAACATGTATTTCTTAAATTTGTTTTAAATGCTTATAATTGATTTGTAATATTTTGTTGGAAACATGAATAAATTTGAAATTTGAATAGCTGAAAGAAAAATCTTTACAATCTAATGCAATCAAATACCGTTTCATCTCTTCCGTTCACATTAAAAACAAAAAAAGGCATATCTTTCTTGAAGGGCAATATTATATATTTTTTTTAAAGAAAACAAATTAACGATGTGATTGAAGACATGCATTGGAATAACTAGGCTTCCAAAATTGAAAACACAAATAAAATTCAAAGATACAACGAAAGTTTCGAAGCCCATATTCTTAACATAAACATGGTAAAGATTAATATTACATGAAACAAAATTAAACATATAGCTTCCTGCTGTCCTGAAGGAAACCAGAGGAGAAGGCGTATCAAAGAGACTAAGGCGTTCATATAAAGAAAAAATGTAATGGGTAAATCAATATAGAACTGTACATCGTACATACAGAGAAAAGTAGGTGTAAATTGACTCCTTATAGGGAGTAACTGCTTGTCACATAAGTGACACCCCTCAGGGAGTAATTTTTTTTCTTCTCATAAGAAGGTGAAAATTTGCACCCCAAGGTTATGATTATCCCTTTAAGGAGTGAAATTATGCACCCAATGCTCATTTAACACCTTTTGGTTCCATTTTCATGAAAAATGGGTTCAAATTTTAGTGGGGTTGAATTTTATACCCTTTATGATCGATTCCACACCCTGTGGGGAGTAAATCTACACCCTGTGGGGAGTAAATTTACACCCTGTTTATGCACAGCATCAACCAATTGATCACCCCTCCAGCAATCAATCATACATGCTTCGTAATCACCTAATAGTCACTGATTCTCACCCTTTTGTCTATGTTTCACTGCTCTAATGAAATCAGACCAGAATGTCGAGTTATATGTTGAAAGGATTTAATGCTTACCTAAACAACAATAAGTGTGAACTCAACACAACTGCAGACTGTAAAAACTAACTTATGGCTGGACGTATCGGTTCAAATGTAATGGAATTACCTAAATACACAATCCTGCCTTATTGAAAATCTTCCCTTTACTTACACGTATAAGAAGCCAATTATGTACTAGTTAGTAAAACAACACTTCTACTAATTTCATTAAATTATCAAATATAACCTTCGGTACAACCCCTTATTCTTGATCGGATAACTTTCACACAAATAATATGCCCAAATGAAACATGATAATTCCCCTAACATGACTAAAATATGTGAATTATGCTAATTTTTCTTCATTTGGCAGTACCTATAATGACACGATGCGCCATTGCTGTAGCGCATGCGCATATGCACTGACCAATCAGAGCTCGTTTGACTAAAATAGGGTGTAAAATTACATCCCTTAAATATACACCCTTGCGTATTTCCGTGTTTTACTCCATAAAAGGTGTAATAGGGACGCCCTATTTTTCCAATTTCGTTTGACTCCCCAAGAACACCTTTTATTTCTCTGTGTGAAGGCCATATGTGAGGAGTTGATAATGGCGAAAATGTAATAGCATGAACAAAGAGAAGGTTTCGGCAATCGTTACAAAACATTGCAATAGATGCATGATATTAGGAGAGAGAGAGAGGGAGAGAGAGAGAGAGAGAGAAAGAGATAGAGAGAGAGAAAGAGAGAGAGAAAGAGAGGGGGTAAAAGAGGGAAGGGCGAGGCTGAAAATCAGACAGAACAACATATTCAATGGAAATTACGCACGAGTTCGACATATTTATGAAATAAAATCGATTAACATGGGTCCTCGCTAATATCGCACGACAATAGGCCTATTAGCCTAGCGAAGTAGCAAAAACAAAAAACACAAAAACAAAAAGGGGGTCGATTATAATTTGATAGCCACTTGTCTCAAACTAAACTTATGGCGCTACCAAAAATACCCGGATTCTGGCGAAATTCAACAAGAGTGGTAAAGGCACTAGGTTTTGCACTACTTATAGTCAATTTGAATTATTTTGCTGCACCATACTCTTCTTCGTTCTAAGCGACGATGAGGCATTTATCCCCTTTTGGAAAGTGATGCTTTCGATGGCTTCGATGGATCTTTTTATCTTTTCCCAGCTAAGCTTTTGAAACAGGGGGCTAACGCTGGCGACTCTACCTTATGTCTTACCACCGTGACGATTGTGTCAACATATCGAAGGTGAGGCTAAAATGTTTTTAATTTGATTATTTGATTTCCTTGCCAGAAGATAATATTGTTAGGGCATCAAATTATAATGTGCATAACGGGGCGTTTGAAACTGGTTACAAAGTTGTCTTAAATCAATAAAGCTTCGGAAATACTGAGAAAATTATGTCAAAATTATATTTTCATTTAAAAATACATATTTTGTATATTTATGTATCTTTGCCAACAGATATTGGGGCATGAAATAATGTGCATAACGGGGCATTTAAAACTGGATATAAATTTGTCTTAAATCAATAAGGCTTCGGAAAAACTCACAATATTATGTCCAAAATATATATTCATTTAATCATACATATTTTGTCTTTATTATGATCATAGGTAATTATCTTACTATTTAAAAATGTTTCCAGTATTTTTGTTGTCATATTAAGATACATTAACAGAATCACACGCATTGAAAGCATGCTATAAGCTCTAACTCTACTTAATTTTCTCTTTAAAGGGACAAGATAACATATTTCAGATTAGAGAAAATGATGATAAGGAAATGGAGAAAAAACACAATTATTAATGATAAAAATTGGGAAAAACTGATCTGATCGATTCCTTAATTCTTCCAACTATGTTATTATAATTTAATTACATTTTAGGTGAATTTAAATCGATACAAAGCAATGAATTGGCTCTATATACCATTCCATACATTCAAGTGTTGACAGATTTAAAAAAGCCTGCTTTATGTTTCATTTTCATGAAAAAACGGTTGGGAAAATTCAAAAATGGTTCAGGACTTACTATTAGAGGGTGTTGCACAGTGACGCCGCCAAAGAAAACCATACAAATCTTTGTGGTTTGATATTTTTTTCAATAATTTTTGCATGTTAGAGCGTTAGTACAGCAGAAGGAATGTAATAAGTAACATTTCATACAAAATTAAATTACATTTTAGGTGGTTTGATTTTTTCCAGGTTTTTGTGCATGTTAGAGGGTTAGTACAGCGATATTAAGTAACAGGAATTATGAATATGTCATTTATGTCCTATCTGTGAAATTTAAACGTTAGCAGTGTCCCAATATTCAAATTATGCAAGGAAACCGTAATACTTGCTAGACTTCACTGTCAGACACTATTGAGTGACTGACTGGCATTTTTCTTCTTCTTTTGTAATAACATACATAAACTGAGCTGTAAAGGGTAAATGAGCATTTGTCTACATCAATAACCCACTTCTTGTAATGGCCAAATTTAAACTGATTGAATCTTTGCGCAGCATAAAACGTACGACCCTTCGGTACAATGGTCTGAACACTCAGACTATTACTTACTGGCTCTATAGCTCCTAAGTCGAGTTGACAACTAATAGTCGTTATTTTCCCACTTAAAGACATTTTCAAACCCCCCCCCCTTTTTTTAGGAAAGTTCTAAATTAGTATTATCTTTCAAATACCGTTGGAATTTAACCTTATCATTTTTTTGGCCTGCAAATGGGACATAGTACCTTTAAAGGATGTTAGCTGTATTTTTAATTCTTATCATGGCATATAATAAGAAGCATGACGTTTTTGCACTCTTTTCTTCCAGTACCCTCTTGTATGTTGATTGTGCAGCCTCCTCCTCCAATGGGCGTCAACCGCTTCAATTTTGTGGGGGATGAAACACACTGGAAAAATAAAATTGCAACCTCCTGCCGCCTTGACTATATATAAGTATCATTATATTGACCTTTCAAATTCGTTTTCAGCGGCAGAAAATGACCATCATTAGTTCATAGATGCCCGGCAAAAAAACATATTTAGATCTTTAAAACCGGGATGCAAGGGTGCTGGCATTGAATTTTTTGTTCCTATCTCGAAAGATTTAAAGCAGATGGCTTATTCCAATCTTATAGCATTCACCTGTGTAACTATAGCTGTTTCAGTATTCAAACACAGACAGCACACACTCTCTTCTGTTACAAGACATTAATGATCAATTTTTGTTCTTCTTCACATTTTCTATAGAAATGATGTCTTAGGGGGATCAATCACGTACTTCTTGAGAATTAAATTATCCCCATAAAACTTTAACGGAGTAATGATAAATCATAGTTCATCAAATCATTTATTAAGTTAAATTGAGAGTAAGAAGCGAAACCACCATGACAACGTTTTTTGGAGCAATCATAAACAAGACCCAATTATCATATCGATTCAATTAAGTTGAATACGTAATCATGATTTTCTGTTGCACAGCGCTCTAATTATCGAATGTTTTTCACCCATTTACCACACCCGTTAATTGCAATTTGATTACAATAATCTAAATCGTGCACTCTCTCTCTGTCTCTCTGTCTCTCTCTCTCTCGCTTGCTCTCTTCAGGCAATCTATCGACAACGAGCCAGACTCTTTTTGTCCTCCCTAACCTATTGGTTCCGTGCCTCCTTTCAACATTATTATTTGTTGTTATGTTGTTATTTGACTAATTCCGTTTTTCTCGTTAGTTCATTTATTCGTCCATATCGTGTAATTTACAACCATTCTCTGTTCCATGAAATTCAGTTATGATGCACTATAAAATTCATTTTCATTTTATTTATAATTTTTACAATTAAGATTTGAAATGTTACGCTAATTTTAACCATGGTAAAATCATATTTTGTTGTAGTGGTTGAGCTTGTTTTAGCAAAAGTTAATATTTTTAGCGCCTGTAGTGGCGATGTACAGTGGTGCATGTAAATGTTGTATGCAATTTAATCATGCGATAGCTAACTGTTATGGCAAAAGTTGTAGATAGTTATTTGTCAAAAAGGTCTACTTTTTTGTTTGTATGTTTGACTTGTTTTGTTGTGCAACTAGATAAAAATGTATGGTGTTGATTGTTAAATATCACCGATCTCCAAATGAAAGAGGGGAGGTAGTGACTCGGAGTGAGGAAGAGAAGGAGAGAGAGAGAGAGAGAGAGAGAGAGAGAGAGAGAGAGGAGAGAGAGGGAGAGAGGAAGAGAGGGAGAGAGGGAGAAAGGGAGCGTGAGAGATAAGGTCGAATTTGACGTAGGCACACATTAAATTACGTAATCCTGCTGAGATGTTAATGGAGGTGAAATCAAATAACTTATAATTTTTGCATTGCTCCTATTTTTACTTTCCAAAATAACGGTAGGTTTTCCATGAAATCATAAAAACATGTTTTTTGTCCATGGACATAACGAGGTTGTACAATCCGAACATAAATCATTATCTGTTAAGTGATGATAATAATGATAGTAATTATATACTACTAACACTTAATTTTCATATTCGATTTTCTTCCCAATGTTTCAGATTTTGCGAATGGATTTCACTTTTCGATCTGCTTCGCGATCTCAATTTCTTCGCAGTTCAATAATATTTGTTATTTTGAATTATTATTAGTTTTATCTCGATCTTTTTTTAACACGTTTCTATAAAATCATTTCATCATTTCGATGATAATCGAGAGCAACGTTTGCCATGACACAATTCCAAGTTCCTAACAAATCAAGACTTATTGAAAATGGCTCGAAGAAGGTTTATTATTATTGTTTTATTTGTATTTCTTGATTTCTAGTCAGAAATAACGTGAGCATGGAAAGATCTTGATCCATGCTCCATCTCTTCCCCTCCTCGTCTAGGACTGTTTGTTGTGCTTTGACATAGCTATTTAGTTCTTACAGGAACCTTTGTATGATCTTCAATTAAAATCATTGCATCAAATTGATTTTAAAATAACGGAATTAATAGTGGAGTGAATTCCCACCAGAAGCGGATAACTGTACTCTACGTTTACCACAATGCACTGATAAAAATCTTTGGATGGAATCAGAGACAATAAAATCAACTGTGGATTTATATTTCAAATTCCATTATTTCCATTGTTATCTTCATGACCATAACTTTGATGACATTTCTATCGTATATCTTTAGAGAGTGTTGTGGAAGATCTTTTAATGTTTATGTGATTTAACTTTATGCACGAGTGCGCCTTGAGCATTTTATTTCAAATGGATTTGGTGCCTTACAAATCACATGCATTTATTATAATCATTACTATTTAAAGATAATTGTTTACTTAATCATTCCCTAGTCTTTCTTCACTTAATGCAACGAATCTTTATCTTTATCTTAATCTTACAGGTATGTATATATTGATGACATTTCTACCTTTTTTCTTTAGAGAGTGTTGTGGAAGATCTTTTAATGTTTATGTGATTTAATTTTATGCACGAGTGCGTTTTGACCATTTTATTTCAAGTGGAATTGGTGCCTTACAAATCACATGCATTTATTATAATCATTACTATTTAAAGATAATTGTTTAATTAATCATTCCCTAGTCTTTCGTCACTTAATGCAACGAATCTTTATCTTTATCTTTTCTCTTACAGGTATGTATGTTCCACGTGGTCATCTTGAATAATTATGTTAAAGCTGATTTTTATATTGTTTTCATTAATTGTTCTCTTGTGTTCACAGAACCTGTTATCGATTTTCAGTATCTTTCAACGGTGAGGATAATAATTTTCTGTTGATCATGATATTTATTGAAAAACCCACATGTACAAATACAAACAAACAAACTTACATGTAAACAAACTTATATGTAAAAAAAATTGACTTTGTCTTGCCGTCTTAATTTTGTTACGCCTGTAAATGAACACATTTAAGGATATGTATATAGGTTATTTAATATAGTATTTGTAATCGCATGACGAATATTGAAGGAACGAAATACTGGTTACGATCAGTTGATAGATTGGCATCTATAATCGACTTTGACTAAAATACATTAAAAGAGGTCTTTGTGTTTTTCTATTAATAATCTTAATTCACAGAGAATTTTTCTTTTAATGGTTTATCGGACACACACTTAATCGGCACAGTCGACAATCTTCAACACATTACGACCCACTGTGTGTAATGGTTTAGAATCCACACATGGCTTCTAATTGATAAACCAATTTTATATCTGTAGGTTTCGCATTTACAAAAGTTGATACAAAGAGAAATAGATGAAGCAGTACCGATTGCAGCTTGCGTCACCACTCCTAGTCACAAACAATAAACGAAATGACTGAAAGTGCAAGGTCTTTTTAATACGCTGTGATAAAAATGACAGAAGTAGAAGAATATAAGACAAAACAAAAGAAAGAAAGACAGAACTAAGCCAACTTGAATAATATCTTGTCGTTATAATTCAGATCACCGAGATGCTGGCTGTCACTCATGCCGACCTTCTGCACGTGACCAAGTCTGTTTTGACCAATCAGAAGGCGAGTTCACTGTCTAACGAGGAATTGTCGATTGTCTTGGCAGCGATGGAGAGACTGTCGTCTGTTGCCCCGAATCTTCGTACCCTCCCAGTCAGTGAGGGAGTGCAGGTTAGATTATTCTAAGTATAAAATAAACCAGGGTTTATAAGGCGCTACTGGATTTAGTTTCAGTTTCAAAGACGCCATTAATTTCCCCCCAAAAGCGTTCAAAGTTGAAAGAAAATTGAAATCTCTAACAGAGCGCGCGTGTGTGTGTGTGTGTGTGTGTTTGGAGACTCCTGTTCAAACCGTTTCATGTTGGCAGTATATTATTTGTCAAATCGATTGTCGATGTAGCCTACTATGACATGACTGTACATAGGATGCAAACATACACTGTAAATCAGGGATTACTCCTTGCTCTATTCTTGTTAGTGTAATATATTTAGCTTGAACAGTTTCCTGTCTTTTTACAGTCAAAAGAAGGCGTAATAGAAAATAATATTGATTTTTAAAAAATAGTTTATGTGATCTAAGTATATCAAATTACCTAAAATGAAAAAAAGTTTATTGGAGGAGACATTTCGTTGATGTTAACCCCCTTTAAGAAATACTCAACAGGCCAAATGAATTAGATATATACCCCCGGCCTACCCTTAAACCAACAGATTGACGGCAATATATCTAAGTATTAATAGGCTTTAAGTTTCCACGAGAAATAAAACGTGGGTAATTTGTGGTATGTACCCCTTTTCGATCTGCATCGCGATTTTAATGTCTTCGCAGTTCATTGATATTTGTTATTTTGTAATTTTTAGTTTAATCTTGATCTTTTTTTACAGGTTTCTATAAATTTAGTTCATCATTTTGATGATTTTGAGAGGAAATACAGACTCTTTCAGTGATATTCCACTTTGAAAAGACCATGATAATATGACTCTCAAATAGCAAAAAAATTGTTCCCTGTAATCTTCATATATCTCTGAAAAAGAAGAAGCTATGACGTATTTAACGAAACTTTTCTCTCAAGCAAAGGCTGTGTGCAGACTCAGTAGTTAAGGGCAATCCAACCTTTGCAAAAAGTTGATTTGTATGAAAGCAGAAATGCAATAGAAACAGAATGACAGCAGAATGAAATAAGTCGGACCAGTAATAGGAATGCTTGGAATATGAGATCACTAAATCTATGCGAATCTCGATTGGCAGTTTGGTGGGTGCATTATGACGTAATCATGGACATCTCTTTTTAGTTTTTCGTGTAAAAAAATAAAATAATTTCTATTTTTTTCTCCCAAGTTCCTTCTCCCTTGGCGCACTACTCAAAATTTATTATGGATACCATGTTATATTTCCTCTCAGTGAAAAGAGAAGACTCTCCCGAGTCAAATAGGAAAGTTGTCTGCAAGTACATCATAGAGACCTAACCGATTCAATCTTACCGAGTTGAACATTTTGAAAAAATAATAGAAATATCAGTCATTTTGTGAGTCGTAACAGATAAGGGAAATTGTCTCGCACTACGTCACCAAGACAAAACCGGTTCAGCAAATTTGAAGTTCCCACGCGTAGTGATTACAACTTTCATATAATCATAACTTTTCTATTTTTTAAATTCCAAATCCGTAAAAAAAAAAAAACACTAGGATGTTTTTTCTTATTTTTTCAGCTTTCTTTTAATTAGATTACTTAGCCATTAAGATTGGATTTTCATATAAACAGTACCAATTACCTAGAAATAATTTGTGTCCTTAGCTAGAATTTGTAAGATCAAGCTCAAAAACTGCACTCGGCTTGCTATCAACTAACGGATAAGGAGTAAGAAGGAATTACAGAACAACATATAAGATGGCGCACACGGAACCCCAGTTGCACTTACCTTCCGTTAGATAGCAAAAGAAGGAGTCACCATTATACAAATAATACACATCAGTGAGGGCATTAGTAAAAATTACCCACACGAGGTACCTTTGGAATAGTCTAATACGCCCGAGGCGATAGCCGAGGGCGTTTGAACTGTTTTGAAGGTACCAAGTGGGGGTAATTTTACTAATGCCCGAACAACATGATGTGTATTATTTGTTTTTATAAGATTATGTTTTATTTGTTTTATAAGATTATGTTTTATTTGTTTTATAAGATTATGTTTTATTTGTTTTATAAAATGATGTTTTCGAACATGATTTTGATAATGACCGGTCATTACCATTGGATAATGACCGGTCATTACCCAAATTACGCGCGATTACGCGTTATGCAAAATAAATGCCTGGTCACGTGTACGCTTTCAACTAATCATTTGATTAGGATCCACGTCATCATCTTATAATGCACGTTAAGAACCTCCCAAGGGGGAAACCCCTGTGTAGAGGTCCACTTACTTGCACAACTCGAGGGTCACTGTGATTCAGTTCATTTTTCCCACTCCCATCAGGCGCAAGTGACGACAAATACCTTATTACAATTATAATGATAAAATAAAATGCTCTATCAAGGACAAAATGAAATAAGATTTTTTTTTTTGGGTCTGATTGTGAATGTATTTCAAACATCTCTTATACATGAGCGACGTGAGTAGGAACATTCATACCAATCACAATACAGGAATATATATCGTGACATAGTTTAGTATAAACACGAATGAATGAAATTAACATCATATACATACGTAATATGTGATATAAACAATTTACTATACCAATAACATCATCAATGAACGTGTGTTCCATTTACTTGTTACACAAGTTTGTAATACATTATTACCAAATGAATGTTACGGTGCATCACAGAAAAAGCGAAACCCTAAAACAGACGATTACTGCGAACAAACTATTAGCTGTATAAATATTATTCCTTACTTTTCGTAAAGAAGAAATAATATAATTGAAAGTGATACACTGATCGCATGAATTCATTCACGTTTCATTCAAGTTAGCATGTTTGCTTTGAAAATGGCATGTCTAAATCCATTTGTGCCAGATTTGGGTAAAACCGAGATAGAACATGAACGAATATGACCTGCAATATGATCTGCAAAACCAAATGAGAGGATTATTTTCACGTGCTTCTTTTAATAATAAGAATAACGCCATAATCATAAAATAAAGGATAGTAGATATTGTCCATGGTGATGGTAAAAAGTACTTATACGTAAATGGGTCTGTAATGGTTATAAATAGTAATTGATGCATTTTTCAGAAGTTAGAGCAACTTTATTAAAGGCACAAAGCGGACAGCCAGGTATTATTTGGACATGAACCATATCACAGAACACTTTGATATAGGGGGACAGGTATGATTTAATAGACACAAATAGCAGAAAATGAATATATGAATATGTTGACTTCCCCTCTCGATGGTTACCCTCCAATCACAAAAAGGGGCACTCTTTCATTGCTCATTTTTATTAATTTGGGGAAAATCTAAGGCTGTCCTTCCCTGTCATCTCGAAAATGAGTACTGGCCCCTATTTTTTGTATTCACTTTAATACTCGAATCACACAATGGAAAACTTGCATAATCATCTGTTAAAGCTTATATTTAAATTTGTCATGTTTACAGGTGGGTGTCGTGGAAAAAATGAAATAAACTGAACTTTTACTGTTTCCCCTAAATTCGGCACATGTCAAATAGATTTTGACAAGATATTGACAGAACAATGGTGATCGGTGGGGAATGTATGAATTAATGCATATGAAGTATAATCTAAATGCATATTTCTCCTACTTTATGAACAGTAAAGAAATATTTTTATATAAAATTCATAGTTTGCTCACAAAAACAGTTCGTTTTCGGGTTTTACTTTTTTATTGGACGCACTGTATTTCGAAATGAAAAATCAGACAAAATCAGTGTCTGCTTATCAAGAATGTGATTCTATTTTCTCTTATAAAACGTTACTGACCAAATTATGAGACAAAACAATGGCACCTTTTTCTCTTTTTTTGCACTTGTCTTTTCACCAGTAATACAACTTAAGTCAATAGAATACACAATCAATGATATTCATCATACAGTAAAAAATTATCAAAACGAAAAGACCTTTCTTTAGTTTTTGTGGGTGTGTCTTAGTTGGTGTTCTACAAAATATACAACATTATCGACACAAGCAAATACATTATATTTGTCAAATAAGTATATACTAATATCTAATACAACAAATATATTTTAATTTTGTAGAACTGTAACTTGGTAAGCAACTCAGGTAAACAACTACATCGATAATCGCATCAGCCATTGAGGAAGACATAGCATACACCGCACTGTCAAATTGGCTCTACCACGGGTGAATCCCATTAATTGATGAATATCTGATGGGAGAAATTAAGCAACTATACACAAGCAAATTTACGTATTATTAACATGCGTGCGGTTTTGTTCAAAATTGAGGAATGACATGAAAGAGTTTATAAAGAATGATATTTGACCCCCCCCCCCACTGGATGGGAAACACGGGTGAAACCAAAGATCATTGGTACGAATAGTATTTATATTTTGAATATTTTCCATGCATTGCAATTAATTGTTCTATATAAATTCTAGGCATATTCGGTATCCACATTTTGTCCCTTCGGCATCAATAAAATCTTATCTACACTTACCGGTCAAATGTCATGACAATAAAGCTTTATATTATGGTACGTATAGCAAACAAAAATCCTATACAATATTGTTAAAAGTGACATTGGCTTCTAATTAGAGCTTTTAAATTTTAAATTTTAAACATACTATGTCCCTTATTGCAGCCAACATCAAATTCTGTCGAACTTTGCAGAAATTATGAATATGTCATGTATGTCCTATCTGTCAAGTTTAAACATTGATAGCAGTGTCCTATTATTCAAATTATGCAAGGGAACTCGTTTACCTTCTAGACTTCACCGTCAGACACTAGTTTGTCATTGACTGCCATCTTTTTTCTTTGGTAATAACATACATAAAATGAGCTGTATCAGGTACATGAACATTGTTTTAGGCTAAACAATATTCCGTCTCCGTAACATTTTCTGTCAAATGTGAAATAAATATAAAAAAATAAAAAACTAGAAAATCCCGATACCAAAATGAAGAAAAGAAGTCGGGAGAAGTGTACATCCAGAACACATAAACAAAGTGCTCCTCCAGTATTCTGCTCATGAACAGACCCCCCCCCCCCCATGTTCAAATTTTCCGGACAAATGGGTCCGTTCACATGGTTTGTAACATTGCTCTCAGTGGTCGGGACGGAAAGGGAATCTTACGAAGAGATCCCGTGACGATACATCGAAACACCTTCTGAAAATCTTTGTGTTTGAAGGCGTAAATAAGTGGGTTCATTGCAGAGTTGCTAAAGCACAGACATATACCAACTATATAAGAGATTGCATTCGTGCTGTTGACCAAGAAAGGAAATGGTAGAAAACAGATGAGAAAAGCTACAGTAACCACTACTAGATTTTTTGTGATCCTTACTTCATGAGCTTTAAATCTGTTAGCCTCGACTTGCCTCTGCTGGATAACTTGTCTCATAGGTACTTCTCGATTCTCGGCTTGATGACTTGGTGACGGCGCATCTCGATTTGCTTGCTGTTGTACCTGATCTGACGGGCCTGGTTCTGTGCTACTATGCCAGTGACTGTCATCAAGATGAGAAATGATGTAATGATATACTGAGAATAACTACTTAGTATTACATCCCCAAACATCTCTTCTGTTGAATTCGTATTATGATAGATGACTAATTTTGAAAATAGAGAAGATTCCAGAATCCATTAGGCCAATGAAACTCGATTACGAGTTTTCCGTCACATTTTGTTCAGCTCGTAATGAGGCAACTGTTTCATTATTCAATATTTGCAAGATTCCTTTATGTTAATCTTTTTACGAACATTTAATTCACTTTTGTTGGTTCGACTTGTGTATTTCTAGTTCGATTGATTTCGAGCTCGAAAGTATTGCACGAACTTATCCTGAACGCGCCGTTTTAACATTTATTCCTTTTCTGTTTTCGAACGCAATATTTTTGCACTCATTCATCCTTTCTGACGGTATCGAAAGTATCGCGAATTCAGCTCATGCAAGAATGCATGTTGCCAGTTTGCAGTGCATTTACTGTTTCTGTGATATTCCTTGTAGAAAATTTTCATTTCATACTGTTTAAACATATGTTTATTTTGACCATTGATTAATGTTACATTGAAAGTGTTGAATGTGATTTTTTCCAGTTTAATTACTTGTTATAAAACATACAAAAACGCTTCCAGAACCTTAAAACGGCAACATATCAAGAAATAATTTAATGATACTATGTTGCCAAAAGACAATGCGCAAACATATAGCAAAGATTACCCAATGTGTAATAATATATGCACGTTTTTACTACGCAATTCATTTCAAAATGTTTTCGATCACGTCAGCTAAAATAATACTGTCAGATCTGATCATTTTCAGCAAAAAAACAACATTTCAATTGACTTTAAAAACATGCATTGTTGAAATAAAAAAAATGGCAACATGTTAAGAAATTACGCGGAAGGAATACATTTGTGATATGTTGCAATAATTGTGCATTTAAATTGCGTATTTTGTTTGTCTTCTTTAAAAGTTATTTATGCACAACTCTTCCGTTCGAAATCAGAATAGGAATAAATGTTAAAACGACGCGCTTAAGATGAATTTCTGCACAACTCTCCCGTTTGAAATTAGAATAGGAATAAATGTTAAAACGGCGCGCTCAGGATGAATTTGTGCAATAATTTTGCGTTCGAAATCAAATACTATAACAATTCTTGATATCAAGAAATGAATTCTTGATAAACTAAACTCTTTGCAGAACATCAGTAATACAAGTTAATGCCCCACTGTACTACTTATAGCTACTTGCGCCCTCTTTAGAGCAGACAATGCCTAATCGGTGTATGTTGGTCCCACATGATCCCCTTTTCCTTATGTTAATTGAGAGCTGATTTGATGAGATATCCAACTGTCAGTGACCTTGCAAGGAGGTCTAATCCCCCCTGGCCAAACTAGTGCAGACGGGCTTTAATACATCACACACTCAATGATATTTATCATACAAGAAAAGATATCAAAACGAACCATCAACTTTTCTTTACGCTTTTTTGTAGGTCTTTTCTTGTTCCCTTTATGTACGACAATATGTATACAAGTAAACAAATCACTTTTAGCGAATAGCTGCATAATTATATTAATAAATCTAGTTTTAATTAGGTCAAACTATATATTTGACTTTAATTGGTGATCAACAGGTAAATTAACGTTATTCTTCAGTAATTTCATGAATCATCTAAAAACTCCTAAACCAAACTGTCCATTTTGCTATTTACATTTCTGATGTGTCTAATCACTAACATGACTACAACGAGTGAATCACACATGATATACGTTGGTAACAATAACAGCAAAAGTAAACTAAGCTCTATATATGCTGTATACATTTATCACTATACCCACAACTGCAATATTGTAACATGAAGAACTGTTGTATAATTTGTCTTAGTCCATATGTTTGTACATAATTATGTTTATACATTTTTATTTTTTTTTTTGTTGAAATTACGTTCATTAACTTTGTCTTAATTGTTTATGGTATTTAGCCAGTAGTAACATGACACGTTTAAATAATTTTTAACTAAATGTTCTGAAAGTTGTTTACAATGTATATATCCAATTCGTGTAATTCATGTGCAATTCAGTTGTGAAACTGCCATTCATGAAAGATGCAATAAAATACCATTTATCTATCTATCTATCTAGTTCTTAATCACATAAGTGCAATTTAGTGCAAAATTGTGTTAAGATTATGCAAGAACATAAATATTACACCATTTTCCCCGAGAAGGAAACACCCACCAGAACCCTATGTCATTGGCTTACTTCGAATCATCGGATCATCGCGTCAGGTCGAGTGGTCGGGTGAAATGAAAGCGAGATATGACCTGATCTTTCGTAGAAAGTAAGGTTTCCATAAAGTGTCGGGTAAATTGGACCAGACAATTTGTTGATGAGAGGGGTTTATTTCGCAAACATTGCCCCGATATTTCGTGAATAGAAGGGCACTCGTTTACATATACGGTCGGGTAACGCGACTACCCGACCCGACGGGATCATCAGATGATTCGAAGTTCGCCTATATATGTCATTGGTGTTTTAACCCTAATAAGGCCACGATTTTTCCGATTGCTCGGGAACGCATATGGATGGCGCCCCGCCGCTCGCTGACTTTTTTCTTTCGAGTCTTGCGCAACTTTTAACATTTTTTTTGTTGAAAATCGGACCTACGGTTACAAGGTCACCTGACCTTTTGTCTTTGCATGTCAGCCCGAAAATCGCTCATTTTCGTGATTTGTGTACAAAACATATGGAAAAGTCATTTTTCCTAAAAACAGATCAAACATGGGTTATTGGGTCTTGTTTAAAGTTTAGGTGGTTGTTTTGGGAGTCAAAATAGTTGAATTGCAGTAAGAAATGAAATAAAACAACAAAAACAATGAAATACATAAGTTAAAAAAACAATGAAATACATAAGAAATTATCAAAACAAGGGATAACATAAGGAATAAGCTGGCTCTTCCAATTTTTTGTCGTATTATTATTCAGAATGGTCTAATGAATATAAGTAGTGAAAAAGAATGCTTAAATATGAATAATATATGATTTATGGGTAAAAATGTGATTTTTATGACTTTATTTGCATAAATTACCATAAATATGCAAATGAGTGAATTTTTCAAAAAATTGAAATTATCATATTACTCTACAGTGCGTCCCAGAAAAAACGAAACCGAGAAGTATCGATGTTTTATCATAACTTAATCACAACCATAATTAATGAATGATACATATTTGGAAAGCTTAGATTCTCCCCTTTCATGTGATGCTACTCAGATGATGCATATTTTACGCATGAGTGATTAAAAGCAATTTGAAGGAAGGAAACCAAAAAGACATTTGGCGGGCGGTATCTGAATTTTGAAGAAAAATTCACATTTCTAGAAAGTTGAGTTTCTGCCCTTTCATATGACACCTCAATCAGGAAAAATGAGCGAGGAATAACAAAGTTCTGTTTGTTTAAAGTAGCCCTTACATTTTCATAATTTTAACAAGCGAATTCGTTTTCACTGGGTGCCTGCCGTAGCAAAAAGCAGATTTGACAAAAGACTTAACTCCGTTCGTTGACAATCAGCCATGCATGAAGACTCTCGTCTACGGCTGATTGTCAACAAAACGGAGTTAAGTCTTTTGTTATAATTTCGTTTATTGATACGGCAGGCAGCCAGTGAAAACGAATTCGTTTACTAAAATTATGGAAATGCAAGCACTACTTTAAACAAACAGAACTTTGTCATTCCTCGCTCATTTTTTCTGATTGAGGTGTCATATGAAAGGGCAGAAACTCAACTTTCTGGAAATGTGAATTTTTCTTCAAAATTCAGATACCGCCCGCCAAATGTCTTTTTGGTTTCCTTCCTTCAAATTGCTTTTATTCACTCATGCGTTAAATATGCATCATCTGAGTAGCATCACGTAAAAGAGGAGACTCTAAGCTTTCCAAATATGTATCATTCATTAATTATAGTTGTGATTAAGTTATGATAGAACATCGATACTTCTCGGTTTCGTTTTTTCTGGGACGCACTGTATACACTTCACTTGACATGCGTGCAAATTTTCGCGGCGATCGGCCGCTTCGCGGCCGAGATCTTAAGGGAGGGCCATAATGCCCCCCGGCCGTAGTAAGACCTCAAATAGCCCGGCCTTTTTAGGGTTAAGAGCATCTCTATTCTAAATATTTTACATGCATTGATAATACTCATGATAATCTGTCAGAATGAGTTCGTTCATAAGGTTTGTAAAATTGCTCTCAGTGGTCGGGACGGAAAGGGAATCTTCCGAAGAGATCCTGTGACGATACATCGAAACACCTTCTGAAAATCTTTGTGTTTGAAGGCGTACATAAGTGGGTTCATTGCAGAGTTGCTCAAGCACAGACATATACCAACTATATAAAAGATTGCATTCGAGCTGTTGATCAAGATAGGAAAGGGTAGAAAACAGATGAGAAAGGCTACAGTAACCACTAGTAGATTTTTTGTGATCGTAACTTCATGAGCTTTAAATCTGTTAGCCACGACTTGCCTCTGCTGGTTAACCTGTCTCATAGGTAGTTCTCGATTCTCGGCGGCTTGATGACTTGATGACGGAGCATCTCGATTTGCTTGCTGTTGCACCTGATCTGATGTGTTTGATTCTATGGCAGCAGCTATTCTCCGCGTGTGAGCTTTTACGTGAAGAGCGATTTTGATATAACAAGTCAATATCACCGAAACGCAAACACCGAAATTCATTGTGTCGACAGCAAGAATGGAGACAGAGAGCCGATTTCTAGAGCTATTCAATAGTTCTGGCCTATACATTTTTATTTTTGAGTCGTAAATAAACCACAATGATTCATTTATAGAATAGATTGGCACAAATATTGCTACAACTGAGGCCCATATACCGATTATAATAAGTGTTATTTTCAGCTTTGTGAAAAGTTTGTTATATATATTTATGGATCTGGTAATCTTGACACACCTGATTATTGCAATCATTGTCAAGGTCAAGATACTGGTATATACCGAAATGATGAGGAACATCCCATAAACAGCGGGAAAACTTTCTGGTATTGACGGTTCGTATGGTGTCAAAAGAGCCACGACTTGCAGAGGAGCAAAGAAACAAGTTATCAAATCGCAGCATGCCAGGTTGACTAAGAAGACATTAGTTTTGGTTTGAAGTTTAGTCGAGAGGAATACCGAGAAAATCGTCAAGCTGTTTCCTACTATGCCAGTGACTGTCATCAAGATGAGAAATGATGCAATGATATACTGAGAATAATTACTCAGTATCACATCCCCAAACACCACTTCTGTTGAATTCGTAATATTATACATGACTGAACTTCTACTTCTTCTTCTTCTTCTTCCAGTATAGTACAGACCACCGTTGGCGTATTATCGTACCTTGTGCTTGTCAAGTGCCGAGTGTAAAGTGCAAGTAAAAAGGCTCTACAATAATTCAATGCGCAGCTAAAAACAGTCTGGAGCTCAAAGGAGCTGAATGTGTTGCAACTTCTGCTTGAAAAGTTCCAAGAGGTGCAATCGACGACATTAGTTTTGGTTTGAAGTTTAGTCGTCAGGAATACCGAGAAAATCGTCAAGCCGTTTCCTACTATGCCAGTGGCTGTCATCAAGGTGAGAAATTATGAAGTGATATGATAAGAATAACTACTCAGCAGGGGCGGCGATTTCTTTTAATGACCGTGGGGGACGATATATAGAAGATTTTTTTGATGGAAATGGCGAATTAATTGTTTTTGCCAAGTGGCAACAGATTGGTTTTAAAAATTATCTTCGTTGGCGCTCAGTGGTTTCTGCCATTCCACAGAGGTTGATAGCTCAGTGTATTGAAAGCAGGCATTTACCAAAACAGCTGGATACTTGTATTATATTTCGTAATAGACAAATTTAGATATCAAAATTGACAACAAAGATGATCAATATGGTACTGAAAGAAAACAAATATCAAAAGCCTACTTCAGAAACCTACTGGAGATCGAAATATGTAATAAATGAAGAACATTTTGATTTTATATATGAATTACCTTTTAGAAATATTCCTGATACAAGAACTAGATTATTCTAATATAAAATAAACACACGATGCTTACTGGTAAATGCAAAGCTGAAACAAATGAAATTGATAGACAATAAAATGTGTTCTTTTTGTAACCAAGAGCCAGAAACGATTGAGCACCTGTTTGTAGAATGTTTAAATACACGAGATTATTTGAACCAATTTTTAAGATGGTGGCATACTAGATTTAATAAAGAAAGGTTACAATTGACAGACGAGGAGATCTTGTTTGGAATACAAGACAAACAGCATGCTCTATTGAATCATTGTATTATCATTGCAAAGAAAACATTATATTTATGTAGATCTCTTGAGATACTCCCTTCTTTTAATTTATTCCTTATTAAATTAAACCAAACATAACTTACAGAAAAATATATTTGTTATAAGGATAGATCCATGCACAGATTTCTCAAAAAATGGAATGTGCTAGAATTAGGATGATAAAGTAACCTGTTTATGTTGTTTTTGTCTTTGTTTAAAAAAAAAAAAATTATCCATAGTTTTCGGTTTCTACTCGCACTATATTTGCCATCATTTTGTATTATGATACTTATGTATTTGAAATACATGTGTTACATTTTAATTTGTACTATTGTATGAGAAGTTTTGACCGAATAAAACAACCAACAAAAAATAAAAAAAAGTGCCGAGAGTAAAACGTGCAAGTAAAAAGGCTCTACAATAATTCAATGCGCAGCTAAAATCAGTCTGGAGCTCAAAGGAGCTGAATGTGTTGCAACTTCTGCTTGAAAAGTTCCAAGAGGTGCAATCGACGACATCAGTTTTGGTTTGAAGTTTAGTCGACAGGAATACCGAGAAAATCGTCTAGCCGTTTCCTATTATGCCAGTGGCTGTCATCAAGGTGAGAAATGATGTAATGATATAATGAGAATAACTACTCAGCAGGGGCGGCGATTTCTTTTCATGACCGGGGGGGGGGGGGGGGGACGGACGAAATGCGAGGGACGAGGGAGCAGTGGCGTAATGAGCAAAAACGTTTGGGGGCGCAGAAAAAAATCTCTATCACCACTATTCTTACATGTTACGCAGGCCCTGGGAACGCTTTTCAAAGTGGGGGGGGGGGCTAAAGTATTTACGATCAGGTAGAGCAAAGCAAAGCAAAGTGGAGCGTAAACTGGGGTGGGGTCTAGGGGGCAAAGCCCCGGCGGGTGTCAAGGGGTGGAGCCTCATGAAGCTCAGGGGTTTTCGGCATTTATTAAGGTCAGATGAGCATCCTGGGGGCGGAGCCCCCGGAAGCTCAGAGATTTTTGGCATTTAAATACGGTCAGATGAGCATATTTTGATACCTTAATTGTGACACTAGCAGGTAGGTCACTTAATATTGGAGTGGGGTCCAGGGGGCGGAGCCCCAGGCGCTCAGGCATTCTAGGCATTCAATTACGGTCAGATGAGCAACCAGGGGGCCCGCCTTAGGGCCCTTGTTGGGGTCCAGGGGGCAGAGCGCCCCGAAGCTCAGCGAAAAAACATTTCAACAACATTTGTAAATCACTGGACATCGAATTATAAATATACTACGTTTGAATTTCATTTTGAGGGAACTGCCCCCTAAGCCCCCCCCCCCCATCAGTACGCAAATGTGAGGGAGCATAGTGAATGAAAGGGGTGAAGGTGACAGAAGTGATTATCCCTCACAGGTTTTTGAAGTTAAGTTGTATTTAAGAATTACATTCCTTAGCAAAACTATATTTTTGCATTTTTATTTGTCTAAACGCTGCACTCTTGGGTCTTCCAGAGCCTCAAATTGTGTTGCAGTCTAGTTTAGTCGGTATTTGCTATACATTTTTGGGGCACTCTTTCAAATTATGAGGGGGGGGGGGACAATCCCCCCCAAAAAAGTTGAGGTGGGATGTGTCCCCCCTCCCCCCCCCCCGCCCCCGGGATCGCCGCCCCTGCTACTCAGTATTTCATCCCCTTCATCTCTTCTTTTGAATTCGTAATATTATACATGACTAATCTTCTTCTTCTTCCAGTAAAGTACAGACCGCCGTTGGCGTATTAACGTACTTTGTCCTATATATTTAAAGTGCGGGTTCATAGAAAATCACAAATATGGCAAATAGCGTATTACTAGAAACTGGTAAGTTAACAGATGGCTATCATGCAAGTTTTAGGTCAACTACATATCGGGTGATTTATAAAAAAATACAAATAAAACAACCTCCATAGCATCTGGGATATGCGGGAGATTCGCCGGAAAAATAACGATGTTTTAATGCCGTCACAATATGAACCAACCCTGCCCAAGCAGACGACATCCCATCAAGAATAAACATAATTGCAATGCTTTTATATCTCGCATTATAATGACTTTAGTGTATATAAATGTGATGGAAATTCACACCATTCAAAAAGGGATATGACCCCCATTCTGATAACTAAATTTGTTCGTTTGTAAATACACAAGATAGGGGTTAATGAACAATCAAAGAAACCACACTTTCAAATAAAAAAAACCTCCGGAATGATAGCATGGACGTCATTAGGGACTTTTAGATTTGCACGAAAACAACGTGGATTGCTACGATTGACGTCCTTTTAATGCACTGCCTTTAATGGACGTCACACATATCAGTCCACGCAAATCTAAAAGTCCCTATTTGTTCCCTCTTGAAACGCCGAACATGCCGCGGTGTATGCAGCTGAAAATACAATGGCGTCTTATTTTGTTTACAAGCGACAGATTTCCCTTTTTTTATCCTTGCATTTTTCATCAAAATAATACCACCCCCGGTTTAATGCCCGCGTCACACTGTCCCGAAGTTGACATAAGATGGACACACGATGAAGGAAAATTCCAAATTCGGCTCTGATCGTAAACACATCGGGCCATATCGGGCCATTCGTGAGGGCATCTGAAGCAATCGTGTGGCCGCCGGTGGATTTTTCAGGCTCCGGCAGCAACTTCGTGAGCGGTGGCAAAATCTTTGGCGTGCCAAAAAATTGCCCGAAGACCTTGCGATGGTTCACTTTCGTGTTGCATTCGTGTGTCCATTTTGCCCTTCGTAAGGCCATCGTGAGGGCATCTTGTCAAATCGTGTCATCTTTGTAATTACTTCGTGTGATCATCGGTGCCATCGGGCATTATCACCTCACGAAGTCAATACGAAGGAAACAAGAAGCTGCCCGATTGTCTTCGGAAGGCAACACGACTACGTGAAACCCTCGCAATGCCATCGTGTAGCCATCGTGTAGCCATCGTGTAGCCATCGTATTATAGTACGATGACATCCAGATGGGACCACGGTGTCGGCGAAGACAACCGAATTTAAGTAGCTCAAGCGTTTCCCATGTGTCATGATAACGTGGACATGTTTCAATAAGGCGCCTTGGATTAATTCGAGTGGCAGTAAACACGCGGCTTTATGCAACGCGGCCTAGTTTGCGTGAAAGCTTCAATCGTCCGCACCCCTCTATTGAAAAGGCGCCATGCGAAAATCCCGCATTAAAGAACGTACGGTCCAACGATTCCACAACGGAGCGTGACCTACTCATAATGCTTTCACGTGATACCAGTTGACCGCCCTCTATAGGCCATGTAACTCTCAAACTATGCAGGGGCCGCGGAAGCGGGTGGCTGGGGCTTTTTTTTTTAGTAGACACGTTTCATAAAAGCTCCGAAAAAGGGGTTTATAGATTGTTCGAATGCTCAGACCCCCCCCCCCCCAGACTCTCAAAACGCTCCGCGGTCCCTGCTATTTAGGGTCAGAATTCAGATTCCCTTCCTCAAAGGGATAACTTATTAAGAAAAATTATTTATCACACATTTATAAACTCTTTGGCAATACGCTTGACTAATCATGAAAAGATTGTTTAATAGTTATAAATGAATGGCGCAAAATATGAGATTTTTGAATGAAAGCGCCGTAAAAAAAAGTAACAACAACAACAGCAGCAGCCTTAATTGTTCATGTTTTGAATTTCTCATTTTTTTCTTTATTTTCCGAAAGAGCATCAAAAATAATGTCCCAATAGTGATTACGATTGAATATGTGAAGTATTGGCTGAGATATGACCATCTGAATAAATATATTTCCTATAGGAACTCAGTGTTATTTGCTCTGGCTTCTAATGATTTTATCTTGGACATTCAACGTTGTCTTTGCCCAACTCCGCGCATTAAACAGTAGTTTTTGTTCCAAGACCCCCCCCCCTTCCCCCCTCTCTCCCATCTCTATCATACTCACCGTGAAAGCAGAGACAACATAGCATAATAATAAATAAATACACTACAGACTATATACCGATGCGCCCATCTTTCCCTCTCTCTCTTTCTCTCTGTCTGTCTGTCTGTCTTTCTCTCTCTGTATGTCTGTCTGTCTTTCTCTCCAGTCTGTCTCTCTTGTTTTGTTCTTCTTCTTTCTCCTCCGCATCTTTTCTTTCTTCTTCTCACTCTTATTCCCCCTTCTTGTTCTTCTTCTTCTTGTTCTTCTTGTTGTTCTTCTTCGTCTTCTCCCTCTTCTTCTTCTTCGTCTTCTCCCTCTTCTTCTTCTTCATCTCTTTTTATTTAGATACTCAATTTTATGAGAAAAATACACAATATATAAATAGTAAAAGATTTGTATTTAAATCTCTGTTGCATCAAGTTAATATGAAATAGTTTATCTGCCTAAATTGACGGTTATATTATGTCGGACATTATACTTTATCGAAAAGATATATAAACATGATAAAATGAAACTAAAGAAGAATCCAGAACGGGGGGGGGGGGTGAAAGGAGAGACAAAATAGCATAATACAGTACAGACTATACGATGCACCCAACTTTCTCTCTCTCTCTCTCTCTCTCTCTCTCTCTCTCTCTATATATATATATATATATATATCTGTCTATCTGTCTATCTTTCTCTCTCTTTCTCTCTCTTTCGCTCTCTTAAAAGATGATATAGGGAAAACGAAATAGTTTGTTAGTATTGCTTGGAGAGCAAAATAATGAGTTTGTTTTTATTAACTAATGTAAAAAGCGTTCTGAGCATGTTTATGTTAAGGTGCTATATGAATATATTGCCAAGTTTTGACAATTATAGTTTATATAAGTACATACAAATAATACCGACACAGAAATGTCTGCAAGTATTTGGGACCTAGATAGAATATGCGAAAAGAGCTATGTCTTTGTCTTTGGCCCATGATCCTACAGCTTAGTTACGTAAGAGGACAATTAAAGTTGTGGAGGGTACGGGTCCTTGTCATGGTCGTTATCAACTCTAACAATAGAAGAGCGGATATAAGGTGAGGCTATAATTGAATGACAATGAACTGATCCTTGTATGTACTACATGTATGACCCTGTTTTTTTTTTAGGGGGGGGGGTAGGGGGTCTTGTTGTTTTTGCAGTTGTCGTTGCTGTTTTTTAAATTTGTTAATGGGATCACGTTCCGGCATACTCATAAATATCTGAAACAATCATTCAAAGACAACAATCATGCACGATAAAGGAATGGACAAGAATATGTTATAAGATAAAATTTCACAGACAAATAGATGATTATAAGAAATGATTGTTTCTCTCTCTTTTTCTCTCTATTTATGTGTGTGTGTGTGTGTGTGTCTCTCTATCTCTCCCTCTACCTCTCGCTCGGTCGCTTTCTCTGTATGTCTGTCTCTCTGTCTATCTGCCAATGTTGTTCCGCCATTTGCTTGTTTGACGGCACCATTCCTTCTTTGAGATAAATTATCATAACATAATGATGATGTACACAATTTATTATACCTTATATTTATTATAGTGAGCGAAATAGAAAACGAGCAAGTGATAATGTCGAAATGCGAAGAATATTACGGTACAATCATTATATTTACAAAGTAAAACTTTTGAATTAAATCTCTGTTGCATCAAATTGATATAAAAAATGTTTATTATGCTATATTGACAATACTATTATATGTCGGACATTATAATTCAGCGAAAAGATATATATTTAAAAGAAAGGACGGACTAAAGGGGGGGAGATCGGAGCTGGGGGGGGGGATGATCGGAAAAACAAATATATAAATAAATATAGTACGGACTACGTCCAACTTTCTATCTCTCCCGACCCCCCCTCTCTCTCTCTCTCTCTCTCTCTCCCTCTTTCTCTCTCTCTCCTCCCCCCCCCCTCTCTGTCACTCTGTCACTTTCTACCAAGCGCGTAACCAGGATTTCATTCGTTGTACCTTTCCCGACCCTTAATCCTTATCTGTATTCAGTCCCCCTCTTTCGAAGCGCGGAAGCTTTGACGTTTCATTAAATTATTAGAGAAAGAAGACGATTCGTTGTTACGTTCTCGACTCTTAATCCTTAATTTGAACTCGATTTCCCCCTTTCCGCGCGAAGCGCGGAAGCTTTGACGTTTCATTAATTTATAAGAGAAAGAAGACGATTCGATGTACCGTTCTCGACTCTTAATCCTTATCTGAATTCAGTTTCCTCCTCCCCCTGGCTACGCGCCTGTTTTCTATTCCGCCATTTGCTTGTACGCCGGCAGCATCTCTTCCTTGGGATTAATTATTATAGGATTTTCCGGCGAAATTCGCTAGTTTGTCATTTGAATTCATATACTCTGCATTTAAGTTAGCGCAGATCGGCTTTGCCATGCCAATTATCATTCAATTTGCCATTAGGGTCTTTTCTGTTAGGCCAAATAAAAAAAAACATGTTTAGCGTCCTGTTTTTTCGAAAAATAGGAAGGAGGAGGCCCTTTTTTTCTTTTTCTTTCAAAATGGCCGCTCAAAATGGCCGCTCGGTACGTTTTCCCTGACAGTCGGGCTATTTTTCAAGATGGCCTACGACATTTTTTATTTTAATTTTTTAAAATCAGATATAGATCCATTTTAGCAGTGTTTTTCATGGTTTTTTTTTCTTGAAAAAAAAAAATTCAAGAAAAAAATAGGAGGCGGCCCCCAAAAAGGAAGCGGGCGGGGACGCTAAACATGTATATTTTTTGTAATGGCCTTATTCCATTTAATAATTTTGAGGACAATGCATATGGGTGTAGTGAGACATTATGTAAAGAAGGGGCGAAATCAAATGATATGGCTTTTCTGCACGGATATGTTCATATACCCCGGAAAAGTACAAAAATACCCCGGGGATACAAAATACCTACCCCAGTCACAATATTGTACCCTTCCTCCATAATGAAATTGTGATAAATTGATGATGAAACACAAAACAAACAACTTCCTTACATGAAAATTTACAAAAATATTGAGACCATCAAGTCCATGATGCCACTCGATGTAAGTCGTTTTTTTTTTTCATTCTTAACAATCAAACTTAAAGGATGATGAATATCAGATAAATCTAAAAGTATATAAAGTGTATAAAAGCAAGAAAAAAAAATATGATGAAATACACATGGACAGAAACAATCTTGAAAGAGAAGAATGAGCTATAAAAAGTGTGTAATAAACGAGATATGTATATTGACCATCAATTTGAGTGCACAAAGTGCTAATTTGAATGCTACAAATGAATTCGAATGCTAAAAGTACACCTTCACGATGTCAGAAATCGTTGCCCCAAATTGAATGACCAAATAGCGAAAGAAGCACACTATTCATTAAGTTGAATGAAGCATACATAGATTCCAACGAAAACTTCATAGATTTGAAAACTAGAAAAAGGAATATAAACCCAAGATATATCAAACAGCACTAAAACCGTCGAATTTGAACGCGAGACAAATTAATTTAAATGACAAACTCGCGAATTTCAAGTTGGCCGGAAAATCCTATATAACAGTTATCCCTAATGATGTACACATTCTACCTTATATTTATTATAGGAAACGAAATAGAGAACGAGCGGCTGATAATGTCGAAATGAGAAAAACATTACTGTCTGTACAATAATTATACAAAGTAAAACTATGAATGTAAATCCCTGTTGCATCAAACTGATATAAAATATGTTTATTATGCTATATAAACGGTACTATTATACGTCGGATATTATACTTTAGCCCAAAGATATAAACAAAACAAAACAACAAAATGGAAAGAAAAAATTTGAGCTGGGGGGGGGGGGCAGGAAGTCAGTCAGAAAAATATGATAATAATAAGAACAGCACAGGCTATACGTCCAACTTTCTATCTCCCCCCCCCTCTCTCTCTCTCTCCCTCTCTCTGTCTATGTCGTTTTCCATCTACATCTTTCTATTCCGCCATTTGCTTGTATGCCGGTATCATCCCTTCCTTGAGATTAATTATTAAAACATATCCCTGATGTTATCGGACATTATACCTTAACGAAAAAATATAATCAAACAAAACAGAGACAAATTAAAGAAAAAAAAAATCGAGCTGGGGGGGGGGGTGATCGGAGAGACAAATATCTTTTTTTTTTAAATACAGTATACAGGTTACGTCCAATTTTCTATCTCTCTTCCCCCCTCTCTCACCTATGGCCCCCCGCCCTCCCCTCTCGCATATACCCCCCTCTCACATATACCCCCCTCTCACATAAACCTTATATTTAGTATAGGGAACGAAATAGAGAACGAGCGGCTGATAATGTCGAAATAAGAAGAATATTACTGTACAATAATTATACAAAGTAAATCTTTTGAATGTAAATCTCTGTTGCATCAAACTGATATATAATTATTAAAAAAAAAACACTATTATGCTATATTGACGGTACTATTATACGTCGGAAATTATACTTTAGCCCAAAAATATAAACAAAACAAAACAGACAAAAAAGAAGCAAATCTGAGCTGGGGGGGGGGGGGGGGAGTCGGTGAGAAAAATATCATAATAATAAATACACTGAGTACAGACAACGTCCAACTTTCTATCTCTCCCGCCCCCCCCCCCCCTCTCTCTCTCTCTCTCTATCTCTCTCTCCCTCCCCCTGTCTGTCTGTCTCTCTGTCTATGTCGTTTTCCATATTCATCTTTCATAATGTTGTCTATTCCGCCATGTGTTTGTATGCCGACACAATCCCTTCCTTGAGATTAATTATTATAACATTAACTTGACGTTATTCGTCGGACATTATACTTTAGCAAAAATATATAATCAAACAAAAAAGAGACAAACTAAAGAAAACAAATCAGAGCTGGGGGGGGGGGGGATACTATCTAACATAGATAAAGAGCAGTTATAAGCAAAGAATTGAGAACTAATTTGTGCAACCAACTATCATGAAAATCAAAAAGCTGTACTGAATAGTAAAACTCCGACACTTTATAGCACGATAAGTAAATAAAGCCGACAATCTTGAATTGAAACAATGGGATGGACTATATCGAGACTAGCTAATCTCCTCAATAATAGGCCGGCCTGGTACCCTCTGTACGCATGAGTGACCTGAGCTGAGATCGCTAGGTCGAGCGAGACTGTACTATATACTATATCATAAGCTTTTCAAAAATAGGCCAGTTACTATGAATAGGCGTCAATGACCATATAAGGCCAAGGCTCATGCATCGAACGGTGTACCCGCGCGTGCCGTGTACAAAGGTTTTAAATGAGATCACGATTCGACGTACTCCTAAATAAAAATAAAAATCTCTGTTGCATCAAAATAAAATTATACGTTCATTGTATGTTACTGACAGAAGTAATATACATCGGACATTATACTAAAGCACAAAAGGGTTATCTATAGAAGAAGGTGGACAACATTATAAGAGAAAGAATAACGATTTCTCTTTTATTTATACAAAAATTAACAGCTTAAATACCCTTACAAAAACAGAAGAAATCTTGAAGAGAGAGAGAGACAAGAAAAATGTGAAAAGGACCCAACAAATACAAAATAAATAAATGATAGGATTCTAGAGCGGAAGATGATAGGGGAAACGTAATAGTTTATTAGTATTGGCAAATTTTGACAATAATAGTTTGTAAGTAAATTGACAAAGTATATACAAACAAAAACGACACAAAATATTTGAAAGCATTTTAGAACTACCGGTATATAGAATGAATATACGAAAAGAGTTATGTCTGAGGCCTATCTAGATCTATGTTACGTAAGAGGAACAATGAACTTGGCCAAAGGTAGAGTTCGTTGTCATGGTTATAAACTCGAACAATAGAAGGGCGGATTATGAGGTACTAGGGTGCCTGCCGTCATGAGATTTCTTCAAGGCGAGCGCGGATTACGCTGCTCCCAATGAAGTACCAGCAGTATCAGAATTTCATGTGAAAGAAAAATGGACATATGCTTATATAAAAAAAAAAGATTATAATGAATAATATGAAAGTACAACAAACAGGAGCAATTGATAATGTTAGTTTATATTTTGCACGATTGGAGAAATAAAGTATCATAAATCGTAATCTTGAATCTTGTGCAAGAGCATTGATTTATCTTGATTTTTTTTGTGATGTGAGCAAAATAAACGCAAATTTCTAAACGAATGTCAATCAATGATTTGTTACCTTCCTTCCATTACCCCCACCTAACAAACAAACAAAAAGCAGGAGACACATTAGTATACTTGGGGGAGGGAGGAAGACAAAAAATGTATAATGAGTGCAGTTTTCACATTTTAATGAGATTTATTGAATGGAAGAGTAAAATCAACCCAAATTTTTAAACTATTATAAACGAATTTTTATTAATTGCTTTCCTTTCATTATTCATCACCCTCCCCATCTAAATAATGATAATAATAATATGATGATGATGATTATAATGATAATAATAAGCCGGAGAAACACTATCGTACGGGGGGAGGGGGGGGGGGGCACGGGGCAGAATGCGGATAGGGAGGCAGACTGCACCCATAATGGGTGGCCAGTGAAGAAACAAAAGAGAGAGTGGGGAGAAAAGAAAAAGAGAAGAGAAGAGAGGGAGGAAAAGAGATGAACAGGAGCAAGAGAAAATATTTTCTTTGGAGAGGGCTTTATACCAAGTTCAAAGAAAAATATTATATTTAAAACCTTCCGTAAAATGTGTTTTTGGCCTCTATGAGTTAAATGACAATGCAATAGCATAGTCTCCAAACAAGAATTGATGAATCAACACATTGGCGTTACGGCCAGCACGCAATTGTTTATACCGGCGAGAGAGAAAAAAAAACACTAGTCTTTATTTCCATTAATTGCTGGAGAATTAAATTTGAATGAGGCTCCCATAATGTGTCTAGATTGACAGCTCCAAGTTACCACCCCGACAAAAATCTACTTTTTAAAAATTCATTCGGTTATATATACACAGATAAAACGTAATTGTTTAAAATGCTAACAGTTCATTACAATACAACAGCTTGTTGAATTTTTAAACAGGTCTTATTACTTGTAAACAACCCTTTTAAACGGTGTTTACCGTGTTTTTATTGTGCATAATGATCCATTCCAAACATACAGAGTACAGTGCTAATTAGACACGAACTCAAGCTAAGCTAAATAACTTAGTTTAGCCGCAGAGGGAGCTAAACAAGTATTACGAATCTTTCAATGGGTTGAAAATTAATCGTGGTTTTTCTGGCTTGAAAAAGACGTCACGGTCTTCGCACACACACAATGCGGCTTTTCGTGGGCAAATCGTGCATCCGGGATTAACTCCGACAGCTTTGATGCATGCGCTCTCAGGTTAATAAGCCGCGTGTTTACTGCCACTCGAATTAATCCAAGGCGCCTAAGCTATATTTCTCGTATCTATACTGATTTGTTTTTCAGATTCAATATATCATGTTATGCAATGTTTTATATTACATTATGTGTTTTTAATTTTGTTTGTAAACCTGTGTAATTCGGCTAAACGCCGCGATGAAAGTCTTATTTGAAATAAACCACTTTAAATGAATGAAAAAATGAATATAAAAAGCCAGCCTCATAGCCAGAGGCTTTTTCAAGTACCTCAAAAGTGCCCTTTCTTACAAGAAAAAGTGCCCCTATAACTTCGTAAGAAGTGCTTTTTTTACAGAGCAAAAGGGCCCATTTTATCTTAAAAAGTGCCCATTTCACTTTTGACAAGTGCTCCCTTCACCTCTGATAATTAACCTATTAAAATTTGAGGCACTTTACTTTTACTTCTTTTACTTTCACCAGTGCCTCCTTTACTTTGTAGGAAGTGCCCCTCCCCTTTTAATAACTACCCACTTTAACTCCCATAAGCACACCTTTTATTTCCACGTGTGCCCCTTTTCCAATATAATTATTAAGTGCCCCCTTTTTCCCATTAGAACAAAAGAGCTCCTTCCCCTTTTCTTAAATGCCCCCTTTTTACCTATTAAAAGTATCCCATTAAATTCTCATAAGTACCCCTTTTCATATTTAGTCAGTGTCTCTTTTCAGGGGCGATAAATGCCCCTTTACACCTCTGACAATTTCCTTTTTAACAATGATACGTGCCCCTTTTCCTTTCTAATAAGGGACCTATCCCCTTTTCATTAATTCTCATTTTCAACTCTTATGAATGATGGATGCCCCAATTCCGTCGACAAATTCCCATTTACCATTCTCATAAGTGCCTTTTTAATAAGTGTCTTATCCTTTTCGATAAGTGTTCTCTTTTCTTCTCTTTTTAAACGTGCCCCTTATTTAAAGTGAATATTAGAGCGATTTCTCCCAAACCTCGCTCGCTACACTCACTCGCATTGATTTCATAGATGATATAATTATGTTACTCTATATCAAAGGTCTTTTCAGTCTTCCGTTATGAGAATGTGAGGATAACCCCATCAGTATTGGATTTAATTTTCTTTATAAGATGCAATTTTTTGCACTGCGACCTCACAAATCTTAACATTTTTCCTCGCTCGCATATGAATATTCAGACCATCATTCCCAACTGCAAAGTATGATGCTTAAACAATATATCTTATGATGTACAAAGATAATTAATATTTAGAGCATCCCTGGTAATATAACCACAATATATATGGGTACATACCAATGTCTAACAATTTGTATATTTTCGATTTGAGATTTCCCTTTGTAGGTGCCCTTTTTTCCAGAAAGTGCCCGTTTTTGTTGGTCCCGTCCCCAAATTTGGAAGTCGCTCCGACGCCCCTGCTCTGAGCATCATTAATTTCCGATCAGCAATTGAATTTCCCACCGTCGGTCGAAGGTTTTATATCATCGGGAGGTCACGTGACGACTTCGTGACCTAGTCGGAACGCATCGTACTCTCAATACGACGTCGTGTAGCCATCGTGTGGCCTTCGTGTGACCTGCGGGTACACTTCTTATTACAAATTCACATCTTCGTGTTGCCTTCGTGAGTGGTTCGGGTGCCATCGTGTAACCTTCTGTAGGCATCGTACTTGCTTCGGCTGTTAGTTGGCTGTTAACCCAACTTCGGGGCCAACTTCGTGCGAAGTTCAATTTTCCTGCATCGTGTGTCCATCCTATGTCAACTTCGGGACAGTGTGCCGCGGGCATAAGAGTGAGGCAATAGATTCAAAATTTTGCCTGAGGGTATTGAGAAATAACTGAAGAAAAGATGACAAAACAGGCACTGAAATTGTGTGAGATGTCATGGGACATCGTCTGCTTGTGCACATTATGTTCAACATGTGACGTCATATCTCAGCAGCGACCGGGGGGCGGGGGGGGGGGGGGGGTTTCAGGTGCTATGTTAGGGCTGTATCTAAGCGTTTTGTAATTGTTAATAATCATTACTTCGAATGTTTCCGAGCATTGGCTTTTGATAACCTTGGCCAATCAAACTGTCACCTTTGCAATAATGACATTGAAGTTAGTATTTTAAATCAATGAACCTTCTCTTTAAGTGCCGAGTGTAAAGTGCAAGTAAAAAAGGCTCTACAAGAATTCAATGTGCAGCTAAAAACAGTCTGAAGCTCAACTGAGCTTAATTTGTTGCAACTTCTGCTTGAAAAGTTCCAAGAGGTGCAATCGACGACATCAGTTTTGGTTTGAAGTTTAGTCGACAGGAATACCGAGAAAATCGTCAAGCCGTTTCCTACTATGCCAGTGGCTGTCATCAAGATGAGAAATGATGTAATGATACAATAAGAATAACTACTTAGTATTACATCCACAAACATCTCTTCTGTTGAATTCGTATTATGATAGATGACTTATCTTGAAAATAGAGAAGATTCCAGAATCCATTAGGCCAATGAAACTCAATTGCGAGTTTCCCGTCACATTTTGTTCAGCTCGTAATGATGCAACTTTTTCATTATTCATTATTCAATATTTGCAAGATTCATTTATGTTAACCTTTTTACGAACACTTAATTCACTTTTGTTGGTTCGAATTGTGTATTTCCAGTTTGTTAACCATATTGCTCCGATTGTCTCATTTTCGCTCACTGGATCACTGCAGCACAAACATAGCTCGTTCGACGTCACTACCAAACTAGCCAATCAGCTGTCAATGACGTCATATTGAATGCGGCGGCAAATATATTTTGTGAAATTATCGAGAAATGGACTATTTCGAATTGCAAACTAGTTTTATTTTTGGATGGAAACGCAGCCATTGTTATCTTGAAATTCATTGAAGTCATCAGAATAGGGAAAGTTACGTCTCAGATGATTCAAGAGGTCTATTTTGTAGATAAATTTTCAATTTCTTAGAATGTTCCACTGTGTTGCAGGGTACCGGGTGTATGCCATTGGGTGTGATGTGTTCGCGCGCAATGGCGCGAATTATACATTCTTCTTCTTCTTCGCTATAAGTACAGGCCACCGCGCCGTTGGGTGTGAACATTCCTTTCCTTCTCAATACAATAACTTTCATCTGCCTAAGTTATTCAAACCATACGGAATCGTGGCGTCTCGCCACTTCCATTACGTAATCATTAAAAGGATCCGCATATACAACATTTTCCTGCTAAACGTTGTACCGCAGGAAAATACAAATCTCCCAAACGATTAATATAGTATAGTCCAAACGATTAATATGTGCCTTAAACGAAGCAGGCGACAATCGGCGTAGCAGACGACACTTGATAGTAATTTTGTATGTGAGATTGCTTTGCTAAATATAAATTACTTTGTTAATAAATATCAACTAAAATTTCTTTTACATTTCTTTAAACCATCATTGATATTTAATAATTTATGAGTGAGTAAAAGAAACATACCAAACTATATAATGATATGAAATACTTGGTGGCAATTAGGGGAGTTTGACGTGATGACCGATTGCACCCCTCTGTTAATAACCGAAAAGTCCATGGTGTGTCATGAATATTCATGTTTTTGCTTACCTCGGCTAAATGTTTGCTTTTACTAAATGGAAAAATTACGGTGGGGGGTTGGATGAAATGGACATAATGAACATAGCAGAAGTGATAATTGATAATTCACGCTTCTTATCCTTCGTGTGCTTGACCTATAATATTACAATCGCTTGGCAGACTGAGTCCAAAGTTCGACTTGTTTCACATGTGTATTATAGGCAATGGCGAGCTTGCAACCTATTTTGAAAAATTACGGTGGGTGAACTTTCAAAAGTCAATGAGACATGAGGGTTCCAATGTAAGAGCTAGTGATAACGTACGTCGGGGTGGATGTGCTTTTCGTTTAAACAAAAAATGAATTTTTAACGATTAAAAAAAAAAACGTCCATAGGCTAACATGTTAGGCTGCTGACTCTGACGATAGGGGGCGTTGTGAAATGAGACTAAACGGAGCAATATGTTAATTAGTGCATGTATGATCATCTCATTAACACTAATTGATAGTATATCTTCATTATTTTCATTAATACAAACATAAAATATTGCTAAAATAAACCACACATACCGTGTGAGTGACTCCAAAAAAGGTTTACACCTAGAAAATTGCTGATTACTTTCAAAATCATCTATGAACAGTAAATTATTATACATCTTATGATAGAGTGTTTTATCCCAAATCGTTTGGTATCATTTCTGTGTGGTATGTGTTCATGCTTGGATTAACAGGAGGCATTGTTTGCGGGAGTGCAAAAATCAACTTGCGCCAAAGTGATGCCTACAGTATGTATTATGTTGGGATTAGCGGAGTGAGAGAATGAATTGAATGTATCAAATGAAATGCATTACATATGCTTTTTGCAAAGGCAAAGTCAAACACACCCACACACACGCGCAAAAATGTTTGTTGATATTTGATATTCGCTATTTGATATGTGTGGCATGATTAATTTTGTTAGGAAGGTTATTTGGATCTGCAAAGAGCAAATTAATTCCCAAATCCCAATTGTTTTATTCAAACATCACATATTAAGCAACTTTGGCGCAAGTTGATTTTTGCACTCTCGCAAACAATGCCTCCTGTTCATCCAAGTGTGAACACATACCACACAAAAATGGTACCAAATGATTTGGGATAACACGCTCTTTCATAAGATGTATAATAACTTACTGTTCATAGATGATTTTTAAAAATAATTAGACATTTTCTAGGTGTAAAGTTTTGTTGACTCACACTGTATACATGCTATAAATCCAAACAGAACAGCACGTTAAAGGGACTATATGTCCCATTTGCAGCCAACACCAAATTCTTTTAAACTTTGCAGGAATTATGAATGTCATGTATGTCCCATCTGTAAAATTTAAACGTTAGCAGTGTTCTATTATTCAAATTATGCAAGGAAACCCGTTTACTTTCTGGTCCATTGGCAAGGACAGATATTGGTACAACCAGAGGTGGCAAAACCTTTGTATTGCTATTTTGTTTGTTGGGCATATATATGTGCAAAAAGTTATGATAGCATTTCCGAATGGACAGCTTATTCAAAGATAAGAGCAGTTACCATGGCAACACACTATAACCGGTATTATTCAAAGAAACAATTAAACTCATTTATATATTATCAAAACACTTTTGAATGCGTAAAAATGTACAGTTGAGAATCCTTCACCATGAAGGAAAGTAATGAAATGCAATTTACATCACTATTTATAATGGTTGCCATGGTAACGACCCCAGAATGACCCAAAATCAAGGACTTTGGCGTATTCTCAGTAATATATTAATTCAAGACAAGTTAAAGTCCCCTTTCCAAAATAATACGACTATACGACTAATCTATCATATAAGCCATGAACCCCACTCCCTTTTAGCCCCTCTAATAAGTGCCCCTTTTATTTTCAAACGTGCCTCTTTTTCTTAAAAAAGCTCCCAATTTTCTTTGTAATAAGTGTCCATTTTCCATTCTCGTAAGTGACCATTTTCCATTCTCCTAAGTGCCCTTTTTAATCTCTAGTAAATGCCTCTTTTCAGGTACGAGAAGTGACCTTTTTCGCTTTTAATAAGTGCCTTCTAATTCACCTTCGATAATTGCCCCGATTCAAATCTGAGAGATGCTCGTTTTAATTTTGCAAGTGCCCCTTCCCCCTCCTGATAATTGCTCTTTTCATCTCTGATGAGTGCTCCTTTTCACCTCTAATAACTGCCCCTTTAATTTTGACACATGCCCCTTTTCCTTTCTACTAAATGCTCTTTTTCCCTCTTATAAATGCCCCTCCCCCTTCTTATAATTACCCCTTTTGATCTCGGATAAGTGCCCTGTTTATTTTTAACATGAGCTTATTTTTCTATTAAATAAGAGACACTTCCCCCTTCGCATAAAAGACCCCTGTCACCTCCGATAAATTCCTAATTAAAATCAGATCGGTACCCGTTTTCTTTCAACAAATTTACATTTCACTTTACTATAAGTGCCAATTTCACGTTCTCATAAGTGACCCTTTTCATATCTTAATTAAACGCGCTCTAATTTAAAGCAACTAAGAGCAATCATTTATAGATGATATAATTATGTTACTTATCAAAGGTTTTTTCAGTCTTCCGTTATCAGAACGTGCTTATACCCACATGAGAATTGGGTTTTTTTCTCTTTAAAGATTTAAATTTTCGCACTGCGACCTCAAAAATCTGATTCTTTTTGTTACATCGCTGGCTTCGCTTACTCGCAAATGAATGTTCAGAACATCACCCCCAACTGTACAGTGTGATGCTTAAAGCAACATCTTGTATGATGTTTCGAGAGACAAAATTATTGAAATTGTCCCTGATAATGTAAGTGCACAATGTAGGTGTATATACTTACCAATGTCTAAAGAAAAGTGTATATTTTCGCTTTGAGATTTCTCTTTCTAGGTGTCCTTTTTTTGTTGGTCCCCTCCGTCCCCACTTATTTGAAAGTCGCTCCGCCGCCCCTGCTTCCATGTGTAGGCATTATGAAGAATTATGAATCCTTTTTCAGAAGAACGATGAGGAAGTACATCCGTGGACTACAGAGTGAGTCAGAAAAAATGCCCCACTTTTTAAAAGTTGTATTGTTTGAAGTATGAATGTTTAGTCATGGGTTTCATGATATGTCTCGTTAGGGTTATCCTCCCATTACATTTAAGTACCATTTTCATTTGAATATCTGCATGCATGACTGAACATCAGACATTCTTCACAAGACTGCCTGATCTCACTTGCGCCAAGTTGCTGGGTGAGGAATAAAACAGTGTTTTGAACAAAGACAGCCAAACACACACACGCGCGCACGCACCACTAAACGAACACACACACACACACACGCGCGCGCGAGCACAGGCATACAAACACACGCACACAAACACACGCACATCCACACACCAACAAAAGACATAGACATGATAATGTACATACGTATTGAGATAGCACATTGGATTCATGTGCACTTCATGTTGATGATGATGATGATAATGATGAATATTAAGATGATGACAGTAATGATAATGATGATATGATGGTGGTAGTGGGAAAGATTGTCAGGGAAATGCCACTTAAACATTCAGCGATCTTGATAAAAATGAATGCTTAATCAGAGAGGGGAAATTATGAAACAATTGTTACCGTGTGTGTTGTGTGCATGCGTGTGTGCGTGTGTGTTGTGTGCGTGTGTGCGTTCATGCGTTTGTTTGTTTGTGCGTGCGCGCGCGCGCGTGTGTGTGTGTGTGTGCGCGCGTGTGTGTATTTCTGACTGCCTTTGTTCAATGCACTGTCTTATTCCCCACCCAGTAACTTGGCGCAAGTGAGATCTGGCAGTCTTGTAAAGATTGTCTGATGTTCAGTCATGCATGCAGAGATTCAAATGAAAATGGTACCTAAATGTACTGGGAGCATAACTCAAGACATATCATGAAACCCATGATTAAATATTCATACTTTAAACAATACAACTTTTAAAAAGTGGGACATTTTTTCTGATCATTCCAGAATCTTGAGACAAAAAGGCAATCAAAAAATAAATGAATTATTGTTTATTTTGATTACAAAATTTACATATATCTTGATCGAAAACTCCGACTTTATACAAAAAGGAATTCGTAGCAATTTCCTATGAATAAATTTGATTTGAAAAATTCTCAATTTGTTATCTAGTGATGATATACAAATCTAACTACCCATGACAAATATATAAATATAAAAGAGAAAAGGGAAAACGGCAGGGCGACCACTTTCCGTCTACCTGACACAATCGAAAACACAGGAGAGGAGCTATGGATATAAAAGATAACATAGTTGTCGGCACATTAATATGACAAAGTAATGGTTTTGTTTGACTTAAAATATGAAGCTATATTTCATGAAATCATTTCAATAAATAATTTTCACATCACTGTTGTCCAGGTCGGTCAACCCTAGTGTTTTCAAGGGGCCGGGTTGATCCTTGGGGCCATCTTTATATTTGATGACATGGGGCACTGAGTTGGGTATGAATGCGAATTTGTTCTGCGAACGGAGCTCTTTTACTTTCGTCATAAGTCTATTGTGGTCGATCCTTGTATCTTTGTGGACGTCATCACTGAGGCTGTTCACACCGGCAGAGATAGCGCGGTCTAGCGCGCGCTAGACCGCGCTATCTCTGCGGTGTGGAAGGTACAACGTCGTTTCGGTCCGCCCAACAGCGAGCCACGGCGAGCCAAAACGGCGTGCCACTGGAGCACCTCTTGGGGGTGGTCCACGAGAGATAGCGCGGTCTAGCGCGCTAGACCGGGCTATCTCTGCCGGTGTGAACCCGAGCTACGATAACACGCCGGAAGTCATCGTTCTACACACGGGGAATTTTATACTCATTCTATTTTGGTGCGATCTGAATCTGAATCGGTACAACTCAACACTCCGGGTTCGTAATAGCGCGCGAAATCTTTGACCGCTCTGACCTAATGACGTCACGCGTCATGGTAACAGGACCTCTCAAAAAAGGGGGTGCTACGATAGACCGCGCTATCTCACTGCGGTGTGGATCCGGCGAATGCCAATGGGCGGACCGTGGGTCGCGCTACGATAGCGCGATCCACGGTCCGCCCACGGTCCCCCCTTGCGGTGTGAACACGCCTTATGATACCCATTCGAGACCCGCGGATCTTAACATCTTTAAGTTTGCTGCTTTGTTTCAGTATCGCTACTCTGTCGGCGAAACGCAGAAGCTTAACGTGTATTGGACGGGGTCTTGATTGGGGTTGTTTCTCGCTTCGCTGCTCAGCTCGATGGACTCTTGCAGGTGTTCCGTGGGCAAGTTCTATTTCCACATCTTTCATATGCAAATAGGGGTTGAAAAAATTACGTGCGAATGTTACGCAACCAGTGTTTCCGCTCGCAGCTCCCTCTCCCCTCCGGGGAGCGAACTTTTTTTTCCTACGAACTTTCATACCTGGCGCATGCTCACATACGAACTATACTTGACGCATGCAAGGAGGTCATAAACAATTAGACTTTGATTATTTATTGCTTTGCCTCACTATTTATAAAGGTACAAAACTAAATAAACTGAGATTTGAACCCTCACGGCAACTCCAAGGTTCTATTAGTAACACGCTGTCCTTACCGATTGAGCTAACGATGAGTTGATGAAAGATTGCTTTGTATAATTACTATCACCCTATTGACCGCCCTACCGGATTCCACGTGCGCATGCGCTGGTTTCCTTCGCGAGTGCGCATGCGCAGGTTCCCCTCGCGAGCTCAAAGTTCGTAGGAAAAAAAATTTCGCCTCCGGGGACGCCATGTGGAATCACGTTGTTTTGTTTACCACGGTTAACTAGGTCGACCATGCCTCTTCTAAGCTCATTTACATATTCATAGCTAGCTTTCGACGCTTGAATATTTGAACTTCTTCTTTGATTTCTCCCATTTCTGATTCCATATACTCAGTTGCATTCTCCACATCTTGAATTCTCGTATCCATTCTCTTAAACTTTGTCTCTATTCTACTCATTCTCTCAGATATAGCGTCAATTTTAGTATTAATCTCATCTAGGACAGAGACCTTTTCCAGAATGTTACGTAACATCAAGTCACTACTGGTACCGTGTGAAGGTTTACTTGTACGTATCGTACTTTCCGGGTCTCTCGGTGATTTGGGCGTGGCAGTCATGTTGGTAGAATCCATTTTCAGCTTCTCCTTCGTTTTTTTCCTCGGAAGTGACTTGACGTTGTCTTTTAAATTTATTCTTACCCATCCTTAATTGAAGTGTCACACTATCTATTAAAGAGACTTGAGTATTGCCGAAATTTCATCTTTTAAACTGGAGCTCCATAAAAAAAAACCTGCAACTAAGCTCGACATCAAGGGCGCCCTCCGCCCGTAGACAAGTTGACCAACTCCGTTTCATCATGGCTCACTAGATTGATCCAGCTGTTCTCGATTAGTTCCACAAATGAATAAACATCGGTCTCATCTTTCTTTGTCCGACTTAGTTGCAGGTCTGGATGTTTACAGTGATGAGAACTGTTTCTGCTGACCATGTCTCTCAGCTCCCTCAAATGTGAGCTTCTGAACTCGGATGTCAGGTAGTACCTACAGTGTACTGACAGCTCCTGGTTTTAGGCCGAAGCCTTTCGTTCCACCCAGTGGTCCGTGTGTCATTGGTGATGGTTTCTTCAATTTTCTGGTAGACTGGGATTCTGCCAAAGAGGTTGCTCCTACAAAGTTTTACAGAAAATCTCTGGCCCTGCATGAACTGTTCATGCACATCTAAGCCTCAGAGTCATGAACAGCCTATATGAAGATGTTTCTCAAGCTGCTGTATGTGATATGATTGAGAATCAGTCCTTTGAGCCCATCTTCAAGCTGTTTGATGTCTACCTTGATTACCTGAGACAAGAGAATGGGACCCTGTCAGTCTTCAGGATGGGTTCTAGGACAATTACCTCCTGGGAAATTACCCCCCGGAAAATTACCCCCCCGGAAAACTACCCCCCAAGGACAATTATCCCCCCGAAAATTACCCCCCGAGGACAATTACCCCCAAGGACAATTACCCCCGGAAAATTATCCCCGGAGAATTACCCCCCCGAGGACAACTACCCCCGAGGACAACTACCCCCCATTGACAATCACCCCCGAGGAATTTGTAACACTGTGACGTATAATGCGAGATTCTTTCCAAATTGCTATTTACAGAAAATTTCATAAACTTTCATTTTCTTAGTTTTCAGTACTTTAAATCGTTTCTAGTGTGTTGATTACAAACTAATTTTTTACCACTTTGAAAATGTCTTCTCCTTTTTTATTCTTAAATGTGCCCAGACGTTTGTACATAGCACTTGACGAGTGCCAGAGTCATGCAAAATAAATAGTCTGTGAAGACTTTTGGATTTTGGAGGAAAATTTCATTTCTTAAAGGGCCCATGACATCGAAATACAAGTGTATTCATGTTGGTGTGCAGTCCTACATACATCTCATATTTTGATATGTAAACTTTTGTATTTGTTTCATAGATTTTGAAATATTTTTTGAAATATTTGTTTTTCAAACTTGCTAAGCTCCACCCCAAAAACCTCCAGATCTCATTCCCCTTGTGACATCATCTGTCAGTCATCAATGAGCTAACTTGAGAAAGTGGTATGTATCTTTGACGCATGGGGAACGCACGGCCAGCGCATTGGAAATTTGCAATTTTGGCCAGTGCGTTGTCGTGCGCCCAACTTTTGTCGTAGCTGACACCAAATTCATAGCGTGTTGCTAGCGCGCTGAGCGCATACAGGGCGCATACAGTGCGCATACAGGGCGCATACAGTGCGCATACAGACCGTACCCAGAGCGCACATGATAACAACTTCCACGAATGCACATCGTGTTGCTAGCGCGCTGGACGAATGGTCCACGCATGCACCGCGTTCTACGGCGCACGGCCAGCGCATTGGAAATCGGAAAAGGCCGTGTGCCTAACTTTTGTCATGATTTTGGAAAAGCTAGCGAGCTGACACAAAATACACAGCGTGTGGCTAGCGCGCTGTGCGTATACAGGGCGTGTGCTCCACGTATGTCTGGCGCTGGTCTAGCGCGCTCAACGCACGTCTGGCGTACCTTTGGCGTGTACATTCATGCGTCGAGCTCCGCGCACACTTTTGAGCATGCTCAAAAAATCCCGACGCACACAGCGAATGACGACGAATGCATAGCGCTGGTCCAGCGTTGGTCCAGCGCGCTCGACGAACGAGTAACGAGTGATGACGCACGCCTAGCGAACGACAACGCACTGGCACAAATTGCAAATTTCCAATGCGCTGGCCGTGCGTTCCCCATGCGTCCCCTCTGTGTGACCGGGCCTTTAGCTGGGAAAATTACATACCATTGTCTATTCTAGAATATTAGTTGAGTTTGACATGTCTGACATAGCAACTTATATGTTGCTATTGTTTGTGGTATTGTAACAGGTGGTCAACTTTGGCAAAGTTACATGCCACTTTCTCAAGTTAGCTCATTGAGGACTAACAGATGATGTCACAAGGGGAATGAGATCTGGAGCTTTTTGGGGTGGAGCTTAGCAAGTTTGAAAAACAAGTATTTCAAAAAATACTTAAAAATCTATGAAACAAATTCAGAAATTTACATATCAAAATATGAGATGTATGCAGGACTGCACACCAACAGGAATACACTTGTATTTCGATGTCATGGGCCCTTTAAGAGGGTACCGTGACTAACAAAAATTTGAAATAACGCTGCTCCAGAGAAATGTATTTCTATGCATTTTGAGAAGTGCTGGACAATTATCCTAAAACTTAGATCCTTCGTGGAAATCAGCGACCGCACTGGCGTTGCATAAATTATAATCAAAGGGAAATGTGTTGAAATGAGGAAGATAACATGCTATAGTATTTAAACGAATATGGGTTCATGCATGGGATCTTATGCAGGCGCAAAAAAAAGGGGGAAAATAATTGTGACTAGAAATTTTCCTCTTTTTCTTTGCTCAAGGGGGGGGGGGGGGTGTTGAGTGAAATTACTATTCTGATTTTGAACGCAAGAGTTGTGCAGAAATTCATCCTGAGCGCGCCGTTTTAACATTTATTCCTATTCTGATTTCGAACGCAAGGGTTGTGCAGAAATTCATCCTGAGCGCCATCTTAACATTTATTCCTATTCTGATTTCAAACGGAAGAGTTGTGCAGAAATTCATCTTGAGCGCGCCGTTTTAATATTTATTCTTATTCTGATTTCAAACGGAAGAGTTGTGCATAAATTCATTCTAATTTCGTGCTCAAAAGCTCAGTCATTACGAGACATGTTGCCAGTTTAAATTGCACTGAATGTCTATGTGAATTTCCTTGTAGAAAATATTTCTTTGGTACTGTTAAGATATGTTTTTTGAGGGGCAATTTATTAATGCTGAAATAAAAAAAAATAGCCATGTTTGTTGCTGGTTCAATAACTTGTAATACATTATAATAAAAACGCGTTAAAACAAATGTAAAACGGCAACATATCACAAAATCATTTAGCAATATGTTGCCAATAAACGTTGCGCAAACCTGTCGTAAAAAGTGTGCCTTGTGCAATAAATATGTCCATGTGTTTTCTGAATAATCAGTTGTAGAATATACTTGTATTTTAAGTGAAATAGTATCGTCAGATGTGATATTTTTTGAAGCAAAATAACTTTAAAAAAAGACTAACAAAATACACAATGTAAATGCACAATTATTGCAACATATCACACATGTATTCCTCCCGCGTAATTTCGTGACATGTTGCCAATTTATTATTTCAACAATGCGTGTTTTGTAAGTCAATTTAGAGGTTTTTTGCTGAAAATGATCAGATCTGACAGTATTATTTTAACTGACGTGATCGAAAACATTTTGAAATGAATTGCGTAGTAAAAACGTGATAACAACGTGATAAAAACATTGGATAATCTTTGCTATAGGTTTGCGCATTGTATTTTGGCAACATAGTATCACGAAATGATTTCTTGATATGTTGCCGTTTTAAGGTTCTGGAAGAAGCGTTTTGTATGTTTTATAACAAGTAATTAAACTGGACAAAATCACATCCAACAGTTTCAATGTAACATTAATCGATGGTCTAATTTAAGTAAACATATGTTGAAAAGAGTATGAAATGAAAATTTTCAACAAGGAATATCACAAAAACAGTAAATGCACTGCAAACTGGCAACATGCATTCTTCCATGAGTTGAATTCGCGATACTTTCGACACCACTCAGGCAGGATGAATACCTACACAACTATTGCGTTCGAATCAGAATAAGAATAAATGTTAAAACGGCGCGTTCATGATAAATTCGTGCAATACTTTCGAGCTCGAAATCAATCACTATATCAATTCTTGACATCAAGAATTCTTGGCAAATGTGACCTAGGCATTACTGAGTGACCTATCGTAGTTATTTGAGTAAATTTTGAAGAAAAACAAAATCAGCACTACGACATTAAGATACGGTAGTTGATTTGCGCAAACAGTTCATGTATTTTTATAAAGCCGTAAAGAAGGGAGTTCTAACGCCCGAAGGTGGTGTATTTATTCCTTATAACGGCGTTATTATGCCCTATCACGGCAAAATAACGCCATAATTTACGGCGTTATTACGCCATATTACGACGTTGTTACGCCCTATTACTGAGTGATTACGCCCTCATTTACTACTGCTCCTAGTTTTAGTCGAACAGACAGAATCTAATAGAGACCGTCTCAAGGATGTGTCAATAAGTACAACAACAAAAAGAGCTCCCTTGAACAAAAAAAATTGAGGGTTGATTGTCTATATAAACCGAACGCAAAAAATAACTACGCCGTTAAACAGTGGCTTATAATTTCATAACCTAGAATCGTTTCAAGATTTCGTCTTGCAAAAATATTTCTATAGTAGTTAAGAAAACATTATTCAAGTAGCTTCTGATGTTGTCTAAACTTTAAAAAACCCGTCTGTGCCCACACATTTAATTGGATATCAGATGTAATAAATGTGGGATTCTGAAATTAAAACTGTTATTATTGTCAAGCGGAGTCAGGTGTCAACATACGAATTCTACAGAAGCGAGTTTTTTTTTTTCTTCTTCTAGACTTTTCTGTTGATACATTAAAAGACGACTCGTACAAATCTAAGGATTTCTAACGTTTTCTCCGGGGATCTGAAAGAAAGCAGTGATTGATCTGACATAACTCTTCCATTAGTCTGTCAAACCAATCGCATGCATATTCAGTAGATTCAGGCCTGACGACTTAAAAACTGTGCATACAGACTCTATGGATCGGATAGTCTTATTTAAAAAAAAGGGATTTTGGAATCTTCTCTATTTTCAAGAGTAGTCATGTATAATAATACGAATTCAAAATAAGGGGTGTTTGGGGATGTGATACTGAGTAATTATTCTCAGTATATCATTGTATCATATTTCATCTTAATGACAGTCACTGGCATAATAGGAAACGGTTTGACGATTTTCTCGGTATTCCTGTCGACTAAACTTCAAACCAAAACTAATGTCTTCTTGGTCAACCTGGCATGCTGCGATTTGATAACTTGTTTCTTTGCTCCTCTGCAAGTCGTGGCTCTTTTGACACCATACGAACCGTCAGTACCAGAATTTGTTCCCACTGTTTATGGAATATTCCTTAGCATTTCGGTATATACCAGTATCTTGACCTTGACAATGATTGCAATAATCAGGTGTGTCAAGATTACCAGATCCATAAATATATATATAACAAACTTTTCACAAAGCTGAAAATAACACTTATTATAATCGGTATATGGGCCTCAGTTGGAGCAATATTTGTGCCAATTTATTCTATAAATGAATCATTGTGGTTTATTTACGACTCACAAATAAAAATGTATAGGCCAGAACTATTGAATAGCTCTAGAAACATGCTCTCTGTCTTCATGCTTGCTACCGACACAATATATTTCGTTGTTTGCATTTCGGTGATATTGACTTGTTATATCAAAATCGCTCTTCACGTAAAAGCTCACACGCGGAGAATAGCTGCTGCCATAGAATCAAACCCATCAGATCAGGTACAACAGCAAGCACATCGAGATGCTCCGTCATCAAGTCATCAAGCCGCCGAGAATCGAGAACTATACCTATGAGACAAGTTAACCAGCAGAGGCAAGTCGTGGCTAACAGATTTAAAGCTCATGAAGTTACGATCACAAAAAATCTAGTAGTGGTTACTGTAGCCTCTCTCATATGTTTTCTACCCTGTCCTATCTTGATCAACAGCCCGAATGCAATCTTGTATATAATTGGTATTTGTCTGTGCTTGAGCAACTCTGCAATTAACCCACTTATTTACGCCTTCAAACACAAAGATTTTCAGAAGGTGTTTCGATGTATCGTCACAGGATCTCTTCGGAAGATTCCCTTTCCGTCCCGACCACTGAGAGCAATTTTACAAACCGTATGAACGAATTGTGGAATACAATGGCAATGATGGGATTCCCAGGTCACATCATTGAACTGATCAAAAAACCCTAACGTGACCAAGAAGCAACAGTGAGAACCAGTAACGGCAATACCGAGTGGTTTGGAATTGGCAGGGGAGTACGTCAAGGCTGCATGCATACAGTCCCCTAACCTTTAAAATATATTCTGAGGACATTATGAGAAATGCTCTGGAAGGATTCAATGGGGGAGTTAAGTTTGGAGGTAAAAGGATCACGAACGTGACGAACCTATTAAGGTATGCTGATAACATTACTCTCATTTGCAGCAGCAGAGAAGAGTTAATTGATTTGTTGAATCGCATCAAACAGGCAAGTGAAGAGAAAGACCTTCTTCTAAAAACCAAAAAGACAAAAATACTGGCTGTCGATAGAGATAATAATGATACTGACTCCCCCGTAGCTTGAAATAAGATTGAAGTAGTAAATCGGTTTGAGTACTTGGGTTCAATTGTCACTAACAAAGGAGAAAGCACCACAGAGATAAGAAAAATGATGGCAATGGCGAGATCAACAGTACATAATTATGTCTCACATCTGGAAGAGCCGATGCCTATCTCTCAGTATGAAGGTTCGTCTGCTTCAACTTCAAGCAACTTCCTTTTCTATTGCGACTTATGACAAAGAATGACAGAAAGAGAGTTGATGCTTTTGAAATGTGGTGCAACGGGAGGCTGTTGCAGGTGTCATGGAAAGATAAGAATACAAATGTGTGGGTCCTGGAAAAGATTGGAACAGACTTGCCCATCAGAAGGGGAATCATGGAAAGAAAACTAAACCATTTTGGGGCACATTGTTAGGAGATCTGAAGGTGTTGAGAAGCAAATACTGCAAGTAGCAGTCGAAGGAAAACGAGGTAGAAGTCGTCCACCAATATCTTGGACTGATGATATCAAGAAAGTGTCTGGACAAGGAATGAAAGGTGCAACACAAATGGCAGGTGAAGGAGTTGCATGGCGTGCTCTCATGAAGACCACAACAGCGCTTTACAGCGCCACCTGAAGTTGATGATGATGAACGAACTCATTCTGTCAGATTCACATGAGTATATGACCTCTTTTGTGGTGGGAGAGGCAATATTTAGGTGGTTGATGTTTCATGAATGTACATGCCGCCCCGATTTCTTATTTTATTTCATATTTTGATCACCCCAATTTTTTTCTCTCGAATGTTTACAATAAGTACCTTCATTAGTGACGGACACTACGAAACCACGTCACCACGACAGAGGCGTCAATTTATCATCCCTGTATGTATTTGCTTTCAACTATTTGTTTAATTATCGATCGAATTATTGATAAAAGACGCTTGCTTACATTAGTTTTTATCACCTGACGAAGTGTTGCAGCGGCGCACGAAACGTCGTGACCTTTTAGATTCCTTATTGACCACATTGCGAGACAAATGAATATCACTAGCGATATTACTTTCGATAATTATTTGTTTATTCTGCTTCATAATGTTTTATTTATTTCATACGATCTGTCTTGGGTTGTCATATCTTCAAACAATCTGCTTACAATGGCAGTCCTCAACTTCCGCGAATAATTTTATAAAGTTTGATGAAATATGATACTTGACAATTTACCTTTTCTTTTTTTTCTATGAAAAATATTTGCCTATTTATGATTTACTGGCAGAAGGAATTTTTTTAGTGTTCTATGTCTGTTTTGTTACCCAAAATTGTTCCTATTTTAATGGAATACAGAAGAAAATAAATCAAATCAAATCAAATCAAACCAAGCAAATCAAATATCAAAATGGATGACTACCTAATCCGAGAAGGGCATTTGGTAAATTAGCAAATTGACTAAAACAATCAAACAATGACTTAACCAGGAGAAAGTAATTTTTTTCCCGAGAGCCAAAATCGCGGTTAAGAGGAGCACAATCTGTTCAATCGGGGGAGGATCCATGAGGGTAACCAAGGCCCTATACAACGTCCTATCATGGTTGATTTTATTTAAAAAATACGCCATAAAGATTTTGTCCTCGTATATATTTCATCACTTTTGACAGAAAATATAAAGCAGCCTAGGAAGTGTCCCCCTATAATATTATTCTCTTAGAGGGAAAAGGAGGGCGTAATTACTTGTTTTAGAATGCAACCAATCCCATTTGAATCTGTCTTAAATTCAAAAGTTGAAAATGTCCATACCAAAATCTATTTAAGTTTTGTGTAACTTCAAAGATTTGTTATTAACCAAAAGCTAAAACAATGTTATTGTCATGACATTTGACTGGTAAGTGAAGGCAATATTACATGACTTCCGAAGGTATTAATCGATGTGAAAATGAGAAATGCTAAGATTTTAATATAACAATATTTGTTGCAATGCATGGAAAATATTTAGAATAGAGATACTCTTAAAACACCAATGACCTAAAGGCTAACTTCGAATCATCTGGTCATCGCGTCGGGTCGGGTAGTCGCGTTACCCGACCTTATGTAGAAACGTGCCCTTCTATTCACGAAATATCGGGGCAATGTTTGCGAAATAAACCCCTCTTATCAACAAATTATCTGGTCCAATTTACCCGACATTTTGTGGAAACCTTACGGGCAAATCTTCGAAAGGCCAGGTCATATTTCGCTTTCCTTTTTTTTCTCGAACGGACGTGTAACTCGACCACCCGACCTGACGCGATGGTCCGATGATTCGCAGTAAGCCTACTCGGGGAAAATGGTGTATTATTTATGTTCTTGAATAATCTTAACACAAGTTTGCACTAAATTGCACTTATGTGATTAAGACATAGATAGATAGATAAATGGTATTTTATTGCATCTTTCATGAATTGTAGTTTCACAACTGAATAGCACATGAATTACACGAATTGGATATATACATTGTAAACAACTTTCAGAACATTTAGTTAAAAATTATTTAAACGTGTCATGTTACTACTGGCTAAATACCATAGACAAAACAAACAAAGTTAATGAACATTATTTCAACCAAAAAAAAAATAAATGTATAAACATAATTATATACAAACATATGGACTAAGACAAATTATACAACAGTTCTTCATGTTAAAATATTGCAGTTGTGGGTATAGTGATAAATGTATACAGCATATATAGAGCTTAGTTTACTTTTGCTGTTATTGTTCCCAACGTATATCATGTGTGATTCACTCGTTGTAGTCATGTTAGTGATTAGACACATCAGAAATTTAAATAGCAAAGTTGACAGTTTGGTTTAGTAGTTTTTAGATGATTCATGCAATTACAGAAGAATAACATTTATTTACCTGTTGATCACCAATTAAAGTCAAATATATAGTTGGACCTAATTAAAACTAGATTTATTAATATAATTATGCAGCTATTCGCCAAAAGCGATTTGTTTACTTCTTTACATATTGTCGTACATATAGGGAACAAGGAAAGACCTACAAAAAAGCGTAAAGAAAAGTTGATGGTTCGTTTTGATATCTTTTCTTGTATGATTAATATCATTGAATGTGTGATGTAAAAGTCCGTCTGCACTAGTTTGGCCAGGGGGATTAGACCTCCTTGCAAGGTCACAGACAGTTGGATATCTCATCAAATCAGCTCTCAATTAACATAAGAAAAAGGGGATCATGGGGACCAACATATACACCGATTAGGCATTGTCTCCTATAAAGAGGGCGCAAGTAGCTATAAGTAGTACAGTGGGGCTTTAACTTGCATTACTGATGTTCTGTAAAGAGTTTAGTATATCAAGAATTAATTTCTTGATATCAAGGATTATTATAGTAATTGATTTCGAACGCAAAAGTATTGCACGAATTCATCCTGAGCGCGCCGTTTTAACATTTATTCCTATTCTGATTTCGAACGTAAGAGATGTGCAGAAATTTATTCTGATTTCAAACGCAAAAGTATAGTACGAATTCATTTTGAGCGCGCCCTTTTAACATTTATTCCTTTTCTGACTTCGAACGCAAGAGTTGTGCAGAAATCCATCCTGAGCGCGCCGTTTTAACATTTATTCCAATTCTGATTTCGAACGCAAGGGTTGTGCAGAAATACTGTTACGATATGTTTTTTGAGGTGCAATTTATTAATGCTGAAATAAAAAAAAATAGACATGTTTGTTGCTGGTTCAATAACTTGTAATACATTATAATTAAAACGCGTTAAAACAAATGTAAAACGGCAACATATCACGAAATCATTTAGCAATATGTTGCCAATAAACGTTGCGCAAACCTGTCGTAAAGAGTGTGCCTTGTGCAATAAATATGTCTATGTGTTTTCTGAATGATTAGTTGTAGAATATACTTGTATTTTAAGTGAAATAGTATCGGCAGATTTTATATTTTTTTAGAGCAAAATAACTTTTAAAAAAGACTAACAAAATACGCAATGTAAATGCACAATTATTGCAACATATCACAAATGTATTCCTTCCGCGTAACTTCGTGACATGTTGCCAATTTATTATTTCAACAATGCGTGTTTTGTAAGTCAATTTAGATGTTTTTTTGCTGGAAATGATCAGATCTGACAGTATTGTTTTAACTGACGTGATCGAAAACATTTTGAAATGAATTGCGTAGTAAAAACGTAAATATATTATTACACATTGGGTAATCTTTGCTATAGGTTGGCTCATTGTCTTTTGGCAACATAGTATCACAAAATGATTTCTTGATATGTTGCCGTTTTAAGGTTCTGGAAGAAGCGTTTTTGTATGTTTTATAACAAGTAATTAAACTGGACAAAATCACATCCAACACTTTCAATGTAACATTAATCAATGGTCTAAATAAACATATGTTGAAAACAGTATGAAATTAAAAATTTCTACAAGGAATATCACATAAACAGTAAATGCACTGCAAACTGGCAACATGCATTCTTGCATGAGTTGAATTCGCGATACTTTCGACATCGTTCAGGCAGGATGAATACCTACACAACTATTGCGTTCGAATCAGAATAAGAATAAATGTTAAAACGGCGCGTTCATGATAAATTCGTGCAATACTTTCGAGCTCGAAATCTATCACTATAACAATTCTTGGTATCAAGAAATGATTTCCTGTTGTAAAGCAATGGTAATTCTTGATATCAAGAAATAGGAATACACGTTAAAACGGCTTGCCATACGGCCGCGGCGGCAAATGTGACCTAGGCATTACTGAATGACCTATCGTAGTTATTTGAGTAAATTTAGAAGAAAAACAAAATCAGCACTACGACATTATGATACCGTAGGTGATTTGCGCAAACAATTGATGTATTTTTATAAAGCCGTAATTAAGGGAGTTCTAACGCCCGAAGATGGTGTATTTACCCCTTATTACGGCGTTATTATGCCCTATCACGGCGAAATAACGCCATAATTTACGGCGTAATTATGCCATATTACGGCGTTATTATGCCCTATTACAGAGTGATTACGCCCTCATTTACTACTGCTACTAGTTTTAGTCGAACAGAGACCGTCTCAAGGATGTGTCAATTAGTACAACAACAAAAAGAGCTCCCTTAAACACAACAATTGAGGGTTGATTGTCCATATAAACCGAACACAAAAAGGAACAGCGCCATTAAACAGTGGCTTATAATATCATAACCAAGAATCGTTTTAACGATTTCGTATTCCAAAAATATTTCTATAGTATAGTTAAGAAAACAATATTCGAGCAGCTTCTGATGTAATAAATGTGGGATTCTGAAATTAAACTTTTATTATTGTCGAGCGGAGTCAGGTGTCAACATACGAATTCTACAGAAGCGAGTTTTTTTCTTTTTTCTTCTAGACTTTTCTGTTGATACATTAAAAGACGACTCGTACAAATCTAAGGATTTCTATCGTTTTCTCCGGGGATCTGAAAGAGAGCAGTGATTGATCTGACATCACTCTTCCATTAGTCTGTCAAACCAATCGCATGCATATTCAGTAGATTCAGGCCTGACGACTTAAAAACTGTGCATACAGACTTTATGGATCGGATAGTCTTATTAAAAAAAAGGGATTCTGGAATCTTCTCTATTTTCAAGAGTAGTCATGTATAATAATACGAATTCAACAGAAGTGGTGTTTGGGGATGTGATACTGAGTAATTATTCTCAGTATATCATTGCATCATTTATAATCTTGATGACAGTCACTGGCATAGTAGGAAACGGTTTGACGATTTTCTCGGTGTTCCTGTCGACTAAACTTCAAACCAAAACTAATGTCTTCTTGGTCAACCTGGCATGCTGCGATTTGATAACTTGTTTCTTTGCTCCTCTGCAAGTCGTGGCTCTTTTGACACCATACGAACCGTCAGTACCAACAAGTTTTCCCGCTGTTTATGGAATGTTCCTCATCATTTCGGTATATACCAGTATCTTGATCTTGGCAATGATTGCAATAATCAGGTGTGTCAAGATTACCAGATCCGATTATATATATAAAAAACTTTTCACAAAGCTAAAAATAACACTAATTATAATCGGTATATGGGCCTCAGCTGGAGCAATATGTGTGCCATTTTATTCTATAAATGAATCATTGTGGTTTATTTACGACTCAAAAATTAAAATGTATAAGCCCAAACTATTGAATAGCCCTGGAAACTGGTTCTCTGTCTTCTTTCTTGCTACCGACACAATATATTTCGTTGTTTGCATTTCGGTGATATTGACTTGTTATATCAAAATCGCTCTTCACGTAAAAGCTCACACGCGGAGAATAGCTGCTGCCATAGAATCAAACCCATTAGATCAGGTACAACAGCAAGCAAATCGAGATGCTCCGTCATCAAGTCATCAAGCCGCCGAGAATCGAGAACTACCTATGAGACAAGTTAACCAGCAGAGGCAAGTCGTGGCTAACAGATTTAAAGCTCATGAAGTTACGATCACAAAAAATCTAGTAGTGGTTACTGGAGCCTCTCTCATCTGTTTTTTACCCTTTCCTATCTTGATCAACAGCCCGAATGCAATCTTGTATATATTTGGTTTTTGTCTGTGCTTGAGCAACTCTGCAATGAACCCACTTATTTACGCCTTCAAACACAAAGATTTTCAGAAGGTGTTTCGATGTATCGTCACAGGATCTCTTCGGAAGATTCCCTTTCCGTCCCGGCCACTGAGAGCAATTTTACAAACCATGTGAACGAACTCATTCTGAGAGATTATCATGAGTATATGACCTCTTATGTGGTGGGAGAGGCAATATTTAGGTGGTTGATTTTTCATGAATGTACATGCCGCCCCGATTTCTTATTTTTATTTCTTATTTGGATCACCCCAATTGTTTTTCTCTCGAGTGTAAGAGAGTACCTGCATTTGTGACGGACACTACGAAACCACGTCACCACGACAGAGACCTTTTTTGAAGTGGAAGAGGCGATGGTCCGATGATTCGAAGTAAAGCGTTGGTCACAACCAACCGTGCGTGTTTTTAGTCCGTACGGCTTTTGGGGTGGCCACTGCCGCCACGTTTTTCTGAAAACGTAGGGAGGGAGTGGCAAAGGCAGGGAGGGAGTACCGGCAACGCAAGTCAAAATGTGTAGAACAGGTGTCACATGTATATTCACCTGTGCTACTGATTTGTTTACATAATAGCAGTGAAGGGATGTTCCTTTGTCTACCACAGCAATTGTTGAGGGTAGAATGAGGAACTGTATATTTTGTCCGCTTTCTTTGTCCGTCATGTTCATAGTGACACGCACTAGGGTGAATCGATAGCCCGACCGCAGCCCGAACGCAGCGAAAGTTCCTCGTGCACTAAAAGTGCTACGGTGTGTCTGCGTGCTCCCAAATCCGTACGGAGGCGGTACTCACCACGTACGGATACCCACATTTTGCTCACGTTCTTGCACGTAGACAGCACGCACTTGCAAGTACGGCGGGTTGTGACCACCGCATTAGCCAATGACATATGGTTCTGGTGGGTGTTTCCTACTCGGGGAAATGGTGTTATTAATGTTATTGAATATTCTTAACACAATTTCGCACTAAATTGCACTCATGTGATTAAGGCACAAATGTATACAGCGTATATAGAGCTTAGTTTACTTTTGCTGGTATTGTTACCAACGTATATCATGTGTGAGTCACTCGTTGAAGTCCTGTTAGTGATTAGACACATCAGAAATGTAAATAGCAAAGTTTACAGTTTTCTTTATGAGTTTTTAGATGATTGATGCAATCACTGAAGTATAAAAGTCATTTACCTGTGTTGATTACCAATTAAAGTAAAAAATACAGTTCCACCGAATTAAATAAGATTTATTAATACAATTATGCAGCTATTCATCAAAAGGAATTAGTATACTTGTATTCATACTGTCGTACATCAACAGGGTACAAAAGGACACACAAAAAACGTTAAAAAAGTTGACGGTTCGTTTCGATGATTAATATGTATTAACTAATGTATAACTGATGTACTGCAAAAAGTATATTATGCTATTGGTCGGTATGATAATGATAATATGAATGTGAATTACTAGAAATTAAAACAACCTTCTTGATAAGCAGACAATCAATTATTTCGTTTCACATACCTATATTTCATTTACAATCTATTTTGTTAGCGAGAGGGGGGTTGTACTATAACACTCTCTTCTAAAACATCACTCTTGGATGCACACCTGGAATAGTGTATTAAGTGCTTATGTAACATGTCAATGGAACACACGTGCATTGATTACAGTCTTCAATTCAATAAATTGCTAATATCACATGATGGCATTATCACATGTAATACATTCACTCGTGTTTATACTAACATGCGTCACGATAGATTTACGAAGAGAGAATTTTTTCCTGCATTTTGATTATTACAAATAAATGTTTCTAATCATGTTACTAAAAGAGAGATGGGATATGGAATGCGTATCAACAAGTATGGGTAACATTAGTAGCTCATAATAAATAAGACATAATGAATGATTCCTTTGAAATTAAATTAATTGTAAAAGTAACTTGTTTCCTGTTACATGATACCCTATCCATAATTCATCTACCAGCGATTACTGAGCACCAGGGTTTTTAAAACGTGCCACCAAAATCTCCTCGTACCAAGTCTGGGCCGATGTACCGAATGCTTCACTCATTGTTTAAAATGATGTATTGTATCTAGGCTTCCACAGAACCTTTTGTTAATCCATAGGATAACCAGGGAGATGACTCCCTGGGATAACCTTTAATCATGTTAAACCGCCTTCTACCTACTTGCCTCACGATATCTAGAATTTCACTTCTCGCTTCTTCATTCCGCCATTCCACATGTATAAGGTCTGTAAGGTACATAAGGTATTTGTCTAGAATAGCACTTGAAAACTTGGATGTTAAAGGGATCGTTTAACAATGTTACATCTGAGATACACGGCCCTACGTAACGTGTTATCGGTGTCTGTGATATGGTGTAATATTGAAGCCCTAAACAAAAATTGCGCTTCAAAATGATCAAGAAGTGCCTCAAAAAAGTAAAAATCTTTGAGTGACCGGTTTTACCATACTTATTTCCCCCCTATAGACTGTAGTGTTATGAAAACCATTTGGCTAACGGTTTTCAAAATTTGTAATTCCAATCATAAATATCTTGATAATCAGACAGGCGATCGGCTTGTAAAAGTCTTGGGGTTTCTGACTGACCTAAAGGTTTATAATTATCATTGCAGCATGAGCTAAATCCAGAATTTCGTTTCAGAATCTGAGAAAAGGTTACCGGATCCCTTTAACTAACCTCAAAGATTCAGCAAATGCGTGAAAGAAAGTCAGGATGATATCAACCAAAGATAAAGACATCAGACGTTCATGAAAAAGAACGGTAGATAGCATCCATGTAAATCATTTCGTCCATTTTGAATCATTCAATGACCAGGCTTACCTGAAATAAGGGAAACAAGGGTGTCATCATAACAAAGAGAATATCATAAATATTACTTTTACATAAGCCTTTTCTTGAGTCTGAGTTGACATTAATATTTTTTATATTCAGTTTAATGCAAAAAATCAATGCAAAATTGTCAGTACTTGTTTATGGACCGAATTAAAATTCCGTAAGGGCTTTTTTTTACCCCCATTCACAGCTTCTGCCAAAACTTGTTACAAGAAAATTTCGACGACAAAACTAGTGTATTTTAATTAATATCTACTTATATCTTCCTAGACTTTGCCCAGAATAATGTGCGCTGTATACAGATTTCCAAATTAGCAGTATTATTGCCATTCTGATTCGGAGAGAAAGAAAGGGGAAAGGAAATGACGAAAGCGAGAGAGAGAGAGAGAGAGAGAGAAAGGATAGAGTTTCAGATATTTGTCGAGACTGAAGGTTGATCACATGTTGTGCAACGTGCATTAAATATTTGAGTGAAGATACAAATCTTACCTTAAAGGTAATGCAAAGTTTTGGAAAATTTTGAAAATTGGATGGATGGTAATTCTTTACAATTTCAATATATTTGGATGCCCCTGTGAATGTATTATAAGCACTAGAAAATTTAGCCCCTAAAACACTTCTGCTTTCGAGAAATTGAATAGTAAAAAAAAAATACCGGTGCTTCCGGTATATTCCAAATATTTCAAATAGCCATTCGATGGTAGCTGCGACCATGAAACTCTCAAAATATGCAGTTTTGAAATATAATTTTCTGACGAGAATAGCAAATCGGTCGATTGTATCCAAGAAACCTTGGTTTAAAGCTAAATTAATATCAGTCTTGAGAGGGAGCTATACAACATTAAGATATTATTTTTTACAATTTCATCACTTTAGACTCGATTTCAACCGCGACAACGATCATTGAATATTGTAAAATCGCATATGCTTCCAATATGTTCATTTGAACCAAATTCATGACCCCATACCAAAACTTTGTATAACCTTTAATATGCCTGACTCTCTCGTATGCCAATGATTACATAAATACATCCTAATGTATATATCATCCTTGCTGGTAATTATAAAGAAGAGATTTTGAATACTCACTGAGAGTGTTGCAGTGATAGAAAAAGGGTGGAAAATGTCTATGCTGAAGAGGGATGCATTATTAAATGGTATATTTAATCAAAATCTGTCTCGCAGCCTAAGCTAAATTGTGCAATTTGTTTCGATAGGAACACAGAACAAAATGCATATAACAATACATAACAATACTATACCATCATGTTATAAGAAATGTGAATCAATAACATGGTTATTATAATCCAATAGACTAATTTCCGTTCGAAGGAAAGGAAGAAGAAAAGGCAACGGTAAAGTCATAGAGAAGAGAAAGGAAAAGGAAAAGGCCTATGGGTCAAAAATAAAAAGGACGAATAATCTTTTTAAAATCCTGTAATAAGGCTGATAATATGAAATAAACACCGTATGATACATTCATATTATCCATTTATTTCTTGAGTTAAAAGGTATATGGGTAAAAAATATAAGTAAAATATAAATAAAAGAACAGAAGAAACTTAAAATAGAGGGCTTTTAAAAGGACTACAATTCTGCGAGGGTAATTGTCCTTGGGGTAGTTTTCTAGGGAGGATGTAATTTTCGGGGGGGGGGTAATTTCCCTAGGGGGGGATGATTGCCCTGGGGGTAGTTGTCTTAGAACCACTTTTAGAGAGGGAGAGGAACGAGGGGAAACAAGAAGAGTAGAGAGTAAGAATCAAAGTAAGAGAGAAAGGAGAGAGAGGGAGTAGAAAGAAAGAGTTGTAGAAGAGAAGAGAGAGAGAGAGAGGGGTAGAGAAAAAGGAAGGAAGAGTGAGAGAGAAAAAGAGAGAGAGAGAGAGAGAAAGAGAGATAAAACATAAAAAAGTAATAAAAACACATTCATAAAATTTAAGATTAATTTAGTCAATTTATCCGAATAAGGTATTTGGATTGCATGCGCTCTGTCTATACCGTTTCGTTCTACATCTTATAATAGAAATAGAAATATAATAGAAAACGTGATCTTTGTGAATGAGTTTGTGTGTTGTGTTGTGTGAGGGTATATTGTGTGTGTGTGTTCGCGTGTGGGCGTGCGTGTGTGTGTGTGTGTGTGCGTGCGTGTGTGAGTATGTGTGTGTGTCTGTGTGAGCTTGTGCGCGCAAGCGTACGTGTTTGTATGAGTGTGCAGCGAATAGTGGATGTGCACGTAGCTCTGTGTTTTATGGGGGAGTGGAAACAAATGTATCCTTTTCAATAAAGGAAACCAAGAATTCAAAATACGCAATGTGACCAAAAGTTGAGATATCACTGAGAATTGCCTACTGCATGTTGAAATCAATTATGTAGGCTAGATACTTTGATATAAGAGTTTTTTTTAAAGAGATGCTTTAAAAGAAAAAGAATAGAGAGATGGACAATGCCTTATTGAATTTGATAAGGAGTTCCAAACATCTGGTTAATGATGTCTTACTGACTTTTGGGCTACATTTTTTAAAGGATTTTCTAAACGATAATTTGTTGAACAACGGGTGGGATATGTGTGTTAAGATTGAGTTTGAACTGCAAATGTTGTGAAATAGGGATGGTGGTTGATTATGAGAATATTTATACATACAAATGCTTGTCTGAAAAATGTGAATATCTTGTATTTTTGATGTTTTTAAACGATGAAATAAGGGTTCCGTGTGTGATATATAATTTGAGTTAGTAATTATGCGAATCGCTCTCTCAAGGTTGATGAAAAAACTGCGGAATCTGTGTATGAAATCTTACGTAATATATTCCTTATACTGTACTGACCCTCTGAAATGCAAAATGTCCTGAAAAAATTCTCAAGCCACAAAGATATCTATTGTTTGTTTTTTGAAGGCGTCACCATGACTGTGTAACACTCTCTAACAGTAAATTCTCCCAACCATTTTTGACTTTTCCAACCGTTTTTCCATGTAAAAAAGGACATAAGACAGGCTTTTAAAAATCTGTCAACACTTAAATGTCTGGAATGGTGTATAGAACCAATTCATTGCTCTATGACGATTTACATTCACCTAAAATGTAATTAAATTGTAATAATTTAGTTGGGAGAATTACAGAATCGTTCAGATCACCTTTTCCCAGTATTTATCATTAATAGTGGTCTGTTGTCACTCAAACTTTTAGATTATCGTTATTGTACATCTAGCATTGAAGTCACTACCTTAGCACTATTTCCTCTCATCTGAACAATGCTACCAAGTACCTTTAAGAATATTTCTGAATTCTCTCTAATTGAGTACATTGCTGATTAGACCAGGAGGTGTTTCACAAATATCATAAGTCGAACTTAACTCTAAGTAGGACTTACAAATTATGGAGAGCCTTTTTTAGCTTAAAATAAAAATATATTTAAAAGCGAAAATTCAAGTATTTTAGACTTTTCATAAATTCCACATCAAGAACATGAAATCTCCCATGATAATAGAAAATATGAACGATTTGAATCAACATTTTATGCCTTTTAAAAATAACTTTTACAAAATATTTTCATAGATGCTAACGGCTTTCCATAAATGTTAAGCCCAACTTAGAGATAAGTTCAACTTCGGATCTTTGTGAAAGATCCCCCTGGATGCCACATGGGGACAGCATACTCCACCAAAAGCCTAAACATAGCCAGTGTATAGAAAGTCAATAAATACTCACAGCTGAGCTCGAAAGGTTTGAGTTGTCTCAACATGTACATTCTCCAGCTAGCCTTGGTAATGCCTAGGTCCAAACCGGACCCCGTACGATTTTTCCTACCCGGCGGCTTGCCGTGGATTTAGAGACCGCACGGGAACCTTCCGATTTGCATTTCTACGGCATGTGTGGTCACATATTCTGCGGCGCCCGGGAGGTGCCCGGTGAAAATTGGTCGAGTGAAATACAAGGCGCCCGTAAGGGTGACGGCATGGTGCCGGCCGAGTGCCGGCCGGTAAGCTTTCGGGCTACGTCCGATGAGCAGGTGCACCCATGGCTCCCGGAAGGTGCCATGCCGGGGCCCGGCCGAGTGCCGTGCGGTGCACTGAACTATGTGTCCTCTGGCATCCGCACCTCCTGTATTTAAAGCTGCGTTGTACATTTTGAGATCCCTCCGTGAGGGACCCGCACGGGCAATATTCATTTCAAATGGCCCCCGGACGGCAGAAGCCTGTTGTTATGCATATCACCTGGTGCTATTGGGGTGCCCGTGGGGGAGCCGTAGGGTACACGTACGGAACCATTGAGCACCGCAAGGCGCCCGTAAAGGTTTTTCATGAGCATTTACCAAACAAAATCGTGAGGGGTCGTCCGGGCACCGTCCGAAGCCCGGAAGGGACCCGTTAGTTGCCCTACGGGTCCTTTACGTGCTCTCCACGGCCTAATGGTCAGATAAAAACGCCGGGAGAATTGGGAGCAGCCAACTCAGCACCACGGCGCCGGGACAGTTTTTGTTTACACTGGAGCACCGGACGTCTGCCGTCCGGGGCCATTCGAAATGAATATTGCCCGTGCGGGCCCCTCACGGCGGCATCTAAAAATGTACAACGCAGCTTTAAATACAGGAGGTGCGGATGTCAGAGGACACATAGTTCAGTGCACCGCAAGGCACCCGCCCGGGCGCCTTGAGGACTCCAGCCGGGCCGCGACAGGGCACCTTCCGGGAGCCATGGTTGCACCTGCTCATCGGACGGAGCGCGTAAGCTTACCGGCCGGCACCATGCCGGCACCCTTACGGGCGCCTTGCATTTCACTCGACCAATTTTCACCTGGCACCTCTCGAGCACCGCAGAATATGTGACCACACATGCCGTAGAAATTAAAATCGGGAGGTTTCCGTACGGTCTCTAAATCCACGGCAAGCCGCCGGGTAGGGAAAATCGTACGGGGCCCGGTTTATATGTGGCCTAGGCATATCCATGGTGCTTACATGGCTATTCCACTTGAGATCTGATTGCACAAGGATACCTACTACTAGTATATTGAAAACCTATACTTCATTCAGAGCCTGGGGGTGTTTCACAAAGATCCTTATCTCTAATCTCTTATCTCTAAGTTGGACTTAACAAATATGGAAAGCCGTTTATAGCATCTTAGACAATATTAGAAAAAGTTATTTTAAAGGCATAAAATGTTAATTCAAATCATTCATATTTTCTAATATCAAGGAGATTTCATGTTCTTGATGTGAAATTTATGAAAAGTCTAAAATACTTGAATTTTTGCTTTTGAATATATTTCATTTTAAGGCTACAAATGGCTCTCCGTAATATTCAAGTCCAACTTAGAGTTAAGTTCAACTTATAGGATCATTGTGAAACACCCCAGGTTGCCTATTTTAGCGTTCAGTAGTGGGCATAGAATCTTTCTAAAGTTCACTCTCATGACATGTGACACTTACGCGACACGAAGGTGTATTTTGCATATGACTGACCACCCGTGTTCTCGCTTCAGCTTATGACATTAGGGACTTTTAAATTTGCACGTCGGCATACTGGACTGCTACGTGTGACGTCCTTTTTTGAAGGCACGGTGACGTCCTTTTAAGGCACTGCCAGTGCCATCATTGAGTGCACATCATTCTGCACTCAAACCTCATCACTACATGTAATGTACATTACATGTTTGTAGAACTCGGTTTGTGTTATAAATGTGGTAGATCTAAATCTAGACTTGGAATATAGACTTCCATATTTTCATCTCACTTAGATTACATCAGAAGATCTAGCATTAGGAGACGGTCTTGCTTACTTAGTTTGTACTGAGCTTAGCATTAATAATAGTTATGTTATTATCTATTAAAGTTTATATCATTACACTGTAACTTTACTACCACCTCAGATCTAGACTACTAAGGAGCGAATCAAGATCTACATTTTGCGCATATTATAGCAGTTATCTGAATGGATATCAAATAAATTCATGAATAAAAGACGAGTAGAATACATTAAAACATAAACATATTTGATCATGTGAGTTTTAAGTTTTATGTAGCGATACAAACCGAGGAAAATAGTAAAGAAAGGTGATTTATCCAACTCGGCACGGCGATCAGAGAAAGTACACCTTTTTGTTTTCCTTTTTTGTATTATGCTGAACTATTTACGATTGTTTCAATTGTGTGTTTTTTAATGTTTATCACGCAGAAATTACTTGGAATCAACAAGTTACTGGAGCAGTTTCTGACTGGCCAGGTAATTTGTTAGTATGTGTAATCTTTTGAATGCAATTGCTTTGAATTATGAGGGGGCTCTTTCATAATTTGCTTTGATGGAGCTTCATTAATAAGCTCTATTACCTAATTTCACAGCGGTGACACGATCATTTCAATTGCATGGTTTTCAATGGTTAAGTCGCCTGACTGTAGATTACAAGGTACGAGTTTTAAATCCCAACACGGCACTATAACGTCTTTTGGCAAGACGTTAATCTAAATTTGCCACTCTCCACCCAGGTGTTAAATGGATACACGGTAGGATGCGAACGTTAACGAAGTATGCTCAACATTGTGAGAGTCTGTAAAATGGCGCCTAGCTAGAATGCTCCCAAGGGAGTGGAGAATATGCATACTTTGTGTGTGAAATTCGATGGCCAGGGTATTAATATAGCTGATTAAGCGCTATGTAAACGCGGAGTATGAATATGTAGCAGTAGTAGAAGAAATAGTAGTCGTATTATTAGTAGTTATATAAGTAGTAGCAGTAGTAGTTGTAGTAGTAGTAATAGTAGTAGCAGCGTTAGGAGTACTTATACAGGTAGTAGCTAAAGCAGCAGTTTAGTAATAGAAAAGGCAGTAAAGTTAATAGTAGTAGTGGAATTTCAGTAGTAGTAGTGGCAGAAGTATTAGTATTATGTAGTAGTAGTAATAGTAGTAATACTAGTACCTATAGTAAAAGATATGCCAGTAACAATAGTTATGACAGTGTAGTTATGTACAACGCTAGACGTAGATTCTTAAACGTACTACGAAAAAAAAGTATAGCTATGTTTGCATTTATCAATATATATTGATTCCTTTTTCTTTAACACTAGACTTTGGAAGTCTTCATGGAGTTTACTGTATTCAGTGAGAGGATAACCACGATGTATGCCCAACAGTTTAATCAAAACGCATCCGTATCAACTGATGGAATGGGTAAATTTTAAGTTCAAAGTTGAACTCTTTACCTGCCACGCATTTACTATCCCTGTGCAACTTTGTATATATCATGTAATATATATATCACAGGCTTCAAGATAAGTTAACTGTTTTAGCACAAGATTATTCTAAACCGGTGTTAAAAGGAATACCATGGAGCTTATCATAATCGGAAAAAGGTCATTATGCAAAGCCATTTTGATCACTAAGAAGTCGTTTCATCAATAATATTGGTGCCTATGGTTTTGTGCAAAATTTGCAACTGTGCAGAATGAATGGTTAAGACAGCAACTAAAGTGTTAACAAAAAACGGTGCATATTACGCTGTTTCAGAACTTGAAAATTTAACGTTGCACTTTTTATCCAATATTTACATTTTCCCCTATGGAGGTTCAATATTGCACCTTTCAATTATGTTTAATTGGTCAACATGTGGACATTTCCTGCAATGTTAACATTTTTACCTTTCAAGGTTTGATTTTCTACTTCTCATCATATTTTTTCCCTATCTATATCTACCCTCCATCTCTGTCCCACTTTCCCATCTCTTTTTCATGAATACAACATACAAACACCCACCCACAAACACAAACACACACATGCACACTTTATCTCTCTTTTACTCCCCTCCCATCTCATAGTCATCTTGGTGGAAAACATTGACCAAGCTTCGCCCACCAACTGGTTTACCATCGGAGATGAAGGCGACGTCCAGAGAACTGCGGCATCACTTCAAGACGATCTCTTTCCCGACGCCAGTGCAGCAATACATTGCGATATGGAAAACGTGCAAGATGTTGAAGGTTATATTGGGTGTCTAAAAAAATAAAATTAAAAAGGGCATTTAGATTCTTAACATTTTAGTATAAGACTTCTGCAGGCATTCTTAATGATATTTCGTAGATCATCCTGAATCTTGAATCTTGAATATATTGCTCATATATTAAGCTAATATTTGGACTGCCCTCCCCTTATATTCCCGAACGCGTCATTTTTTTGTAAAGAGAATATTATGTTCCATGTCTAAGGTTTGTCAATAGGATTTTTTCAAAATATATCAACAACTCAGAAAAAACGTTCTCGTTGCATTCACAAACAACATTGCGAGAACTTTATAACAAAAATGGGGGGGGGGGAGGGGGGAGACCCTCTTACGTCATGAGAGTTTTTTTGTTGTATATTTAGCAGAAGAATCGTTCAAATTAAACATCTTATTATAGCCATTCTTAATTTTAGCAATTTGGAGTAAATTTGAAAATAATTACGTGGTTTAACCCTGAAAACTTGACCTTCAATTTTGGCCACGATTAACAACTGCCAAATTTCTATAAAGAATTTGCTGCTTGCGATGTGTGTGTTGCGGTTTTAATTTGTTATAATGATGACTTTAAAATCTAAGTGAAAATAAGGTAATATGAAACACGGTTGTATTTTTTATGGATTTTACAGGTTCCCTATCCGTGGCTGTAGTTTATAACGAAATGGTAACCGACGCAGTGGATGATGACGCCTTTGACTTCGAAGTTACAGAGTAATTATTATTTTCTGTTACATTTCATCTAAAACAATCTTCTATCTTGATACAGGAAGGTCCAATACTGTATTAAAATGTGAGTTTCAAAGAATGACTATTTCTACCAAGTGATATTCAATTTAACACCCTATCAGTGAGTTGTTTAAAAAAGTACTTGTTGAGAAAACGAGTCGACGCGCATTTGCGCGCTCGCATAAAAGACGGAATGGGTTCTGCTCGCAGTGTTTAATGTTTGATAATATCCTTTATAAACCTCTCTTTTATAGTATGTTGAATAAATCTAGTCACCTGATTGGTCGAAATTGGAGTGGTGATTTTAGCCATCCCCGCCTACCGGTCAATAGTTTTTTAAAAGATGCCCAAATGCCCGCCTACAGGTAAATATATATATATTTTTAAAGATGCCCGTTGCACCGGTAACGGGCCGCATAAATTCATTTTGCTGGGATCTCCATTGGTTAAAGTATAACAAGTTTTTTTTATGAGAGCACGGATACAAAATACAGTGCAGTGTGTTTGCGATTCCCGAATGATCGTAACATTCAGGCAACTTTCCATCGAAGATTTTCAGACATTGTCTCAGATTTTCTGTGATGTTTTAACCAGTCTTTACTCAAAAAAAGGATGAGATAAGAATTATTTGTAGATTTGTTTGTGAATTCGGTACATCAAAGAAATATGGACTACTTTTATATTCGAAGCATAGCTGTTTCTATACTGGCTCTGGGGACGTTACATCCTGATATGACCCCGAGGCGCCCCAGGGCGGTATTAGATGTAACGTCCCCTTGAGCCTATAGAAACAGCGATGCCTCTCTAAAGCAGCCTATATATCTATATTATTCCTTGAGGACCCTGTCGGAAGTGAAAATGAAATTAATGAATTATATATCAACGCAAAGCTTATGAGCCATTTCTTACAATAATATAAACTTATATGCTGTGTAGGGTCTGTCAGAGGAGTAATGGCTCTCTGAAAATTCGACATTTTTCACGGCTTTGAAAATCAGAAGTTGTCGACCTAAAAACTAGGAATTGACTTGATGTCATCTTATGTGGAGTTCGCATATTTACATTGACTTTGCATAAATTAAGCACAGCTCATCGCTTGAGCTATGATATTGGAGAGCCGATCGGGTCATGTCGTCACCGTAACTGCGGCAAATTTGACCTTTGTTGACCCGTTATTTGGAGGGGTACGGAAAATGAGATCTTAATTTGCTTTTGTCAATACTCAAAGGTAGAATATTTGTTTTTCCTTTAAATTCATATTCTACGTTAATTCAGCATTGATATAAGTGGTATTTTCATCGAATGGGTTCTTTAAACATTACCCTATAAAATACCAGGGAAAGTTTTTTTTTAAAGGTTTATATTACACATTCTAGCCATACACAAATTAGTATTTCGGGTGATTGGTACACTATAACGATTAAGCCAAAGTTCACCAAAGATGAGACAAAACACTACTAGTATCCTTAAATAATTTTCGTTGGCTGATCCAGGGACATGTGGGTACAGGGGACAAAGCCTCCCTCCCCTCATAAACCACATCTACAACAACATGATACACAGCAGAGTTAAAATGCTATTTTGCCCCTAGCCAAATTTTCATAAATTGTGTTTTTTATGTTGGTGTTATTTGCAGGACATGTTTTACTACACGACATGTAGGACTAACCTTTGAAGAAAGTGAGAACCCCCTTTTCTGCTCATAAATTTTATTTCCTTTAATTGATATCAAGCGTTCTGATGTATTCCGAGATTGGATCCCGAGTATAGACCATTCATTAATAACAGGTTAATTGAATAACTCGTCACTAGGATCCCAGGAAAGAAACATCAAGACATTTGAATGTGTTAGAAAATGGGTAAATTGCTTTGATACTGGGTAGTAATTTTGAATACTGCGTTACCGATAATCTATGCACATTGACCCTTAATTATTCTACTAAAATTCAAACCTAAAGCTGGGTTAAAGTAGATATTCATTGATTTTAAAAACTAACTTTATTTTCATTATTGCAAAGTTGAAACTTTGATTCGACAAGGTTATCAAAATTCAATGCTTGGAAACATTCGAAGTAATGATTATTATAAATTACAAAACGCTTACTATACAGCCCCGGCATAGCACCTGAAGAGCTCTCCGAACGCTGCTGAGATCACAGTATGGACATGACTCGCATAAGCAGACGATGTCCCATGACATCTCACACATTTTCAGTGCCTGTATTTTCATCTTTTCTTGAGTTCTTTCTCTTACCTCACTACCGTCAGGCTAAATGTATAATCTATTGCCTCACTCTAAACCCCGCGCATGGTTTTATTTGTATGACAAATGCAGCGATACAAAAATAAAGGAATCTGTCGCTTGTGAACAAAATAAGACGCCATTGTATATTCAGCTGCACACACCGGGGTATATGTTCGGCGTTTCAAGAGGGAACAAATGCCGTCCTTAATATCATGCCGGGGGTTTGTCAATTTGAAAGTCTGATTTCTTTGATTGTTAATTAACCCCTATCCTGTGTATTTACAAGCAAAAGATTTTAGTTATCCGAATCGGGTCATATCCCCTTTTGAATGGTTTGACATGCCATTACATTTATATACACTAAACTCATTAGTTACATTTATATTAAATGGGAAAACGGAATAGAGACTGTCATTTTGACTTTTATGGTTTAATTTCATCTCATCCTATAGGTTTTTTTTAATGCTTAATTTCAATTTTTGTAATAGAAATGTTTGTTTAGCAACTGTTAAATACTTTCTCAACTCTTTCGCTCAAAAAAAAAATCCTTTTTTCTTCTCCATTCTCTCCTTCCCACCGTCTTGGTCTTTCAACATGAAAGTATATCATTACATTACAGAGGGGACCCAAATAATTACAAGCTCTGCTTTTACCAGGGTCTCCTCGTCTTTCTTTTAGTTAACTTTGTTTTTATCATTGCCATAATTTGTTATTTTGCATTGTAAATGTGTTATGATCCAATGTTATGCTCTGTATGTCATTTGAAAGAAAGACGAATAAAATCTTATCTTATCTTATCTTAACTTTGTTTTGCAATTTCGATTTCATCTTACAATGACTTACAATATGTATTTTAGTTTTGTATATATGTTTATATCTCTCTATATTTTTAACTTGTTTGTAAATTGAACATTTTCAGCCTGCGAGCTGCTTGTTTGATGTGATTTCTCAATAAACCAAACCAATTTAATTCAATTCAATTCAATTCAATTATAATTTGAGAATTAATAGCTTTGCAATTATGTTCATTCTCTATGGGATGTCGTCTGCTTGGGCAGTGTTGGTCCATAGAGTGACGTCATTAAAACATCGTTATTTTTCCGGCGAATCTCTCGTATATCCCAGCTGCTATGGAGGTGGTTGTACTTGTATTTTTTATAAATCACCCGATATGTAGTTGACCTAAAACTTGTCCGATGGCCATATGTTAGCTTACCAGTTTATAGTGATACATTAGTTGACATATTTGTGATCTTCCTTGAATTTCACCTTAAGGTTTTAGTCCTAAATCGGGTTTAACAAAGGACGTCGTTCTGAGGTCTAAGTTTCCTTCTGATAAACGTCATTTTGAACCCATGGTCGGGTTAAACTAAATAGGCTATTTTTGTAATGCAACCAAATTTAACGATACGTCTTCATGAAGTCCCTTGATGCAAATCATTTCATTCACCTGTTACGAATAATTGTATTTGAATAATTTCAGTAGTCAAATGCGAATTGCATACATTATTTGCTTCTAGGTAGGACAAACAAAATGGCTTCCCTTTACTGATATCTTGTAATATATGCAATTTGCATACTGACTATTGAAATAAAATTATTTGTAACAGGTGAATACAATTTATTCGAATGAAGGCACTTCACAAAGACGTATGGAATAAATTTAGGGAGCAACTTTAGAATACCCCACCACAGAAATTGACCCGGTTTTCATAGGTTTACCTAATCATAGCCCTATCTCTAACCATAACTCTAACCCTAACTCTAACTCTATTCGAAAGTTAAGCCAAATTTTGTTGCATTACGAAAATAGCATTCAGTAGAATATTGACCGTTGTGTTTGTTGTGTTTTCTTAATATCACCCTCGTGAAATGATCTCCGTTTTTTGTTCCTAGCTTGGTCACAAACGGAAATGCCACTGCAATCGAGCAATCTCTGATAAGCGGGGTTTTAAGCTTCACTTTGACTGATGACGTGAAGAAACATTCTGTTCCTGTCACGTTTACCCTGCGACATGAACAGGTGAAGTATCATTTGAAAGAATTTAACATGTAATGTAGGCTTCGACCAACCTTACAGTTTAGTTGGCGAACTTGCATCCACTCCTGTGGGCTTCCTCAAGCCGAATGGTTCTTCACACGGTTTCTAGCTATCTGCTACCTCGGGATCATATAGAGAGAATATATTTATAGCCAGAGTCCCTATTCACCAAAGGATCAATAATTTTAATTGACCAGACGTGTACTTTAAATTAAATGATATGGGTATCATCCCATCTAATGTTATGTCCAGTATTATGGGTGTGTTCTGCTACTGCTGAGTGATATGGATTGCTCAATCTGAGGGCTCTTTTGCGTTCCTTCAATCGATCATTCAGTGTTCCCCCTATTTCTCCAACATATGAATTGTGACAATCAATGCATGTTATCTTGTCCACAAGAGTATATTGCCTACTGAACTTTAAGGTTTTTAAAAGCCTAAACGACTTGTTACGATCACCCTAACCAATATAAATCAGTTTTTTTTTTATTAATCCTTTTGAAAAAAAATATTTAAAAAATCAACAAATATATATATTTTTTTAATCTAAATTCTTTGCCATTAAAATAGCACCTGATTTCGTCCTCATTGTTTTTTGGATTCATTTTCATTTGTTTAAAAGTCAGCGTTTACTTATTTTCTTTTTACGTCTTTAGAATCAACGTCCTACATTTTCAGTTGATGAATATACCACCAAAAAATACTGACGAAAAATCAATTATAAATCATATTGAATTCGTCCATAGTGTTATTATTTAACGTATAGTGTTTTTTCTTTGACCAAGGTAAATATTACATTAAACATACTTTTGTGGCATTCTTCAACACTTTATTTATTCATTAGTTTATTATTATTTTGTTGTTCGTCTATTTATTGATTCATTTCTGAATACTTCATCGCATTATATCATGATAAAGATGAGAATAAACTCACAATAACCACGATAGCAGAAGACTTCAAAAGGCAATTGCGATAATTTGCAGTAATACTAAGGAAACACACAGAGGTATAATTATGGTAAAATGAACCAAAGATCCCATTTTCACTTACTTCTTTTGACCGGTCTACGCCAGACCGGTCTTGGCTAGAGCAGTCTAACGGTGAGTGTGAAGACACAACCGTGCCAGGAAGCGTATACAAAACAACAATGTACCTCTTGACCGGCCCAGATCGAAGGCCACATCAGGTACATATGGTCTTCCCGATCGGCTCGCTTCCTATACCGCTCCAGACCACTCTAACCTGCAGTGTGAAGACAAAACGTACAATATTGATGTTATTCCATATTAATAATTAGTCCTACTCACGTGTTCAATCACAGGAGCTTGATGATGACGAACAGACGATCGTGGTCAACGGGAAAACAAGAAAAAGAAAAACCCGGGCTAAATGCGTATTTTGGCGGGAAGCTCAAAGGTGAGAGGTGAAAGGATTCCATAAGCCACTATCGCGTATCGATGCAGTTAACAAAACTCCTCATTTGGGGGGGGGGGGGGTGCAATTTAGGGTTGAGTTGTTACTATATTATCGAACTTGACGTTAGTATCAATGGAAAGTCTGTTCATTCCCCTTTACTATGACGCCCCATGTGTAATGATTATGTTATCATGGAAAGTGCAGTTCACCTGAATATGGAGGAAAGTCAACAGTGAAATGCTGCAAAATTTATTTTTATTTTAAACAGTGAATCATCAGTGAAAAGAGAAAGAAGCATATTATTCAATGATACCATATTAAAGTATGATAATTACGTTAAAAAAAAATATCGACGTTCAAACCTGAATTGTATAACCTTTTTTTTAATGGTTTCTTCTTCCTCTTCTTTCTTGGTTTTTAATGTCCTCTTTTTTACTTTATCATTTTCTTCTCGTCTTTTCCCCGCTATCCCTGTGGATGTCCTTTTTTCCCTTTCTTCATCTTCTAATCTTCGTAATTATTGTTTCTTTATTTCTTGACTCTTAATGTGCCGTTCAAATAACCTCCATGTGTCGTACTCGCTGTCTGTAACGGAAGTTTGACTTCTGGCTTGGAGTTTATTGAAATATGTCTAGTATAACACTGATACATAATATGATGACAGGGTTGTCATGTAACAAAGTACGATATGAAATTTGTTAACATACGACGCTTTGATAAGGCACAGTGCAATCCTCCCCTCATTTGTTCCTATTTTATAATTCTATGTATTTTATGGTTCTCTTCATATTTTGTGATTCTGTAAGCGCTATGACACTTTTTTGTTTTTAGTGCTCCCAAATAATCGATGATATCGTTTTTGTCTGCGCCGATCGGCACCCATTGCATGTCTGCAGATCGGCTCACATCGTTCCATCAGATCTTCGCGTCGGTTACAAAAATTCTTGTGACTAATCAAGTCCTAATTCCCGAAGGGTCATATGTAAGGTTTGTGAAATATACCACGCCTATCGCCTAAGTGATGGGCCCAGTTTACCGGACTCTTTTGGACAAATCTACAGCAAATCTGCGTAAATTGCGTCTCGACCCTACACTTCTTACTACAAAATACAGGCATTTAATTACAAGATTTTGCAAAAATGCTTAATATTAACGTCATTGTTTGACTGTATGGGAATGTTTTTACTGAAGTACATGTGAAACGATTAGTTATATCTTAAGGACCATGTTTTATAAATATAAACAAATGAGAGTATTTGCATTCAAATTACCTGAACTTTCTTGAATATGGGGAAAAGTTCGTGTAACCCGACAACCCGACACGACACGAAGATCCGATGAAACGTAGTAAGTCATGTAGAATGATGTGAACATTCGCACTTGTTGCAATTGAAAAGTTTAACAAGAAAACAAGTTCATCTAATTTTTCTTTGGTCCAACCAGAGTATGGTCAGATGTTGGGTGCAGTCTACTTCCTAACTCGTCATCGTCCGGGCGTTCATCATGTCGCTGTGCTCATACGACCTCCTTCGCTATCCTTATGCAGGTCGTCGAATACGAGGTAGATGGGGGAAGCTATACATTTAAGTGAAATCCAACCTGAATAGTAGAAAATCAAAGAAGTAGACCTGTGAAAGTTTGAACTAAACCGGGACAAAATGAGAAAGTTATGATTTTGTGCCATGGTCTCGATTTGTTTCCAATCATAACATAAACGTGAGATGATATTGTATTTTTGTAACCCAAAATTAACTGAGCATCTCACGTAATGATAACTGTCGGGTAACTTAAATGGATAGTTGAGTTCTGTTGCAGAGGGCGCTACAATTTTTTTATTTTTTTTGGTGAGATAATGAAAAACTGAGTGTCAAATTTGAAAGAACATACGATTTAAATGACAAGGTCATCTTAGTTTGATCAAAATCGGTTCAGAAACGGCTGAAATATCCATAAATATAATGATTTTGAATATTGTGTACCACCACAAATATTCGATAATTTGGAAAAAACGATATAATAGCGCCTTTTACGTTGTATTTTAGCCAATGCATTGTTATTATTAATGCATTGATTAATTAACAGTCACCGTATTTTTGGAGCTGAATTGGTATGATCGTATTGGCTAAATTTCACACATTTTGGGGTCTAAAATTAACTTCATAGCAATTTTAGGTCCTAAAAAGGCACTAGAAATGTCATAGGTAAGAATAAGAGCAATAACCATGCATTTCGAAGGCATTTGCAGTCTGAAAACAGAACTCAACTATCCCTTTAATCATGTGACTCCTGAAACAATTCTACAAAACACTAATATATATTTGTTTACCAACAGAAGCCCCAGCAATTGCCGGGTACCCATTTACACCTCGGTGGGGAGTTGCAAATGTGGATTAACGTCTTGCCAAATGACGTTGGTGCTGGGCTGGGATTCGAACCCTCATCTCTGGGATTGAGAGTCAAGTGAACGAATCACTATATTTCACAAACCTATACTACATCTTTTGTGTCTCATGTCCCGTACTTTCAGATTCCGGCAGTGCACCAAACCGCTCTGAAATGGTTGACCTATGTAGGATGCAGTATCTCGATTTTAGCATTGGTGCTAACCATTTTCATCTTTACTTATCTCGGGTAAGCCGCCAAAGACGTTTGCGTTCAATTTGTTACTGTTTGATACATGTAATTACAATTCAATTGACTGGTTATATTTGTCCAATGTACGTTCAACATGGAAACTTGTTTCGCTCACGTGTCAAAACAGGGGCTCAAGGATAGTGATGGCAAAATAATAATTATACATACTATTTATTTTGGTTAAGTTATAGCTTGTTTTCCGTTTCCTTGTAATTTACACTGTTGCTCATAACGGTGGAATATTTTTTTTTATCCCAATTTATAGAATTATTTTTAAAATAATTTAAAAATACTAGATCTAGATAATAGTATACAGTCTCAGATTTTATTGAATAATAATTTGCCAATATGTGTTTTGCGTGACTGCTAAAGCATGTATATTATGCTACTATGTTTATCAACTAGGGGACCTATGCCCTTAAGTCATAAATGACAGTAATGAGGATTAATGCCTCACAAAAGGGCACTAATGTAGCACATCGACACGGTGTTGATCCTGGGGCCTCACAGTTACGAGGCCATTGCTGTGTCACTGAACCATGACTGTACGCAGCGGGGGCTAGGGTAGGGGGCAGTTTCCATAAATTAAAAAAAAAAAAAAATGCAATAAATTTTCAATAATTTATTGCATTTTACCCCGGTCCCCAACATAAAACAATACTCTGGACGGCCATGCATTATGGCTCAAGGCATGGGCATACAGAAGATTTTTTTATGTTGGGGACCGGGGTAGAATGCAATAAATTATTGAAAATTTATTGCATTTTTTTTTTTTTTAAATTTATGGAAACTGCCCCCTACCCTAGCCCCCGCTGCGTACAGTCATGGTTCAGTGACAAAGCAATGGCCTCGTAACTGTGAGGCCCCAGGATCAACACCATGTCGATGTGCTATATTAGTGCCCTTTTGTGAGGCATTAATCCTCATTACTGTCATTTATGACTTAAGGGCATAGGTCCCCTAGTTGATAAACATAGTAGCATAATATACATGCTTTAGCAGTCACGCAAAACACATATTGGCAAATTATTATTCAATAAAATCTGAGACTGTGTACTATTATCTAGATCTAGTATTTTTAAATTATTTTAAAAATAATTCCATAAATTGGGATAAAAAAAAATATTCCACCGTTATGAGCAACAGTGTAGCTGTCTCTGTGTCTGTAAGAAGACAACATTTACATTTACAATATTCAATGATCGTTGTCGCGGTTTAAATCGAGTCTAAAATGATGAAATTGTAAAAAAAAAAAAAAATCTTTATGTTGTATAGCCTCTCAAGACTGATAGTACTTTAACTTTAAAACAATGTTTCTTGATTACAATCGACATATTCGTTATTCCCCTGTTGAAATTATATATCAGAACTGCATATTCTGAGATTTTCATGGTCCCATCTACCAGGGGCGTACGCAGGGGGGGGGGGGGGGGGGGGGTTGGGGGTTCAAACCCCCCCCCCCCCCTTTTTTAATTTTTATGTATGTAAAACCCCCTAAAAAAAACCTAAAAACCCCCTCCTTTGGTTTTTTTTTTTTTTTTTTTTTTTATTATTAAAAAAATAAAAAAAAATAAAATTATACCCACGGCTAACCTAAATAAGGTGACCTTACCCCCCCCCCCCAACGAAGAAAAATGTCAAATTTTGAAATTTCGAGACCAAAAAAAAAAAAAAAAGTGTCCGCAAAATATTTTAAACCCCCCCCCCCTTGAAAAAATCCTGCGTACGCCCCTGCCATCTACCATGGAATGGCCTTAGGCGCTATTTGAAATTTACAAGGAGCACCGGTAAATTTTGATTATTCAATTTCTCAAAGCAGAGGTGTTTTAGAGGCTAAATTTTCTAGTACATCCACATGGGCATCTAAACATATCAAAATTTTAAAGAATTACTACCCATCCAATTTTCAAAATTTCCCAAAACTTTGCATTACCTTTAAATTCCCGATTTGATGCAGGTCTCTTCAATCAGATCGTACGTTTATTCACAAGAACCTGGTAGTGGCTCTCATGATTTCGGATCTTCTGTTCATCGCCGGAGTAGGAGAAACTAAGATTAAGGTCAGAGTCTGGTGATCTGTAGTAGTTTATGTAGGCTTTCATTGATACTCCCCGGGGAGCGGAGTGTGTACACTATGATATGAAATATGTACCCTCTGAGGATTAGCAATTGAATCCAATGACCGGGTAATAACAATTTTAATGTAAAGCGCTTAGAAACGTAGTAAAAAGCGCTATACACATGCGAATATTATTATTATTATTATTACTAGTATTACTATTATAATTTTTTTTACAAAGAGAGTACATATTTCATATCATAACTTTATTCGATATGAAAATAGAACAAAGGCAAATAACATAATCACTTCATATTAAATAACAGTTAAGGCCAGGTTACGCAAAGGTTAATTACTTGCAGGGCAACCAAAGAAGTATAATATACTATGACATTGAATACAATTACTTACATATACAAGTAATACCAAAAGTGTTCAAGCTTTAGAAACAAGTAATATCCAGGAAAGATAACATTTCTGCTGCTGAGAGTCAGAAGGACAATTTTACTTAGTTTGATTTTATAGCTCACGCCCCTCTGGCTCCCAGCAGACGTCATCATTAATAATGGGCGCAACATACTGATGCGTTTTTAATGGTTTGGTTTCACCTGACTGCTAAAAAAACATGTAACGCTTGTAAGTAAGCAACAAGGGGGGGGGGGTGTTAAACAAAGATCCTAGGTTGAACTTATCTCTAAGTTGGACTTAACAATTATGGAAAGCTGTTAGCATCTTTGAAAATATTTTGTAAAAGTAATTTCAGAAGGCATAACATGTTATTCAAATCATTCGTACTTTCTATTATCAAGGAGATTTCATGATCTTGATGTGAAATTCATAAAAAGTCAAACATACTTGAATTTTCAATTTTTAATATGTTTTATTTTAAGGCTACAAATGGCTCACCATAATTTTTGAGTCCAACTTAGAGATAAGTTTAACTTAGGATCTTTTTGAAACACCCCCAGGGGACCCACGGCTTTAAGTCTACTTTGAGGGACTTGGTAATGAGAATGAATGCCTTAACAAAGGGTACGAGCGCATTGACCTGGTTTCGACCTTAGGACCTAGCTGCTATATTACTGAGCCATGTCACCTCCTCTTAAAGGGATTGGATCGCCAGTTTCCATGTGCAGAAGGCCATAATTCGCTGACACCAGACTTGGTGGAAATACCATTAATGGGGGTACAAATTTGCACACAGCAAGCCCATAGTCCAGTCAAGAATTACCCCCTAATCTCTCGGAGAGCTCGAGAGTCTTCGGGCAAATCAAAGCATTACATAAGGTCCAATGGTCATAAAACTCAAGGCTAACCCTGGTGATTGACAACACCTGTTATTGGGTAAACACCCGAACGGTGTCGAATTCCCCATGAGAGCCGACTACTCAGTGACTTTAACTCGTCTTGACAATAGACCCAATAAACAACCTTGAGGGACACATGATTAGGCTGCTAATGGCCAAAGATCTAGGCCTGACCGTTTAAATGTTTGTTTTCGTTATTCGAAGTCCATTTATACCAATGACAGGGTACGCAAACCTGATGAAATATTTCATACTATTTTGCTCATATTTATATACTTATGACTATAAGCATAATCAAAATGTCTTGCTTAAATAAATTTATGTTCCTATGAAGGCGTGATTTTTATTTTTAATGAATTTGTATATTTGATTCTATTTCATGTCATTTTAACATTGTAAACGAAGTGCAATTAGTCCCAGGACTATTACTTTGTATCTTTTAATACACCATATTGAATTGACTTGATTTTAATTATCTGCTTTATCATAATTATGGTCTCGTTTCCTACAGATTGCATGCAAAGTAATCGCCATCCTCCTTCATTTCTTCTACCTCTCCGTCTTCTCCTGGATGTTGACGGAGGGACTGCATCTTTACAACATGGTAGTGAGGGTCTTTGGTTCGGAGACCAGTCGCTGGAAGGTCTACTCCCTGCTGGGATGGGGAATCCCCGTCTTGGTGGTTGGCATAACAACGGCGATTGACCATGATGGATACGGTTCGGATGGAGGGTTCGTCGCACTTTTATGTTGTTCATCACCTGAAAACCAGTGGTGTAGTTAGGCGAGAGATAGTGAAAGAAGATTTAAAAAGAATGAGAGGGAGCGCAAGAGAATGAGGGAAGAGGAAAGAGGGATACAGAGAGATAGAGAGAGAGAGAGGGCGAGAGAGAGAGAGAGAGAGACAGACAGAGAGAGAGAGAGAGAGAGGGGAGACAGGGAGAGAGAGAGAGAGAGAGAGAGAGAGAGAGGGGGGGGGGTAAGGAATACCAGAGTGTCGATGCTTGGGTGGTTTGATTTATAAGATACATTATTACAGTTGTTTGGGGTGCACTTTTAATACACCTTTCGTACATTATTTTAGACGAAAACGTCAGGTATGCGCTTGATTTCAACTTAACAAACGATTGCTTTCCTTTCACAGCTCTGTTATGTTTAATATCAAATTATTTATCTTGATAGATGTTGGCTAATCGTTGAGCGTGGATTTATCTGGGCTTTTGTTGGTCCAGCAGTCGGAATTATTGTGGTAAGTTCCTAATTTATTATGTAGCCATCTTAAATTTTGTTCATGCAGTGAAGTATCCAGCATATGTAATGCGTTTACACTATGTTCCCGGCGGTCACGGCAGCCCCGTTTGCCCGAAACGTAGTGCGCTGTGGGATTTAGACCAATTTTATCTCTGGATTCAAGTTTTGTGAGGTCTTGCCAAGTTTTCTCACGGTCTACCACGGTATCCGTGACGGGCCGTACGGGGAAGGGGATGTTGAGTCCCGGAGGCTCCAAGGCGCAGTACGGTTCGGCCCGCGTTTTACCACGGGTGCCAGAATGTTCCCTCCCGGCCCGTCACGTTCTGATGGGGTCCCTCACGTTTCTCACATTCTGATCAAGTTCTGACACGTTTTACACGTTCTGTCAATTAAGGCTTTCTACGGATGAAACGTGGACGCCGGGCAGCTTTGGAGCACGATTGTGCCCACGGTATAAAAAGAAGGCCTCCCAAGCACTACTGGTGGTGATGGTGCGGTGCAGGGCGGAGGGCCTTCGAACGTCTTGGCTTCTTCGGTGGCAAACCTTGACCTTCTTTCTTCGTATTGTAGATGCAGTAATGTGTTGTCGATTGCTCAGACTGGAATGGAGTTCCTGCCGCGCCGTCTTTTATATACTACCTCCCGACCACGTGCGCCGTATCAGATCGCAACGCGCCGCGCCCGTAAACCGTCAGACGCCGGGATGCACCGTGATTAAACGCGACAAAACGGCTAACATACACCCTGGCCTGCCGTGATAACCGTGGCAAACCGTGGCAAAACGTAGCAAAACGTGGCAAAACGGGACAAAATGCGCAGCAACCGTGAAACAACCGTGACAAAACGTGCACTAAGCGTGGCAGAACGTGACAAAACTTGAAAAGACCGTAAGATGCCGGGGAAAGTGCGGGCCTCCCGTCCCACTACGGACCACCTCCAAGTTTTGTTGCGGCCTATTACGGACTGTCACGTTTTGTTACGTTCACCCCGTTTTACTACGGTCTACTAGGTTTCTCATCCACACCGTGACTACCGTGGCAAATCTTTTGACAGTTTAAAAATCTGGCACGCTATCCACGGCAATCACGTTTGCCCATACGGTCCCCCGCGTTGTGTCACGTCAATCCCGTTTCGTCCACGGTGGCCTGAAACGTGGTTGCCGTGGCCTCCGGGAACAAAGTGTAAACGTAGCATTAGGAAGCTTAGAAGTGCCGACGAAATAACGAGAAGATTTAGGATCAGTAGACGAGAATACGATATGTTGGAACTCGGCAAGTCGACTTTAATACATGTAGAAGAAGGAGATGAGATGACGGATTATTTTAATTCGGCAAGTCGACTTGTTTGGGATGAAAAGATGAGACTCAGAAAAGTTACCTTATTTGGGACAAGTCGACTTGGAGAGTTCAAATAACTCGTCTTCTCGTCTTTTAACTTGTGTCCTCTTCTTCACGTCCTAAACAAGTGTACTTGCTGATTTCAAACAACTTGTCATCTCGTCATCTTATCCTAACAAGTCGACTTGCTGAGTTCCCGCGACTTGTCATCTTGTATTCTCGTCGTAAAGAAGCCTATACTTTCCGAGTTCCAACAAATCATCTTCTCGTCTTCTTATCCTAAATTATCTCGTCATCTCATCGGCACTGTTAAGCTTTCCTAGTAGGCCCCTGTCTGATTACCCAGAGAAACAACAACCAAACTCCTAATGGGCCCCGTTGTCCTACATGTTTATCAATTTCTGTAATTAGATACAGGTTCTGTATTCTAATAAGGAATTTAATGAAATCTGTGAAATTCAAAGGTAGTAATCGGGTTGTTACACATGTATACATAAAGATTCTTAAAGGTAATGCAAAGTTTTGGGAAATTTTGAAAATTGGGTGGATAGTGATTCTTTACAATTTTAATATATTTGGATGCCCCTATGGTTGTATTATAAGCACTAGAAAATTTAGCTCCTAAAACACTTCTGCTTTCGAGAAAAATTGAATATTAAAATTTACCGGTGCTCCCGGTAAATTTTGATAAATTTCAAATAGCGCCTACAGCCGTACAATAGTAGCTGCGACCATGAAAATCTCAGAATATGTAGATATGATATATAATTTCCAAACGGGAATAGCTAATCGGTCAATTTTAGTCGAGAAACATTGTTTTATAGCTTAAGTAATATCTTGACCTTGAGAGGGAGCTATACAACATAAAGAGTTTATTATTTAAAATTTCATAGCTTTAGACTCGAATTGAACCGCGACAACGATCACTGCATAGTGTAGGATCGCTTATGCTCCCAATATGTTTATTTGAACCAAATTCATGACCCCATACCAAAACTTTGTATTACCTTTAAGAAGCCTGCAAGAACTAATTCTGCAGTTTCCGGAATTGCATAGTCCTGATAAATTATGTCAAAATAATATTGATTGGCATTCAGTAACTAAATAATATGTATATGTAATTATTCATTCGGATTTAAACATATACGTTGACCTACTGTATATTCAATCAAGCTTTCTAATTAACTAACACTAAATTTACATGTTTTTTTCTCTCTCACACTCTCTCTCTCTTATTATTATATTGTATGCCATCAGAAATGTACCCATTTCTTGGATTTAACTCTACTTTCCGAAAAAATGTCATGACATACGCACTCGAAAGTAAACTCGCCATGTCTTCCTTGTACCTTCTTGCAGGTTAACATGGCTGTCATGTGTATGGTGATCAAAATCATCATTCAATCGACGAATGTAAAAGCTGGAAGCAGCAAAGAACAAGCAAGGTAAGACAAATAACTTGTGTTTCAATGTACAGAGAGGCCTGTGCTGCTCAGGTCTCTGAAGCTCTCTTTCTTGCCACTTCCTTTTTGCAATTTTTTTCTCATTCTTCGACAAAAATAATGTCATAGAATAAAAAAAAACTTGCACCGAATATTCACGTTCGTACCAATGCTCATAAGTGGGGAAAGGGAGACTAATGTATGGAAAACAATTTCGGTAATTATTATTATTATTTTTTTTATAGCTGAGGGATCAGGAAACTTAGAAAGTCGAGTTATTAAGCATAACCAAGATTTACATGTCTGATGAGTGGTGTAATGAGCAAATATTATTTACATCAGTATGTTTCTAGTTAAGTGGTTCAAAAGTTCCATCTAAAACGTGACGTATAAGTCATACTTATTTATTCATGCAAGCCTACCTTGAAATACAAGTTAATAACAAGATTCAAGATTAGCTATATATAATTTACATGTCATACCTTTCTGGTTTATTAAACATAATTTATATACAGTTATATATTAATATAATTCTGTGGAGGTGTCTTAGCTTAATGGATACATAACCGGACTGTGGATCACATGGTTCGCGGTTCGAGTCCCGCCATGGCACTAATATCCTTTGGCAAGATATTAACCTACTTTTGCCACACTTGACCCAGGTGAGGTATATGGGTCCCTGGCAGGAATTACTTCTTTGAGATGCTAGAGCGCCATCATAAAGGCAGCCATGCTTAATTCGGAGTAAAACTTTGGACTACCAGGGGTGTCAAGTCTGACTGCCATGAGTGCTTAACAAGAACCCACTATTATTTTATATTTTTACAGGGCTGGAGTCAAAGGTGCCATTTTCCTCCTCCCTCTTCTTGGATTAACCTGGGCCTTTGGTTTGATGGCCATCAACTCGGACACCGTTATCTTTCAGTATCTCTTCACCATCTTCAACTCGCTCCAAGGGTTTTTTGTTTTCTTTTTCCACTGTCTTATGAATTCAGAGGTTGGTTATATTTTCAAACGATTTCCGAAAGGCGAGAATTTATCGATCAATAAGCTTATTATCTTATCAAACCCTAGACTTTGATGAAATAAGGTCCAGGGGGTGTTTCACAAAACTTGTCATCAGTGACAAATGACAGTTTTTGTTATAAACTAGTGAAATCCTAGCTTCTAATTGGTTATCAGCAGATTTGTCACAGATTTTTGTCATTTGTCATTGACAAAAGATATTGTTGCCGGTGTAAACATTGGAGCACCGGTATACAGTTTTAGTACCTTAACAGTTTAGTTAATAATCCAAATGTTTTACTTGTTTTAATGCCTTACTTTGCACATCAATTTTCTGGTATAACTCGTAGAGTAAAATTTCTAAGAGAGAAATGTTGAAACCAATCGGTAATATTGAATAAGTCTTTCATTTGTCATTCGTACAGGTTCGACAGGCTTGGCGTCTAAAGCGAAAACAGATTATGCTTTCAAGAGGCGAATTCAACGATTCTAACACCATCTCTGCTCATCTCGGGCTCAATGCTACAGGCGTATGTAGCTTTCTAATTCCAAATATCAACTACTCAGAATGAAATGTTAATTTTCAGAAGTACCATGTCTTATCAAAAAGTTACCTTTTTTTAATCATTACGCTCCTTGCATTCGAGGCGTCGTTTCGATGCGTCATCTATCTATCTAATCTATCAGGCTATAGTTCATCCAGACGTTGGACAAATCCCTCCTCATAACATTTCCATTCTCTTTTGTCTCTAGCTATCCTAGTCCAAGCGGCCGTTCCCATGTATGATGTTAGGTCATCTCTCCATCTTCTCTTCTGCCTTCCTCTTCTTCTCTTTCCCATCCTTGGTTGCCATTGGGTCCATTGTGTCCATATATTGTCTTGAAGTCTTGCTACATGCCCAGCCCATCATTGCGTCATAACATGCACTAATCAAACCTGTGATTAGAATCTGTCCCATACACTCGTTAACTCAACACAATATTTGCGCTGTTTATTTTTTGTATTCGGTTTTCATACCACGGCACGCTCTCATGGTGCGTCAAAGGCTGCGTCATTCAAAGACGTAATCTTACGTTAGCAGAAAACTCAGCTTTGGGTCAGGGGCGCTAAAGCTTTTCAGATAAATTTGTCAGAGTAAATTTGTTTCCATGTTTCCCTGAGATGAATGCAAAATTGTAAACTAGCTTTTTCGTTAACAAGGAGATATTATCTGCCTTTATTAAGTAAGTAGGCCTACAAATCTATTCAGCATATATCTTTCATTCTCCCGCTCATGTTTTCCTTTATACTTACAGTCTTCAGGACAATGTGACCTCAACTGTGTTGATTACGTGATTGACCCGGAAGATATTCGCACGTCTAACCTGAGTTCTACCCAAGGAAGTTCTCGCCGTGGCAAAGAGCAAACTTCTCGAAGTAATGTACAGGACATTAAATTGACAGGTGTGAACTTTATTTGATATTAAAATTTGACCTTCTTAAAAATTGAAATCAGTATAATTGTGTTTCCTGGGGTGGGGACAGGTATCGATACAGGGGGACAAAAACTTACTTTCTTTTTCCTCCAAATAGTTGTTCACATATTTAAGCATTGCAATGGAGGTTCTTTTAAGTTCTAACACATTGTTTTGCTTGTCAGATAATCACTTTTTTGTGCTTCTGATATAAACTTAGATATTAATAATGCTCCTCTGACTCTGTCACTAGCCCCCTTTTCTGTGTGTTTCAACATAGCGATAAGATCACAATAATGTTCTTTTCCATTTGAATAATGTTCATCATTACATGAGAGCCGCATTTTAATTGGGACCAATAAAACAATCAGCATGATCAGGGTAGTTTCATAATTACAACGTATTAAACCCCTCAATGTTAGACTCTTTTCTTGGATTAAGATTCCCTGAAGATATTCTTTTAATTTAATGAATAGCGTGAATATAGACGGTTTCATTTGAAGTTAACATCTCTCTCTCTCTCTCTGTCTGTCTGTCTCTCTCTTTCTCTCTCTCTCACCCTCCCCCCTCTCTCTCTCTCTCTCTCTCTTTGTCTCTGTCTCTTTCTCTCTCTCAGGAGCCAGTGACCAATCACGTGGTCTCGTGACACGCCCCAGGAAGCGCCGCCCACAACCGGTAAATCTAGTAATTTTCGTATTTTATCACAAGGAAAAAAAGAGGGGTTTTATATATCAACGTTTTTAGTCATACACTGCCAGCTAACTATTTACCGGAGATAATCGTCATACGATAACATAACAGCATAGTTGATAGCTTCATCATTTAAAAAGAAAATAGATGTACAATTACTGAAAGTAGGACGTTTCAAACTGAGCCAATAATGTTCATAATATCTAAAAGGGTGTTTCTAATAATATAATGGTAAACGTTTACAAAATGAGAACACGTATCAAAATATCATGTTGTGTTATACCTATGTAGTATAAATTTGAGACTTGTGGCTGTGTTATGTCTAATAATGCGTGAATGCGTTATTTTATCATTATCATTCTACAATTGTAAAAAACTGGTGAATGGTAAATGCAATTTCCGATCTATTTGAAAGCATTCCCTTTCATTTGGATCACATCTAAACATAGGTTCTCCGATGTGAAACCCCGATTGAAGAGAGCATCCCAGGCGCCATCTTGGAGGACACTGATGTCATGGAAGAGGTACGGCAATATTATTATTAATATTATAATTATTATTTGTTTATCTTAAATGGTTTTATTTGTCAGAACATCAACATAACAAAATACAAAATACGTGTTACATTTGTTTTGAAGGAAATAAGCAATAATACTGTTGTACACATTTATAACTTCAAATTTAAAGCCCTACTGTACTACTTATAGCTACTTGCGCCCTCTATATAACAAACAATGCCTAATCGGTGATCATTGGTCCCCCACGGTCCCCTTTTTCGTATGTTAATTGAGAGCTGATTTGATGTGATAACCACCTGTCAGTGACCATGCAGGGAGGTCTAATCCCTCCTAGCCAAACTAGTGCAGACGGGCTTTAAATTGTTTTATTTGTCAAAACATCAACATTAAAAAATACGAAATATGACTTGTGTTATGTCTTTAAGCTTAAACAGACGGTGTAGTTCATTTTAACACGATGTATAATATGACATTGTATCATTTTATGACAGAACATAAACATCACAAGACTATGAAAACCCATATTTCTTTAAAATCTTTGATGGCATTATTGCCATTGTATTTGGTGTAGTCTCCTCTATCTCATCTTCCCCATTTCCCTATCAGATTAAGTTTCGGCTCCACTATGGCTCCAAATGTGTTTGTAGGTTTAAACGTGTTGCGTTTGTGTGGGCGTGTATGTGTGTGTTTTTTAAAACCATAATATTATGGTTTTCCTTTTCAACTCTTTGACAGGTGAGAGTTACACATCGTATCATCGAGAACGATGATTGGACAGTGGAAGAGAAGCGTCACGTGACTCGTAAGATGATGATGAAGAAGAAGCCCTCGACCAACCAATCAGAACCGAGAGATGGTGTCTCGCACGGCAACGACGCGTCAGCTGACTACACCGGCCCCGCCCAACCTGCTTACGCCACAAGGAAAGGACCACAATATCCGGCTCCAGGGCAATCTGATGTCGGAAGTGGGGCATTGGTACGCACACCGCCAACAAACGACAACAAGGATGAGCCGTCCAATGGGAGCATAGATCTGGCAATCAAGAACGCCCTCTTTAATGGAGGGGGTTACACCCAATATTCCAAGGAGAATGGAAAGGGAAAGCTGCCTGTTGCAAAAGGAGCGCATTCAAGGGTAGACCTGTCCGACTTACCTGGATCTAGTAGGATGGAAAACCCCTCGCCTACATCCTCCAACACGGAGGGAGATTCCGATGACGGTGCAGATTTTGAATCTGAATCCATTGATGTTACGTCATCAGTCATCGACTAATAAGACCATTTACGAAAATCATCCCCGGAATTTACTGATTTCATTTATCATTTTAGACCAATATAATATTAAACTATTTAAAACATTTTATTTATCCTTATTTTTGCAGTTAAATAGGAACGATCTGGGAAATGTGATTTTTTATTTTATTTTAGATGTTGGGTTTATCGATGATATACAAATCTTTTAATAACACAGAATGTAAAAGAAAAATACCTTGAACACCAACAAATTAATCTGTTACCAATAAGCACACCATGTACGCCTAAATTTTTACTTATATGATAAATACAGAATGAGTATTGAATTGCTAATATCGCAAGGCTCAAGTACTTTGATGGAATCCATAACAACAAGATCATTGCACGTTCAAAAAATGTAAAAAGTACTACAGGGCGCACATTATTAATTCGGTCTCCTATTCATTGGCGTGTTAAGTCGACAATAATCAAATCCATTGTTGATGCTAAGAGCAGATACTACATTACGAGTCTCCTTTATATTTAGGTTCCTTAATTGGGCATTTTCCCGCGTAAACTCATTTTGTGAAGCCGGTAACGCAGCTAAAGACAACTCTGGCCGATTTTGCAGAGTCAAATTGTAAAAAATCGCGGAGGTAATAAAAAACTTTCAAAAGTAAACGAAGAAAAGAATACTCCTGTGTATGGGTAAAATATAGAAGCAGCTTCATTTACGTGATATACTAACTACTAAAACTGTTCATAGGACAGTTACTCGAGTTTATATGAATTTCATTGAACACTGACTGTGCATTATGCTGCATTATTGTAGAGCGCTTAGAGACTTCTGCATAGGGAGTGTTAGGCGCTATATAAGCAAGGATAATTATTATTATTATTAATCAATTAATATCATATCAACTTTGTTCCGCCTGTCGAGAATGCATTTGCGACCTGATTATTTAGACGTGTGCGCCTTACATGATCATGGTATATTTATAGGGAGTGGTCTATCACTCTGGTATAATGGCGTACGGTATTTATTGTTACTATATTCTATCACCTGACGAAGTGTTGCAGCGGCGCACGAAACGTCGTGATCTTTTAGATCCCTTGTTGACCATACATTGCGAGACAAACGATTATCACTAGAGATATTATTTCCGAAACATCTTGTTATGTTACTGTTGTTTGCCTTAAACAAATTGATGGTTGGTTTTGTAAGAATTTCACGCATTCGTTTTATGTTAGAGTTGGTAAGTTTACGTATCAGTTAAAGCATACAGAAATAAAACAGATTATCAATTTTCGGTGTTAATTATTCCAATTCGGTGAGTAGTGATGGGTCAAGCACTCTGTGGTATCAGTGATGGCGTCGGTATTTATTGTGAGAACATTCTATGTTGCTTTTATTTCTCTTTAAGAAAATTGATGGTTGATGTTGTAAGACTTTCACACTGTTCTGCTTTTGGCTGTACATGTTCAGTTTTATCTAGCTTTATGTCAAATATTCAAGAAAATGTGAACTTTGTGAATCGTGTTGATAAAGGACGTGACGTGCAAGGAGTATGGCATATAATATATTATTTGTATTGAAGTCTATGGTGTCAAGATAGATGCATACTGCTGCTGCTGTTAGTGCAGTACTATAGTGTTTGAAAGTTATTTTAATAAATTGATAACTGTTTAGATATATTTTGTTGATTTCGTTGTTTTCTCAGTTTACATATTTTGGATAGTTGGTAGTGTACAACTTTTGTTTTATGTTAGAAGTGGTAAGTTACGTATCAGTTAAAGCATACATACAGGAAAACGATTATAATTATTCGGATTTAATTATTACATTTTGGTGAGTAGGAATAAATTATGTATATATTACTGTATCAACTTAGAACAATGTTTGTTTAAACTGTTTCTTATTAGCATGTTAAGTGAATGCATTGTCAGTGAATTTCCTCTATTAACCTTTATTGTACACACAATGCTGGAATGTGATAGACTCGTCGCAAATTGGAAGGATTGTAATAACATTTGCGTAGGAATAGCCAAAAAAGTAAAACAAAAGTAAAACCAAAAAATGACACCGACCGTTACGAAGTGAGTCTACTGTAGGAATTGCCGTATTTTGAAGCACTGAATTGGAGGGGGGGGGGGGGTCATAAAATAGACCAATATACTACACGAAGTAATGTGAATAATTGAATTGATCTATATCTCGGTGGACATATCATTTACAGGAGTTATTACAAACCTTTTTACTGAAATAGCATATAAAATATATATGAATATATTTCGACTGATGAAAAATACAAAATACAAAATACAAAATGTATTTAACCTCAATTAAAAACTTATATTATACAACTATTGAAATGCAGAAACAAATAATTAATTATACTTACATATATTAAGGCGATTTCTTAATTTAGTAAAATTGTTAATTTCCTTCTTTTCATTTTTTGTTGCGATTATTCAAATCTCGAATATATTCCCGTTTTTTCTATTACTAATATAATACTAAAATGGATCGGAAATGGAATAACTGAATATCTCTCACGTGTATCTGTTGATTAAAGCAGATTATGAGACTATATTCAGCAGGTTTCAGGTTTCTTTGGCTACCATCATTGTTAATCATTTTGAAAGATATCACGGAACACAGGGCTATAATTGATTCAAAGAATGTTATTTTTAGAAAAAGTGTTCATGACTGCGAGAATATAACATTTTAAAACAGGATAAGCCTTGCAACTTTATAAGGATGTCGAGACAAGTACCGGCAAGCACCCCCTGACTTGACATTTAAGGTTTGTCAGAGAAGGTCAGAGTAGATCATTTTATACCATTTTTTACAATATTAGTTTATTTTAAAGACTTATTTTTGGACAATATAACATTTTACCAGCTATGACAGTTTAATATTGAAAGCTAAATGATACGCAGTTTACTTCCTCGAACAGTTAGCACTTAAAACACACCGAATGTAATAGAGAGCTTGTTTCACTTTCAAATTGTATATAAGTTTCGTCGCTTCATTTCATGTGTAATAAAGTATCCATGTGCATTGTGTTGTTCACATCCTGGCTGAACTTGTTCTTCTTTCATGTATAAAGTTCATGTATAAATGAAATGAAATGAAAAGGAAATACGTACAACAAGCTCTCTCTCTCTCTCTCTCTCTCTCTCTCTCTCTCACGCACGCAACACGCACCTTATCACACATACACACACACACGCACATGCGAGCGCGTACACACCCTCATATTTCCCTCTAGCTCTCATTGTATCTCTATTGATCTTTTTCTCATTACTTTTCTCTTATTCCCTTTCTCTTATTCTACCCCTCTCCCCCTTCCCTTTCTCGAATGCTATCCGAATGCCCCTCTCATCATGTCAGTCATTTTATATCTTGTTTTAGTCTCTGCCCCTCCCTTTATCTTCATCACACTTCCTCTATTAAACACACCCGTCCCCTTTCTCTCCCTTCCTCTCTCAACTATCCCCAAAGTAGCATTCCCGTCCATTTACTACGCAACATTATAAGAACAAGAATACACAATACAGCAAGAAAATATATAAAAAGAAAGCTACACTAATGGCTCACTCTTGCGCTACTCTCCAGGAAAGTTTTATGATGTAAACATTCGAATAAAGTTTTGTTTACACAATAACCGAAAGAGCTTTTATATTGGCCGAAAGTGAAATATACGTAAGTTGTCTAAGTAGGCCCATATGCTTCATACTTACTCTATTGAAAAGGTCCGCCAATTCACAGAAAACTCTCTCTTTGAAAAAGGATATCACAAAATTTTAATTAAAAAACAAAACACCGAAAGTAACATATAATTGTATAATTGAGCTTGAAAGTAGGCCTACAAAAGCTTTACAGTGCGTCCCAGAAAAAACAAAACCAAGAATTATCAATGTTTTATCATAACTTAATCACAACTATAATTAATAAATGACACATATTTGTAAAGCTTAGATTTTCCTCTTTCATTTAATGCAATTATATGATGCATATTTCACGTAGAGTGATTAAAAACAATTTGAAAGCGAAAAAAATGCATGGCTGATCGTCAACGAAACGAAGTTAAGTCTTTTGTCAACTCTGTTTGTTGCTACGGCAGGCAGCCAGTGAAAACGAATTCGTTTAATCAAATTATGGAAATGCAAGTATTACTTTAAACAAACAGAACCTTTTTATTCCTGGCTCATTTTTCCTGATTGAGGTGCATATGAAAGCTAGGGCAGAAGATGAACTTTCTGGAAATGTGATTTTCTCTTTGAAATTCAGATAACGCCCGCCAAATGACTTTTTGGTACCCTCTCTTCAAATTGTTTTTAATCACTCATGCGTGAAATAGCATCATATGAGTTGCATCAAATGAAAAAGTTTTTTTCTGGGACGCACTGTATCTGTATTTAAAAACTTCATCAGTTTATTTTGAGAGATCTCTCTTTTTTATTGATGCCCTTTGAAACTTGAGAAAATAATTTTTAGATCAGTTTCTCTTATGTTTACTGTGATTGTCTGATAGTTGCTATCTGAAGTTGTGATTATTAAACTGTAAGAGAAACTAAGAGAGAGAGAGAGAGAGAGGAAAAAACGCGGGGGTGATATGTGTACGTCGTGAGAGTACTTGCACGTCAAGGTGCGCGTGCGTGTGTGGGAGAAAGAGTGTTTGTTTAGTATGATGAGAAAGAAATGCAGATAGAAACTTAATCGAAAATAAATTATCATCAATCCATATCTTCAATCTTGGCTCGTTTCCCACATTGCTATTCTACATTCTAAATGTGATCGGAGTTCTTCAACATTTTCCTGCAATTTTAATATTCGCAAACACTACAGCTGTCGGACAAGAACTTTAAATTTGACATGATATTACATTTGCCTCTGTCATCATTTCAATATCCTGTCTTCTGGAAGGTAAGTGTTTGAACTGAGATATTTTACGTCAAAAAATAATGCCCACACCTTTCGATGTACTATTTTTTTTTCCCCTTTTTTTGTTCATAGGTTTTTATTCATTTCTCTCATATAAGATAAATTGTACATCATTTATAGCACTGTATACAAACTAACAAAATAATTTTAACATAGGTCTTAATAAATTTGCAAATGAACTTTTACATGGCTGCCAGTATTCGATAATCGGCTCAGCCTGAATCTAGAGAACCATTATTTCAGTTGGACCCGATCAAAATAAACATTACCGAAGTGGTTTTTGATCTGATTAGTGTCCTTCAAATATGCAAAACTTGATTACTAAAAACGATCATCACTGTCAAGAAAGAGACAGAAAGATAGGAAAAGGAAAATATCGAAGGAAACACTGGGGGATCGTTTCACGAAACAGTCATAAGTACAAGCTAACCGACATCCAATTGAAACGTGTCGTAAATTTAATACACACGTTTCAATTGGATGTCGGCGAATTAGTAGGTATGACGGTTTCGTGAAACGTTGACCACGGCTCCACATTATGTATTTTTCGATGTACTATAAATTAAAGTGATTAAAATTCACTTAACAACTATTGTTCGTTTATGACGTATATTACAAGCAATATTTCTGACAATATGAACCCTAGAAGATCACATTGTTATTAGATGCTGCTTGTAAGTATCGGCTTGCATGGTGATTATTATTATTATTATTATTATTAGTAGTAGTATGTAGATATACAGTAGGCTATTAATTGTTATTACATTCAAACAGCCCATAAAGGAATAAAAGATGGATATTCAATATGTGTTGGTCTATCTATCTTCTGATCTATCTTGATCTTGGCGATGAAAGTTTTAAGTAATGTTCTCAAAGAGGAACATTAAGGAGGGTTAGATACAAAAGAGCTATTCTTGGACGATTGACGTGATCATAGTGTCATTGACCATAAAAATATTTTTAAACCACAGAGTTTCACATTCTTTTTTTTCATTCAAAATTCAAGACTCTACTGTATACTTATATAAAGAGTAAAGGGAAAACGATGAATTAAAAAACGAACAAAAAAAAAAAAAAAAACGACCTCAGGTAGACGGGTACTGGCGGATTACTTGAGGAGGGGAATAGACCGACCCTGCCGGCTTTAAAACAAAATTTTAAATTCATTAGTAAATTACACAAACATTGTTAACTTTTTCTTCCTTGATTTCATCTTCGCCACCCCCCTTCCCACCATTTTAAAGAATCTTCAATCTACCTCTAGAAAAAGTGTAATGCTTCTATGAATTTCTTTTCAGGCCCAAGTGAATCACTAACCATGGCTAAAGAATACATCCAGAGGCTACGATTCAAAGGATGGACTCCGCTCTTGTTCCTATTGATCATCCCTGGTTTTGGTCCGGTCGGATCAGAAACCCGTTCTTTGAGTTGTGAATATTTGAATTCACTCTCGGTCAATGACCCAATAAACATCGCCTTGAACAATCTTGGCATTGAAAAGATAGAACAGAATGTTTTTCAGCATTTCGGAGATATTTTGAGTCTTAATCTCAGCCATAACGGTTTACGTTTCATCCGAAATGGAACGTTTCAAGGACTAAAGAAGATGGAGGTCTTGGACCTACACAGAAACAGGATCAGTACTATTAGATCGGGAGCTTTTTCAGATCTGTCGGAATTAACAAGCCTTGATTTAAGGAACAATGACCTGACATCGTTATCCGACTGGTTGAGGACATCACGTCTGGGAAACCTGAAAAAACTTTATCTAGATTTTAATAACATACCTCTCATTGAACATGGAGACTTTGAGGGTTTGTCTTCTCTCTGGTATCTTCACCTCTCATGGAATGGTATTCGAGAACAGGGACAGGGTGCCTTCTCTGGATTAAAAGAAATATCTGTACGAAGATTTTCTCATTTTGGGCTCCTCCATGAACTTGATCTTAGTCATAATCATCTGAGGGAGGTGAGCACAGACCAGTTTCTTGGACTTCGTTCCTTAATTGAACTTGATCTCCAGCACAACAACATCAGTTCTCTTGCGGACAATGCATGGGCAGGTCTGATTAACTTATTGAAACTACGTCTATGTTACAATAGGATCGCCAATCTAAAAAGTTATTCTTTCTCTGGTTTAGATAAGGTAAATGTTCTGTTTATTCGTTATAATACCATAAGCACCATTCGAGACGACGCTTTCAAGGGCTTGGACAGTTTAGCAAATCTCGACCTGACAAACAATCGAATCCAAGTGTTACGATCTAGAATATTCATGGAGCTCCAGAACAGTCTGATTTACCTCCACCTAGGAGAGAACTTGATCCAGGTCCTTTCACATGACACATTTTCTAATTTGACAAAAATAAAGAGATTGCACCTAAACAGCAATGCGATAGTCAGCATCACCCCTGGTGCATTTGCTCAATTAAAGCAACTGCAATTCTTAAATCTGTCAGGAAATGCGTTGGCGACGTTGCCTGGAGATATCTTTCAGGCGACAAATAAAGTCCAAATAATTGACTTATCAGGAAATGATTTGACGATATTGCCCACGGGGGTCTTCTCGAAAACCTTGGAGCTCACACAGGTGGATCTTAGGCGTAACTCTTTAAGGACTATTCCGAAAAATGTCTTTACATTTAGTAATTTCGAGCCTGATAGGATTGACATTGATCTGAAGCTGAGCGGGAATAACCTCGATTGCAACTGTTTGCTTGAGTGGTTTCGATTAGGTATCACAGCGAATAAAAGTGGGACTGGAACGCGGGGAGAGGCTACCTGCGAATCACCTCCTAGCCTTCGTGGACGTTTTCTTTTTGACCTTGGCAAACCGTTGTCTTGCACTGATGGGAACGATGTCGACAACACGACCCATCTTCTGCCGGATCCGCCTCAAAATCGAACATCATTGAACGCCCTGAACGTTGTTCTCTTCGGCACTCTACCAACACTGGCTGTTGTTGTTGTTATTGGGGCGAGCGTTTATTTTGCGATCATCAAGAGGAGACGACTTTCTCAAGAATTACCGCTTGATCACGGTAATAGAAGGGTACATCGGTCACCAGTGAACCCTGTCTTGAATGTCGAAGGTGTAAGATCTTCCGTTAATGCTGCCTCCACCTTTGTCAGGTTCAGCGATGGTGTGGCCGGTGAGATTTTGAATACTTCAACAGATGGAGATTCTTTTAGTACGGTCGATCACACATACTACCATCGAGAGAGGGAAGAACTGTCTGGAAACGATGCATCTTCAATCGACTATGGTGACCCAGCGAGGATGGTGCCCTTATGTCGTGAGACACAAAGAAGTTGGCCTCTATACCACAGCACTGACGCACAGGCGGGACAGGCATCACCGAGACCGATTATTACGAGAACGTACTTCGGTGTAAATAACGTCTAAAGCAACATTCCTGTGAACTTAAGGTTGATTCCATCCCTTGCGCAGGGCATTAATGTGAACATTACACTAAGAAGACCAGGCCCCCGTCTCACAAAACTTGTCACCAGTGACACAAGAAAGTTGTTGTTTTAAGCTACTGAAATCCTTGCTTCTGATTGGTTATCAGCAGATTTGTCACTGATTTTTGTCATTTGTCATTGAAAAAAGGCTTTGTAAAACGGGTCTCTGGAGTGTAACTTCTCGTGGTAGATGATGCGACATGTTGTCCGGCGACAATTGCTCCGGGATATAGGTATAAGGTTATGGTTAGGGTCGCAAATTGGCTTTAGCTTAGGTTTTATTGTTAGATTTGGGGTTAGGTGTGGTGTTGTATCACGTGTAGCCGTTAGGAATTCAGTTAGTGTAGGAAATTACCGCAGAGCCATTGTCGCAGGAGCATTTGTCGTACCACAACTGTAGAGTTTCTCATTCTTTGAACATTAAGATCTATGCAGGGCTAGCCTTATTTTGAATACATCTAATTATCACTCTAATTCAGAGCAATATGTTGGATGATTTGAATATGAATATATTCTCTTTCTTTCTATACAACCGTGGACTTTTGCCCTCAGACACGTCTTCTCACCCTACTGATGGTACAACCCATAGTTCTATCAGTCCAATGAATTTAAAAGCTTGTAATTTACACATTTTATCGTGCTGAGAACAACTTCACCGACAATCTTGAATGCAAATTTTGTACTTATAACTTGAAGCTGTATCAAATATATGAAAATCATGAGCATGACTTAAACGTTTTCTTTCCAGTGATAATCCATAAAACCAATAACAGATCGGTAAAATTATATCATGTATGTTTATCTAAACAGCTAACGGATTCTGTAACGTATACCCCTAATTTTATTTTTGTCTCTTCGTTATCCCATTTATTTATTTCTTCTTGTGGAAAAGCATAACTATAGAATTCTCACAAATAGAAAGGAATCATACAATATCCTATTTCTAATTTTAATACCAAGCTATATAGGCACGCATCTTATCACATCTTGTACAGTGTAATGTTTTACCGTAATTCATCGTTAATACAACGAAAGTGAATTACTGCAATAAATAAAATCTTAGTGTTTGACAATAATGAGTCATAAACACTTCCACTCTTTACACATCATCTTTATAATCAACAGTATACTGTACTTGAAGGATGGATAAAGGTGTGAAAAAGTCTACTGTATACATGTACATCTCTTTTTACAGTGAACGATTGATTTCTATTTTAGTCCAGGCGCCAGTGTTTTAGTTTCATATGTGCTTGCATGTAATTAAAGTCTTTGAAACTACTACTTGGGGTAAAATTTCAAGGAAACCAGTATTCCCCGTCGAAATTAAACTCTCAATCTCTCAAGAGCTGATCACAATAGGAGTGAAACTTATGCGTCATGATTTTTTTCAATTTTCTATGACCAGTTTACTAACAGTTAAGTTTTAAAAGAAAGGTAGGAACCTGGTGACAAATCATTTGATAAAGTTTAAGGCCTAGATAAGCATCTATCTGGATGGAATTCACCTGAAATAAACGACTTGTTGCTATAATGGGCAAACCTCTAACAAGTTAGTGAGTCATCAAGCGTACTTATTTATTCAGGAAGTATACATGGAAGTAGTTTAGACCATTTATTGACACACACACGCACACACATATCATGAACATATGGCAAGACCTTTTTTTCTCTCTTAGCCATCCCCCCTCCCCGTTTTATTCTATCTCCCATCTTTATCTGTCTCTTCTACTCCCCTTTCCCCTCCTCATCCTCCACTCTCTCTCTCTTTTTCCCCTTCTTTTTTCCTCCGTCTTTAAAATTTGGGCAAATATCACTTCATACTTGGGCAGCTCATATTCGGGAAGCAAGGTGGAATATATATACTTTTATCATATACATATCCTGTATTATTTGTTCCTCCTTTCACTTGCTCACAAAATTTTAAAAATGGTGATATTCTGGCAAGAAACATCAGCCCCCCCCCCTCCCCTCCCCTCCCCAGTGAAGTTAACCCCTTTGATAGAGTGACTTTCCTTTTTGTTTAGTCTTGACAATCCATGTATAACTATTAAAATGTAGAGATAAATAAGATATATTGATAACATTGTAGTAAATATATACTATAATTTATTGAAATTCGTAATAATATCTATTCAATACAACTGTATAAGATATGAATTAAAAAATAATGAATATAACATATCTCTTTGCTCCTTTTGTACAATAACACAATTTATTTGCATGTAATTTGTCATAAAAATATATTGCATAATGCTGACAGAATTATCACACCAATAGATTATACAGTTTTTGACTGTCCTGAATGAATTATCACACCAATAGATTATACAGTTATTGACTGGCCTGAATAAAATATCACACCAATAGATTATACAGTTATTGACTGGCCTGAATGAAATATCACACCAATATATAATACATTTATTGACTGACCTTTTATGGGAGGTTGTGTAATATAACATTCTTTGGACCTCCAAAGGGAGTTATATTTTCCCAAGGGGTTATATCAAAATAAGATATCGAGGTAAAATATAACTCCCTTCAATCCCCCCTAAATAAAATGTATATATTACACCCCATCCAATGAATAATTGCTATATTAGATAGATAGCCTTGATTAAACTTTGTTATATACAATTAAGGGTAAGTTTGATCTCATGCCTTTTTTCCCCCATCAAGCAAGCAGGCTTCTACATCAAATGTGCGCGGTTAAAGCTAAAGACCAGTTGTGGTCATGCGATTGCATTGTGAAAGAAACGTTGTGGAATCGATCAGAAAAGGTTGATCATCTAGCATAGATGTACTGCAAGGTTCTGGAATCATCAAAATGAAAAGAAATTTGGCCAAGTCTTCAAAAAGTTAGAAGCACTGTACACAAAAAGATGTATATGGGACTACACGCATTTCATATCTCTCAACAGGCGAGAGATACACTAATTTACCAAAAATATCAATTAGTAGGCGGTTTCCCGTCAAAATTATTATCATCATGTAATATTCAAAACATATTCTTTCACATGATTGGTAATAAGAGCTTCCATTTCATTTTTTGAAATTGGGGCGTTTCCAATACTGGTCTTTACCTTTAAGACAAGGCAAACGATTAAACAGATACACAGTGATTACTTGTAGGTTAGCGTGGATACACTACAATGCAAAAATTAACTCATTATAACCATTGAAAAATGACCAGGGGGGTGTTTCACAAAGATCCTAAGTTGAACTTATCTCTAAGTTGGAATTATCAAGGAGATTTCATGTTCTTGATTTCATGTTCCTTTTGTACATCAAATTTCATGTTTTTCCTTCTTTCTTGTGATTGAGATAATCTACTCCCCTGAAAGCAAGATATAGAATGCAAAATGATATTCTACTTCACATGTTATGAAGTCGGATCAAGAACACAAATAAATACAAAGAAAACGAAAAAATGGTGAAATTTTATGTACAAAAGGCATGGAGAGTTGTCCACAGATGATGTCATCAAATTGAATATCGCCCTCTAGTGACTAGTCATTTCAAAAAGCTCTAACTTCCTTATTCCTTGCCCGATTTTGTTCAAATTTTCACTGATTTTATTCAAATCTTTTAAACTTTACAATAAAAGTAACTTAGTCTGAAGGTTTTGGTTCCCTTTAATATATTTTAGGGCTACAAATGGCTCTCCATAACTTTTAAGTGTAAATTAGAGTTAAGTTAGACTTAGGATTTTTGTGAAACACCCCCCAGGAGTGATAAATGCTATTTTTTAAAATTATTATTATTATTTTTATTTTTTATTATTTTTTTTTTTTTTTTGGTTGTTGTTGGGTGGGGAGGAGTGTTCTTACACTCCCTTCTAAAACATTACTTTAATTTATTACATACAAAGAACATGCTTTTGGATTATGATACTCCAAACAATACCACATGAAGAGCCATGGGCCAATCACACCTTTGTTGTTGTTGTTGTTGGGTTTATCGGCGCTATCCATTGATTCTGATGATTTCCGCCAGGCTGTGTGTGAGGGTTCTGTAAGAGTCTTTTTATATCAACTCCTACTTGGCAAAGAGTTATTCACAATTATTAAACCTTGTGCCCCTCTCTTTTAAGATTTTTCTAAGTATTTGATGTTTAAGATTTAAGTACTGATACAAACTGTGATTGATTGCTCAATTTACAATAACCACAAAAAATAAATGACAAATTAGCTTCATTATATTGCATGTAAAATGTGCTACTGATGACAAAACAATTTTGTAAATTGTAATCCTTTCTTTCTTCACAATTGATTGATATATCTTTACAGTTCATGAAATAAAATCTTTGAATTGGTTTTGGTAGTAAAATCAGTTTTGTTTATAATTTTGACACTTACAATAAGACACTTACAATGAGAAAGTAAAAGAGAAACTTCAAACCAATGCAACAAAACTGCACTTGGAGTGATTACACTTTGGTTATAGAGCTAAACAATAAATGCAAGGCAAGTGGAAGATATAAAATGAATGTAAAATGTGAACAAAGAATATCGAGTGTGATTATTTCCTTCTTTTGAAGGAAGGCTTTCATTGTAACTATACAAATATTGAATGTATTGGAGTTCACTATAACACAATACATGAACCGACAAATTCAGAATTTTGCCAGTGGTATAATAATTCACAGAGACTGCAGGCCTAGGTTGAAATTTAAGTTGAAATTAAATTTCAAAAATTAAATTTGGAATGAGTTAAGTATATGATATCTTGAATGATGACATGCATTCAATACAAATTTATTGACAGAAAATCAAAGGTATTTGTGATCTCCTACCTTGTTTTTTAAATCTCAAGTTGTATTGGTGATACACACTGGCCCGATATCTATTGCTAAATCTGGCCAACCTTATTTACATATATGTATTACGCAACCTTGGGCCAGTCCTTAGGATAGGAATTTCAGCAGCAGGTACCATAAATAATTAGACCATATATAATCAGCTAATATATAATCTTTCTAAGCATGCATCATAAAATAAACACAAATTCATCATTTTATAATATCAACTCTAATGATGAATGTAATTTTGCTCGGTTCTTTTGATCTTGTTTCTTTTTTCCTGTATGTGTGTGTTTTAGGGGTAGGCTTTCATATAAGGAATTCCTCCTTTCTACCTTTCCCAAATGCTCTCATAAATTACCATTGTTATTTGTTATCACTATCTTGTTTGTTATCATTCCATTCTGTATTTGTATGTTTTAAATGTTTTTATGAAGAGTGTTGAATAAACTTTTAATTGAATTGAATTGAAATAAATGACAAAATATGTTAGAACTACTGCTGCAATGGGCGGCTATATACTTCACTACAGGGACATGTACATGCAATTTATCATATACGGTATTTGAGCAAACTGGCTTCAATATATTGCTGGGAAATCGGTGGAAATTGATTGTTTTCATTGTCTTCTTACCAGAGCTCCTTTAAAACTAGTCTACACTTGTTTGGCCAGGAGGGATTAGACCTCCCTGCAAGGTCACTGGCTGGTGGTTATCTCAGCTCTCAATTAACTTAGGAAAAAGGGGATCATGGGGGACAAACGGGTACAGCTTAGGCATTGTTTGCTATATAGAGGGCGCAAGTAGCTACAAGTCCCGTTTTAAAGCTTTCTAGTGCTTAACTGCTCAACACTCCCCGTTTTTTTCTCGCCAGAAAGAGAATCCAATTGGTATTCAAAGTCTAGATGCAGGCATAGAGATGAGTTCTTTTTGTACCAGCTTGGCGGCATCTTGTGCACAGCCCCAATGTAGAGTAATTCCACATCCACCATGACCATAGTTATGCACAACCTAAGAAGAAAAAAAAAAAAAAAAGGAAGAAAGAAAGAAAGGAAGGAAGGAAGGAAAGAAAGAATAACCATGGACTTTGAAGGCATTTGCGGTCTGAAACAAGAACTCAACTATCCCATTTACAAAGTTTACGCAATAGGTATACTGTTGTCTTGCATACAGATCAAGGCATCTGACTACCGGTATGATGTTCCTAAGACAACTCTGGTTTAAAAAAATGCAAATGAATAAAAATGTGGTTGTTCATCGTCAGACCACATTTATTACACTGCTACAGACGACAACTTAGCAATATCTCCAACTCGTAACTTAAAATATTCAAATTTAAATGTTATTCCACATAACTCCTAAAAACAAGTTTTATTTATGTAAAAGATATGGTCATGACAACAACAAAATCAAAACATCAGAATATTACAGTGAAGACATAAACATAATAATAATAATAATAAAAATAATAATCTTTTAAAGTCCACTCCAAATTTTATTAAGTTAAACCGAAAATGGAAAATCCTTTTGCCCAATTGATTCCCCCTCCCCATCCCCCCTCCCAGTTTTATTCTCTCTCCCATCTTTATCTGTCTCTTCTACTCCCCTTTCCCCTCCTCATCCTCCACTCTCTCTCTTATTCCCTTTCTTTCTTCCTCTGTCTTTAAGTACAATAACACAATTAATCTGCATGTAATTTGTCATAAAAATATATTGCATAACGCTGAAAGAATTATCACACCAATAGATTATACAGTTATTGACTGTCCTGAATGAATTATCACACCAATAGATTATACAGTTATTGACTGGTCTGAATAAAATATCACACCAATAGATTATACAGTTATTGACTGGTCTGAATGAAATATCACACCAATAGATTATACATTTATTGACTGGCCTGAATGAAATATCACACCAATAGATTATACATTTATTGACTGACCTTTTATGGGAGGTTGTGTAATATAACATTCTTTGGACCTCCAAAGGGAGTTATATTTTTTCAAGGGGTTATATCAAAATAGAATATTGAGGTAAAATATATCTCCCTTCAATCCCCTCCCTAAAAAAAACGTTTATATTACTTTACATTCCTTTTCCCCCCTCAAGTCACAATGCTTCTGTATGTGCATGGTTAAGACAAGGCAAACAATTAAATAGATACACTGTGCTTACTTTCACGTTTGCTTGGATACACTACTATGATTAACTCATTTGATCCCATAGTCATTATACTGAACCACTGAAAAATGACCAGCTGGGGGTGTTTCACAAACATCTTAAGTTGAACTTATTTCTAAGTTGGAGTTAAAGGGATCGTTTAACAATGTTAAATCTGACATACACGGCCCTACGTGTTATCAGTGTCTGTGATATGATGTAATATTGAAGCCCTAAAAAAATTGCGCTTCAAAATGATCAAGAAGTGCCTCAAAAAAGTAAAAATCTTTGAGTGACCGGTTTTACCATACTCGTTTTCCCCAATAGACTGTAGTGTTATGAAAACCATCAGGCGAACAGTTTTCAAAATTTGTAATTCCAATCATAAATATCTTGATAATCAGACAGGCGATCGGCTTATAAAAGTCACGGGGTTCCTGACTGACCTAAAGGTTTATAATTATCAATGCATCATGAGCTAAATCCAGGGTATGTTTTCAGAATCTGAGACAAAGTTACCGGATCCCTTTAACAATTATGGAAAGCCATCAGCATCTTTGAAAATATTTTGTAAAAGATATTTTATAAGGCATAAAATGCTGATTCAAACCATTCATATTTTCTATTATCAAGGAGATTTCATGTTTTTGATGTGGAATTTATGACAAGTCTAAAAACTTCAATTTTTAGTTTTGAATATATTTTATTTTAAGGCTACAAGTGGCTCTCCATAATGTTTAAGTCAAACTTAGAGTTAAGTTCGACTTAGGATCTTTGTGAAACACCCCCCCCCCCTCCCCAGAGTGATAAATGTTTTTTTTACACTCCCTTCTCAAACATTACAAAAAACAAAACATAAAACAGACTTTTGGATTATGATACTCGTAATAGATATCACGTGAAGAGTCGTGGGCCAATCACACATTTGGACCTGTAAGAGCTTTTTTATATGCACTTCTACTTGGCAAAGAGTTATTATTAATTATTAAACCTTGTGCCCCCTCTCTTTTAAGATTTCTAAGTACTTCATGTATAAGATTTGAGTACTGATACAAACTGTGATTGATTGCTCAAAATAAAATAACCACAACAAATAAATGACAAATTAGCATCATTGTATTGCATGTAAAATGTTGAATGTGCTACTGATGACAAAACAATTTTGTAAATTGTAATCCTTTCTTTCTTCACAATTGATTGATATATCTTTACAGTTCGTGAAATAAAATCTTTGAATTGGTTTTGGCAGTAAAATCAGTTTTGTTTATAATTTTGACACTTACAATAAGACACTTACAATAAGAAAGTAAAACAGAAATCTCAACCAATGCAACAAAACTGCTCTTGATCACACTTTGGTTAATATAGAGCTACAAATAAATGCAAAGCAAGTGGAAGAAATAAAATGGATGAACAATTTGAACAAAGAATATCGAGTGTGATTATTTCCTTCTTTTGAATGAAGGGTTTCATTTTAACAATATTATAGTATACAAATATTGAATGTATTGGAGTTCAGTACTATAACACAATACATGAAGCAACAAATTCTGAATTTTGCGAGTGGTGTTATAAATCACAGAGACTGCAGGCCTCATTAGGTTAAAAAAAAATTCAAAAAATTCAAAAAAGTAAATTTGGAATGAGGTCAGTATATGATATGTTGAATGACAACATGCATTCAATGTACACATTTTGTGACATAAAATCAAAGGTATTTGCGATCTCCTACCTTGTTTTTAAAATCTCAAGTTGTATTGGTGATACACACTGGCCCGTAATTTAATTGCTAAATCTGGCCAACCTTATTTAAATATGTATTCAGCACCCTTGGGCCAGTCCTTTGGATAGGACTTTCAGCAGCAGGTACCAGAGATAATTAGCTAATATATTTTCTTTCTAAGCATGCAAACGTAAAATTAACATGAATCCATCATTTTATAATATCAACTCTTATGATGAATGAAATAAATGACAAAATATGTTAGAACTACTGCTGCTATAGGCTACTTCACTACAGGGACATGTACATGCAATTTTCATATATTGCAGTAAACTGGCTTCACTTATTACTGGGAAATTGGTGTAAATGGATTGTTTTCATTGTCTTCTTAATACCAGAGCTCTATTTTCAGTTTATCAGGGCTCCTTTAAAGCTTTCTAGTGCTAAACTGCTCACCACTCCCCTTTTTTTCTCGCCGGAAAGAGAATCCAATTGCTATTCAGAGTTTAGATGCGGGCACATGAGCGAGTTCTTTTTGAGCTAGCTCATTTTGTACCAGCTTGGCAGCATCCTGTGCACAGCCCCAATGTAGAGTAATTCCACATCCACCATGACCATAGTTATGCACAACCTAACCAATGAAAAGAACGAAAGAAAGAAAAAGGAAATAAAGAAAGAAAAAAAAAGAATAAAGGGTTAGCTAGTGACAACTTAGCAATATCTCCATCTCGTAAATTCAAATATTCAAATTTTTATTTCCACATAACTCCTAAAAACAAGTTTTATATAATTATGTAAAAGATATAGTCATGACAACAACAAAATCAAAACATCAGAATATTACAGTAAAGACATAAACATAATAATAATAATAATATTAATAATAATCTTTTAAAGTCCACTCCAAATTTTATTAAGTTAAACCGAAAATGGAAATTCCTTTCGCCAAATTGATTGTGAGCCCGGCAGCCACTGAGCAGCACCAGCTCGTCGTTGCTCTATCCCTTATTGTTGAACGCCAAACAAGGTAGCAGCAACTCCCGTCTTTTACGTCTTTTGGTATGACGCGGCCGGGGTTCGAACCCACGACCTCCCGGTTGTGAGGCGGACGCTCTACGGACTGAGCCAACACACCGGTATGGAGGGATTAACAAAAGACCGAAGCCCTATCTAAAACCTGTTTTAATTGGAAAATAAAGTCGCGGTGAAGTCCGGACGACATTTACCCACTTCCACTTAAGATGCGTCAATCGGGGTAACGTCTGGACAATATCGAGGTAAATCTCACCCTAGTCGAGCCAGGGTGATATCAAGGGTTGTCCGGACGTTGTCCGGGTGACATCCTGATAAAGGGCCTATTAAGACGCTCGCGGAATGTTACCCGGGTAAACTACGTCATCGCCGTGAATAAATGTATACAATTACACAGCACGCACCAACTGATCGCCATGCGACAGGTGGCGGTTGTTATGGTAACCTACCCGGGTGAGGTTTTTGCGGATGGCTGATTAAGACGGTGTCCAAAAGCTCACCCCGTGTTTTACGAACAGACCCCCACTGTTTCTCATCCACATATCGCTCGGGTGAGATCGAAAAAGTTCTATTAAGACGGGGCTTAAGGCTTATCCCCAGTGACTGGTTATGATGACCTTACCTTGACCTTGTCGGAGCCGTAGGTCATAGTTTCTGCTTCTACTCTCACTCCTTTGGAGCGCTGGGGTCTTAGTCCAACCCAGTGCTTTATGATCTTTGCACTCTAAGGAGAAAAATTAATAAAAAACAGTGACTTTTGAAGCACTACATAGATCCAACTGTTTTAAAGTCAAAGCAGAGAAGAACTACCTTGCATTATATTTCAAGTAATGGACATTTAAGAGGGATACTACACAGTATTTTGCAGTTTGCTAAAAAATAACATTGTTATGATAGTTTTCATTACCACTGCACTGTAAATACATTGTACTATTTTATTAGCATTGAATGAATGAATGAATGAATAAATAAATTAATAAATATCAAATAAACAAACGAAAAATCCACGGGTATGAGAAATTGGGCAATGAGGTCCCTAGATTAACTCTCCAGGCCTACATAAAACAAATGTATTGCTACACTGTAAAAAAACAAAATGATTTTGAATCTCCAATTGTGTTGCAAAAGCATCTTTTATTAATTTTTTATTTTTTAAATTTTTGGCATCAACGCAGTATAGTCAATGACATAAAACTTGATGCAGTGCATGCATAAAGGTTTACTCTTTCTGCTCATGCATCTGCCATATTTTATAGGGCTCTGAATAAAAAATGATTGAGCCAATTCACAAAATGTTTGACTTGGTGCAGCAAAAAAATTAGCATTAACAATGACAAATATACAGTAGGCTTGCGGGTGCACCATGTGAGAGAGAGGGAGGATTGAGGAGTCCTGAAAAAAGGACTCTCGGTAATCTTTCTTGAGGGTGTGTAGTCCTGAAAAGGACTGTTTGTGTAGTCTTGAAAAAGACTGTTGGTTATCTTTCTTAGCTTATAGCTCTAAGGAGAACTATAGCGCTTGGAGAGGATGGGTGGCGGGAGTGGCACATGGTGCACCCGCAAGCCTACTGTATATCTTCATCACCATGCAAGCCGATAGTTACAAACAGCAAAGAAAAATATGTTGTAAAGTGTAATACTGCGCTTCACATTTCTATATCTTAAAGTATCTTAAACACAGAGCTCAATGAAAAACGCGCAAGTCCTTTGATGCGTGCAGATGCCAGTCAAGTACACGTAAAAAATACTGCAGAGGTGTTTTTGCGGCGGTTTCCCGCACTATATCGGAACCAGCCTTGATTGTCTTGTTGCGAGAGGTATACCTTGAGACTGGGGACGACCTTGCAGGCTCTCTCCCAGATCTGTTTAGCATCTTCAGGGTCAACTTCTGTGTCCCATCTCCCAAGCTGAGCTGTGCCCCCTACAGTCACATCCTCTTGCCTGTAGAAAAAAAAAACAGAGAAACTTTACTTCCAGGGGGGGTGTTTCACAAAGATCCTAAGTTGAACTTATTTCTTATACTTAGAGTTAAGTTGGACTAAGGATCTTTGTGAAACACACCAAGGTTACAATGTGGGGATTGGGGTGGATAGCTCTGCCCTGAATGGTGGGCTTCTCAATCTGGATAAACGACAGCACTATTTCTTATAGAAACCAGGCCCAATATGACCGAAAAAAACACCCAACACAAACATGTGCCAACCTATGTACGGATGTATGCCTACTTTATGTGTACGAAACACTGTGTGAACCTTCCTCAGTCCTGATGTATTTACAGGATCAGGATAATTTTTGAAATGTCTTTTGAGGTTAAAATCAGATTTAATGGGGTTATTTTCTAAATACTTCTGATTAATATTGTCCTCATTCCTCTTTCTACCTGTAAGCATCCACTGCTCAATCATTCTTGGCTCAAAAAGGTCTTTATAAATACTGATGGTTCACAGGCTTTAATGCCACTTAGGAGAGTTTGGCCAACCAGGGCTCCCCGTTTCATAAATCCCATTATATCAATAACAATTTACAATAACTGCTATAAGCTACTGACATTGTGGCATTTGATGGGCTGAGAGCAAATTTGTAATAGAAATTAAGCATTTGTTACTTATAAAAAGTTTTATGAAACAGGGCCCGGGTCTGAGTTGAGCACAATACAGTTAACTACTTTGTTAGGCAAGCACCAAAAAGAAAATATATAAATGTACATGTATTATTTGTTGCACCAAACTGAAATGTATTTGCTTTTAAGAAAAATTGTCTCGATCTTCATAATAAGATATTTTGTTAATTCATTTTATTACCGGTAAATACTGTTAGTACATATATTCCTTGTCTATACAATCATGTTACTTATTATGTATGAGAATTACTTTAACACATACTTTAAAAGATTTTTTTTTAAATGGCCAAGCTCTGTGTTTACATGGCTCTGACAAGCTTGAAATAAACGGTTATGGATGTGATTAATATTGTTTTTGTTCCAGGGTTCAAGTTAGTGCCAGTGTAATTTGATTAATGTAGGAAGCAGGCAGCGTCTCAGGAAACCGTCATAAGTACAAGTTCACCGACATCCCATGGAAATGTGGTGTGTTAAGTTTAACACACGTTTCAATGGGATGTCGTTGTACTTGTCGGTGTCATGAAATGCTGCCCAGAGCAATTGTCACTAGTGTATTAAAGTGTCATACAACCCAACAAGACTTCCTCAATAATTTCATTAAAGGCATCGTTTAACAATGTTAAATCTGAGATGCATGGCCCTACGTGTTATCAGTGTCTGTGATATGGTGTAATATTGAAGTCCTAAAAAAATCTCGCTACAAAATGATCAAGAAGTACCTCAAAAAGTATCTTTGAGTGACCGGTTTTACAATACTCGTTTCCCCCAATAGACTGTAGTATTATGAAAACCGTTTGGCAAACGCAAAATTTGGTTTCGATTTCCAATCATAAATATCTTGATAACCAGACAGGCGATCGGCTTGTAAAAGTCATGGGGTTCATGCAGACTGACCTAAAGGGTTATAATTATCATTGCAGCATGAGCTAAATTCAGGATTTTGTTTCAGAATCTGAGACAAAGTTACCAGATCTCTTTAATGAAATTGCATATTTGGATCAGAGAACAAAGAAGATATGTTGGCATTTGATTGTTTGCAGCCAATTAAAAAGACTTAATACTCATTCTGAGTGAGTTATGAGAGTTGTGCTGTCAAGTTTGATATTAAAGTTCCAATTTTGTTTTGATTGTTATCATTTCTACAATATTTACAGCCATTATTCTTCACAACATGTACATGTATCAATATATTATAGCAGCTTGTCTCTTTACACTATGTTAATAGAAATCAATTTAATACGTTACTAATAAGGATATTGTGTTGATCAGAAATTCTACAAATGTTACACTGGTCAGAAACAGTTTTTAAATGAAATGCAAAGCAATTCCATCATTTAAGAGAGCATAACTTGTATTTTCTGATTGCTCTGCAAGTGAATATGTTGAAAGCTGCTTACAATTTGGCATGTGTCCAGGGAACAAACTGTAAATGTGTTGTTAAGAAACATTCAAACAGAAAGTAACATTCAAACAGGAAAAAACAATGGTCCTCAAGCCCTGTTAAACCTGTTAATGTTTAAACCACGTTTAAAAAACCCACTGCAGCAAATCAAATCATTTTTTCACGCATTAATGATGGTAAGTGGGTGAAGAAAAAAAGATGCACAGAACAAAGGCCCTCAAAGAAGATGTGTGATCTTTGTGTGAATATATACAGATCTGTTACTTAATATGTACGCTATGTTCATTTTGCATTGGCAGTATTGTTAAAAGCGATTTACCATGTTATATGTTTGAATGAGGATATATATACTGAATAAATTGTAACAATCACCTTAAACAACAATTTGTGTACAGGTAGGCTGTACAAATTAACATAAAAAAGACGTTAAAAGATGGGAGTTGTTGCTACCTTGTTTGGCGTTCAACAATAAGGGATAGAGCAACGTTGATCTGGCGCTGCTCAGTGGCTGCCGGGCTCACGATCAATTGGGCGAAAAGAATTTCCGTTTCGGTTTAATAAAATTTGGAGTGGACTATTAGGCTATTATTATTCTTATTATTATTCTATGGGTTAACGGTTAACAAGTTTGAAGAAAACCTAAAGGATAACATACGGCACCCGCGTCAGATATCAATGCAAGCCTTATACTACTGCAAGCGTATATGGACTAGTCGACTCACTAGTTGCATTTTTGTCCCCAAAAATAAACTTACCGAACGAACATATGAAATGGAGACTCCCCTGTTGATTCATTTATTACTAGTACATGTGGAAAGCTCATTTTCCCTTTACATGACAACTAAGGCGTAAGAATGAAAAACCCAGAGATGCTGATTGTATTACATTTTTTAAATGTTTTTTTAAAAATGAGAGAAACAGAACATGAGTTTGAAGAAAAATTACATCAAGAAACAGACATTTTGATATTTTGAAGATACTGTACCATGACCCCAAAACCTTGCAAGTAAGTTTCCTTTGTATAAAAATTAGGTATTTATTTTCAAATGGAGCAATTGTTCCATGGAAATCTGCATTTAAAATCAGAAAAAACACACAGATTTGATCCAAATGACCATGTTGCCTATACTAGCTACAAACACACGCAGTTGGAACCTGTGAATCAAACATGGGTGACAGACGCCTACGCAGGGGGGTCGTTTTGAGGCTTAACCCCCCCTCCCCTCACTTTTTGTCAAGTTTTCTTTTGCTTAAGGGTGAAAAAAAAAAGACTTCCCCCCCCCCCCCCCCCACTGAACGAAATATGGGTTGGCATAATTTTTCGATTTCCGGGACAAAAAAAAAAAAAAAAAAAAAAAATGTGCTCCCCCCTCCCGCTTATTCAGCGGCTGACTGAGTCGTTGCAAAATTTTCGAATTTTAAAACCCCCCTCCCTTTAAAAAATCCTGCGTTTAATGCTTATAATAAAATGAACATACATGCAATCTATTCTAATAGGCCATTTTCGTAACGTACCGGTAATCAAATTTAACACAGTTTTAGTTGTTATTATTAAGTGCCATGTTACAAATTATTTCATTCACCTGTTAAGAATTATTGTATTTCAATAGTCAGAATGCGAATTGCATGCATGTACTGGACATTGATAAATACTAGGCAGGGCATAAGTTATGGTTAATTTGTCCTACCTATAACAGCACGTAATATACGGTAATGCAATTCTCATAATATACAATTATTCAGAAAAAGTGAATGAAATAATTTGTAGCGAGGCACAGGTATCATATGTCCCTTTTTGCAGGTCAAACCATGAACCTATTACAAATGGACATTCAACGTGATTCTTTTTTTGATCCAATGATAGTCGCCGCCTTCTGATTATGTGCATCTTAATGAGAACATTCAGCTGTTTTAACAATAACGACTGCGTAAGTATTTTCAGTCATTGACAAAGGAGCAGTTTCCCTCTCTTGGATTTTGTTTGGATGGTGTGCTCTGTAAGAGTGTGTCTTAAATAAAAGCATCCCTGATTTTGAGCAGACGATTTTGGTGATATGAAATGTATTATTACTGATTCGCACACTTCCGCACACACCCATGACCTTATAAAACAGTTAGAAGGCCATGATCTTTATAAGCCCTGTGCTTTGTAACTCTGGAATATTATAAGGAAATAGGGGGAAACAGGATTTTAAATCACAACCCCAAAATCCAAAAATAACCTCTATCTGGTATTAAATATCAACATGTTTTTCAAAAAAAAATACATGTACAGTACACGGGACAACAATATTTGATTATAAGCCAGAACTGCACATCGATTTTCCATGATTTAGGCGAGTAACTTCTGCGCATGTAGATTAACTTGTGTAAAATCACTATCTTGATTCTGTCCCGGCTTTTTGGCGGCGACCATGATGAGACCAAAGTGAAGAAACATGTACTGAATGTTATTCAGATGACATTGACAGAGACAATCACAATGAATTCGTTGAGAAAACGATGAATGTTCATTCGTAATAGGTCCATGGTCAAACAAATGAAAAGCTTAAATTCCAATGGCATTATTTGAAAGACAATACCAAGTCATATAGAACTTCCCTCCAAACGAAAGGGCTTGAAAATGGCTTTTAGTGAGAAAATAACGACAATTAGTTGTCGTATCGACTTAAAGATAAAGGTGAGTTCGGTAATGCGATTGCATTGTGAAAGAAAAGGTGTGGAATGGGATCAGAAACAGTTGATCATGTAGCATGTAAGTATTGGTGTGCACTGCAAGGTTCTGGAGTCATCAAAATCATAACAAATTTGGCAGAGTCTTGGTAAAGTAACAAGCACTGTACACAGAAAGCTATATATGGGTCAACACACATGGTGTCGGGGCTAGTACTACCTTGATTTCCTTGTCTTTCTATGCTCATTACTCAGCCAGTATGCATTTTCTTCTAAAATTGTTTGGCACATGTCAATTATTTGTAATCTTGAACATTCAGTGTAAGTTTTGTTTGATTCTGTGAGAATTAATTTTCTTTTTTTTACCAGAACTGGAGTTTATCTTTAAGTGATTGCAATCACCTAAGTAATACCGGTAGTCTGATTTTCAGACCCTTTTACCGAATGGTCGTACGTTTTGTGCTGCACAAAGATTCAATCAGTTTAATTTTGGCCATTAAAAGTAGTGGGTTATTGATAGAAAAATGCTCATGTACCTGTTACAGCTCATTTTATGTACGGTATGTTATTACCAAAGAAAAAAGATGTCAGTCAGTCATTCAATAGTGTCTGACAGTGAAGTCTAGAAGGTAAACGGGTTTCCTTGCATAATTTGAATACTAGGACACTGCCAATGTTCTAATTTCACAGATAGGACATACATGACATATTCATAAATCCTACCGTAAGTTCTATAGAATTTGATGTTGGCTGCAAACAGGACTTAGTATCTTTAACAAAGATTTGTGCATTTCATTTGAAAACATTACAAAAATGCCATATTCATACTACAAATGCATTCAGGGTGTAACTTCATTGTCTGTGTAAGCAACGTCATGAAAAATTATATGAATGTCACATTTACAATGCATATTGAAATGGACGTGAATCTCTAAAAAAATGTTATGGAAAAGAATAAATCAAATCAAATCAGATGAACCATATCAAGTGAGACACAATATGAATGTAAACTGAGATAGGTAATTTATATTTATATCATACAGGGATATGAAGTGCAGGCATGCAATATGCTAATGACTGCTGGGCAGTATAGCAAAAAATATTGACCAGGCATAGTTTTGCTTGTGCATGCACTGCAAGGATGCAATGAAGTTAACAGCAAATACCTGCAGTGATAAATGGGCAACACTCAAGTAAATTTGCCTACAATTAGAAAATAATTTGACAGCCATTTTTGGTGAAAATTTCTTTTTTGAGAGTTTATGCACAAGATGCTTGTACATACATGTAAAACAAATATTGACTGATATATATATATATATATTTTTTTTTTTTTGGGGGGGGGGGGGGGGGGTCACAGTTAAAACTACCTCCTCTATGATTTTGAGAATGCACTTTGCCCCTCTTCTTCTTCTCCGCACAGTTCAGTTTCATTTCAGAGATCACCATGGGCAAAAGTCTTTACCGGGCCCCTCAAAGCAGTCAATATTTGTATACTATAATTGGTATAGCCAAGATCAGGGTGCAACTATTCTACCAATGAGTGTAATGGGTCTTTCTTGAAAAATCCAAGTCACTAAATCAAATGTCTTATTGGTTTTAATGTAAGACTGTATGAGTACTCCTCGGCAGAGAATCTTTTGTTTGAATTTCAAGTGTGGTGGCTGCCTGGAATAGTAAAAGGGGGTGAAAAATGCCACTTTTTGACTTTTACAACTTTTCACTTGAAAACATTCCTTTTTTTTCCAACTGCTCTTTTCATACCATCTCACGTACCGGTAGTTAATATTTTTATTTTTTGAGACCTTCAAATAGCTATACAATGGCTGTTTCTGTGGAAAAAAAGAATAGGCAAGGGCCCACTTATGCTTTATCTCGACGTTTTGATATGTTGTACCTATCGTATCGTATCCAACCATACACACTCATCAGTTTTGATGTGGAACCCTCGTTCACAAGTGTACCAGTCAAGGATAGTTGTGAAATCATCCTGGAGTATAAAAATAATGCATTGCCTCGCTCGTGTGTTAGCGCAAGGCCAGTGCACAAATTTTTGTCAGTGCACATAGGTGATTAAGCACGCGCCTGCAGGGCAAGTGCGTTATTGATATTGCACTGACTACTGAGTGCACTGGAACTGTGCTAACACACAAGCGAGGCAGTGCATTATTTGTTTTATAAGACGGGTCAGCAATACTTTCTTACAATATAGTCAAGATCTAGATTATAGATAGAAATTAGATCTAGATCTTTGTAAGATCTAACTAGATCTAGGTCTAGAATATTCTTGATCTAGATCTAGATATTCAAAACTATGCACAAATTAAATTTGGCTGAATTACGCGAAAGCGCTTTCGGCAGGTATCGAGCGTGTGTTATCAATTTTTGATGGGAGACGTTTTGCACGATGGGAAGAACTAATACACGCTCATGTGATGTCAAATGACCAATCGGATTGCTTACTGGTACATTCTAGAACCCGTCTTATAATGTCTACTAACAGACACCAGGACAGGACAGACATGTCCCAAGAACAGATAATCAACTTGCTGTAGTTGTGTCTCAACTCCATTTTCTATAAGTGGAAAGACTCCTTCTATCAGCCTGGCAAACGGAAGGGGCAGCTTTGGATTCTCCCTTATCTCCCTTACACTGGGGTTTGTTTCAATTTCAGATTGAATTGAACGTCAAGCTTCATTTTTTGAACCCCAAGTGCAAAGTTTTATGCTCCCTGATCTCAACTGTACCGTATGTTTGATGATGGTAAAATCAGTTTGTAGCAAAAAACTGTTTTTGTGAAATGGTTTGGCTTTTTGCTTACCATGCAAATATGTAAGTTTCAGAAGCGTCATTATATTCGTAGACGTGGAATTGTTTGAGGAAGGGGGCCTTTATCTAGGGGCAGAAACAAAGAGAAGAAAAAGTGGTTGCTGTTAATTAAGCAATTTCTTGTAAATCATGCCAACGATATCGAAATATTTCGGATGGACAGAGGTGTTGTAAGATAAGCTTCACAGAAACTCATTTCGGGTTAAAATAAGGGCAAACTTGAGCAGAAACGATATGTAATGTTCTGTATCGATTATAATAATAAAAATGACATTATTTATCAAGCGCATGCGCATATATCAATCTCTAGAGATGCTCAGGGCGCCTAAAAACTAATTTCAATTCAAAAGCTCTGAAGTAAATCAATACAAATATATGAAGTCTATGAATTGAAAGAAGGGAAACTTAATTGGCAGGGTCTCAAGTATGGCTTTGAAAGTTTGAAAGGAAGTGGCTGTTTGAAGAGAAAAAGAGTAACTTATTCCACAGGGGAGCTGTTGATGCAAACGCTCCAACCACCCTCCCCCCCCCCCCCCCCCCAACCAGGTTACTTTAGTCTTGATTTCCTAAAGCCTAATATAACTAGAGGAACTTAAAATGGAAAGACTTGTGGAATTGGGTGTTACAAAGGATCAAATAATTATACTCTGGTGCCAGGTTATTTAGAGCCCGAAAGATTTAGTTTTGTAGGTTATACGATGTTGTACAGGGAGCCATGCAGTGAAGAGATTTCAGGATGACAGTGGTATGAGATGAACCTCTCGAGTTTGTCACAATATGAGAAGCAGCATCAGTAAATATGGCTGTTGGGTAATCTAAAGACTAATGAATCGCAATTATCAGGGTGACAAATTAAAAAAAAAAAAGTATAAATCGAGGGGTCAGTGACACAAAGACGTAATTCCATTTTGACTATTTTGAGAAAAAGTGGTTTAAATGTGTTACTGAGCACTTGGGTCTAATGGAGTTAAGTCTTTGGGTTTCCTGGAAAACCCACATTTTTCTGAACATTTTGATATCAAATACTCATTTTTGGCAAAATATGAAGTTAAGCCTTTGTGTCACTGAACCCTCAAAATATGCTGGATATATAAGATTCTGGGCCCCAAAAACTAAAGCTATAATTCTAACTAATAATTCTACAGTTCATAACTATGTAGAGGTACATGGACGTATCAAAGTACAACAGGATACATGTCATGATACTATACCAGACATATATTAATATTAATATTATTTAAATATTCTGAAACCAATGTGTATTAAAAACATAAAAGATATAATGGTAATGCATTCTTAAAATTCATTTTGTATGTGTAAGTAAATAATCATAATTATGCATGTAGGCAAATATAAAAAAATTGTAAACGTTAGTGTGATACTTTTTATGTTTTATGTGCATTGTCCTGTAAAATTATTGTACCTTGTAACAAAGCCAATGGAAACGGAATTTCTATGTATTACCATGGATCAATAAAGGTGAAATGAAATGATAGGAAATAACTTAACTACATTCAAGTGCCTGTAAAACATTTGCACTACATGTATTGCGCAATAATGGGGTCGATGGATGGATGGATGGAAGAATCGCGTGCATAAATGAATGAATGATTAAATGACTAGCATTAGTCAAACATCAAAACAAGAGTCTTTCCATTTTTAGATGAAACCGGTGGATAAAAGATATTTGTTGCAAAGGTAACATTGCAGGGAACTGCTAAAAGTTTTTGTTGGTATTTGTGGCATTCGGTCATGCTAATGCTGACTGTAACATTTGAAACAAAATCTCACCAGGTAATAATATGATGCTTATCTGCCCCACTACGCGGGTCTCCTTGGCAACGATTATTACCCAGGATCCATGGCGCATGAACCTGCAAGCACAGTCAGATATGCATACGTCTTTAAAAAAAAAGGAACGTTGAAAACAGCTAGTGCATACAAGGAATAAGACAGGAAACATGACAGCATCTTATGAATCTATTCATTACACGTTATTCTACATAAGTGATGCTGAAATCTAGATGACGCCCCTTTGGAAATATGGATATAAACCTGCTCTTTCACATGATACCTAATTTTTGGGGTATCACCTTCAAGTTCAGGATCACAAGCAATAAAGGTTTGCATCTCGATTTAGAAATAATTTTGTTAATGCACGTAGATCTAGGCTGCATATTTATGCGTGCAATCTCAATGGGAAGGATTTTAGCACACAAACTCGAGTGGTGCGCGATCAGACACCCTAGACTAGGTCTCGATAGCGTAAACAAACTTGATTACCATGATTGGTAACTAAGTCACACATGTATTCTATGACCCTTTTCGGTATATAACAGTAATACTGACTGCTTTAATTTTTGAGACATACTTGTTTTTATACGCTCAAGGGGAGGTTAAAATCGAGCTATTGCCTGAGGCTTCAAAGTACTAGTAGTCATTATTACTATACCATAGCAACATCACTCAACAGCCAATCAAATCAAGGTTTCCATGGAAGTTACCATTAATGACTAATTTACTTTCAATGGTTTTTAATATGCAACAGGGCCCTGGGTATGCCACAAAAATTGCCCAAACTCCATGACCCATAAAAGTTAACCGACATCTCACTGAAACATCTGATATAAAATAAACACACATTTCAATTTCCATTAACGTACGAGATGGTTTCATAAGATGCTGCCAGTCTCTTTTTCTTTCTGCACAATGAACAAAAATGAAGTTCTTTCTGTCTCAAATATGCAGTGTACATGTAGGTGAATGTTAATGTATTATTGATTAAAAAGAAAATTATTAAGCGCATCTTAGAGAATTCAATGAACTATGAATTAGCACTGTCTATAGTTATTATTTATTTTTCACTTATTCAAGCAAAGTATGGGTAAATATGTAAATGTACATGTATGAAATGAAACATGAGATTTATTAACATTCAAAAAGATCTGAACACCCCCCCCCCCCCCCCGCCCACCCATCCCCCACTACTCCCCAATGACCTTCAATCTTTAACCCACATTAGCCAAATACATTTAAACCTATACATACATGTATCATCCAAAACAAAATAAAGTTCATCCCCTTTTGTATATTTAAACACAAATGTATATACATACATGTATATGTATGTTTCATATCAAACAATCAGGCCCTCCCCTTATGGAAAGTAAATAAAACGTTATCTTGTGTCAATACTGTTCAAGCTTAATGCAGCTTTCATTTTATGTTGTAGAAGCACACATTTTAATCATGCCAAAAGAATTTTGTTTCTTTCCTTTTGGTCATAACTGTACTCCAGAGTGATGATTGAAACATACATGTAGTTTACACTATGGAGAGTTTAATATAGACTCTAGGTACAATCACAGAATCACAGAATAAAAGGAGAGAAATGGATGTATGTGTAAAGTAATTAACGTTGTATAAACCGCCCTCGTGTATTAACCGCACCCCTCTCTTTCGCCCTAAAAGAAATAAAAAAAATAAAAAACTTAAAAAACAGTAGAGGACCAAGGATAGAACCTTGTGGTACGCCGTGTAATAGAAGAAAAATTGGAGGAATTATTATTATCAACTACATTTTGAAATCTATCAGAAAGATTACTTTCAAACCAAGATGGTGAGTCAACACACCGATTACTGCACTGGGAGATATTGCCAGGCATCACGTCAGGTGGAGGGGCATAAATCGAAACTTGGTGTACCATGTATAAACCGCACCCCCCGACTTTGAATTTTTTTCGGCGGCAAAAAGGTGCGGTTAATACACCGTTAATTACGGTAAGTAAATAATCATATCATGTAGGCAAATATATAAAAATTGTATTTGTTAGTGTGATTCTTATTATGTTCTATGTGCATTGTAACTGTAAAATTATTGTACCGTGTAAACAAAGCCAATGGAAACAGAATTTCTATGTATTACCATGGATAAATAAAGATGAAATGAAATGAAAAAAAAAATCTTTTTTATAATGTATTTCTCTTGAAGGGTGGTAATATAGGGGATCAACCTTGACAGGCCAATGGCCTTTGTTGATCCCTCGCATCCACCACCCTTCATCCTTCTTTCACAGTACCATGTCAATGTATGTATATTGTTTAATTTATACTGATTTGCTTGTTTATCTTTTGATGTGATTTTAAAGAGATGTGAAATAAAATTGAATTGAATTGAATCTTTATTACATTCAAGTGTCTGTAAAACATTTGCACTACAGTATTGCGCAATAATGGGGTCGATGTATGGAAGAATAGCAAGCATGTGTAAATAAATGAATGGATGATTGAATGCATGAAGAAATGAATAAATGAACAAACGACTACCATTAGTCAAACGTCAAAACAAGAGACTTTCCATTCTTAGATGAAACAGGTAGATAAAAGTTATTTGTTGCAAAGGGCATATTGCAGGGAACCGCTAAAAGCTTTTTTTGGTATTTGTGGTATTTTATCACGCTTCTGCTGACTGTAACATTTTTTGTTTTAGAATCTCACCGGGCATAAATATGATGCTTATCTGCCCCACTGCCCGGGTCGCCTCCGTAACGATTATTACCCAGGATCCATGGCGCATGAACCTGAAAGCAATTATAGTCAGATATGCATACGTCTTAATAAAAAAAAAAAAACTTTGAAAACAGTGGAGTCTGGACACAACGAATAGAACAGGAAACATGACAGGATGTTATGAATCTATTGTTACGTTATTCTACATGTAAGTCGTTACCTGACACTATGAACATGACGGACAAAATATTCAGTTCCTCATTCTACCCTCAACAATTGCTGTGGTAGACAAATGAACATCCCTTCACTGCTTTTATGTAAAATAAGTAGGAGAGGTGAATATGCATGTGACACCTGTTCTACACATTTTTACATAATAGCAGTGAAGGGATGTTCTTTTGTCTACCACAGCAATTGTTGAGGGTAGAATGAGGAACTGAATATTTTGTCCTCTTTCTTTGTCCGTCATGTTCTTAGTGTGAATTGGGGCAACATATATATGACAATGTCCATGTAGTGTTATCAAATAGGTTCATGAATGTAGGAAATCAAATTGATGCAGTGTATATTAATATATTGATTACAAAGAAAAATATAAAGCGCATCTGCGAGGATTCTGCAAATTATGAATATTAAAGCACTGTTCATTATTATTAACTTATTCAAGCAAGGCATGGATAAATATTAATGTTACATGTATGAAATTAATCATGTGATTTATTGATATTCAAACAGATCTGAACACGCAAGCCCTCCCTCCCCCACCCCCAGTGACCTTCCACCTTTGACCCACTTAGCCAAATACATTTAAACCTATATATACATACATGTATCATACAAAACAAAGCGATCTGTTCATTCCCTTATGTATACATGTATTTCCACACATATGTACATTGTATATACGAACATGTATCATATCAAACAATGAGAACCTCCCTTATGGAAACTTGGAAAGTAAATAAAATGTTATCTTGTGTCAATACTTTTTCAGGCTTAATGCAGCTTTCCTTTCATGTTATACTAGAAGCACACATTTTAATCATGCCAAAAGGATTTTGTTTCTTTCCCTTTGGTCATAACTGTACTCTAGATTGCCTTTCAAGTTGATCATTGTGCAGTGATGATTTAAACATAGTTTACACTATGGAGAGAGTAATATAGATACCGTACACAAAAGGACTGTAGATAGAATCACAGAATGAAAGGAGAGAAATGGAGGAAGAGTGGGAGAGAGAATGCAAAGGTCTGCATGTGACTGTGTGTCTTAGTGAGTGACAAAGAGAGAGAAAGAGAGAGAGAGAGAGAGAGAAAGAAGGGGAGGGGAGAGGGGGGATGTGAGAGAATGAAAATCTGTCAGCAATATCGAAACATTTAGAATGAGAAAAAGGAGTAATGAAAGAGAAGGGAAAGAGATATAGAAGAAAGAGACAGAGAGAGAGAGACAGATAGAGAAAGAGAGAGAGAGAGGGAGGGAGTGAGAGAGAGAGAGAGAGAGAGAGAGAGACAGACTCAAAAGAGATATCACAACCAATAAAAGAAAAGAAGAGAACAGATCGAGACAAACACAGACCTCACTATGCATGTTTTACAAATTCATAGATAACACAATTTGTTCATATATATCTACCTACTGTAAGTCATCAAATATGTAAATACATTGCACTTTATTTGGGAATAAAATAGTCATTGATTCAGTCAGTCTGTAATTGTTACCTGTAGATTATAGTGAATTATTTTTGCAAATCCTATTTTACTATAGCTTTAAAGATACTATGTCCCCTTTGCAGCCAACATCAAATTCTGTAGAACTTTGCAGGAATTATGAATATGTCATGTACAGGTATGTCCTATCTGTGAAATTTAAACGTTAGCAGTGTCCAAATTATGCAAGGAAACCTGTTTACTTGCTAGACTTCACTGTCGGACAGTATTGAGTGACTGACTGGCTTTTTTCTTCTTTAATAATAACATACATAAAATGAGCTGGAAAGGGTATATGGGCATTTGTCTACATCAATAACCCACTTCTTGTAATGGCCATAATTAAACTGATTGAATCTTTGCGCAGCATAAAACGTACGACCATTCTGAAAATTAGACTATTACTTACTGGCTCGATTTGACAACTACGGTAATAGTCGTTATTTTCCCACTTAAAGACATTTTCAGGCTCCCTTTTTTTTGGGAAGTTCTTTATTAGTATTATCTTTCAAATGCTGTTGGAATTTAATCTTTTCATTTTGTTTGGCCTGCAAATGGGACATAGTACCTTTGATGGTTTACTTTTTCTTTGGTAATACACATTATCCTTTAATGGAAGAGGTGTCGCAGTTGAGTATAGGTATTAGGGTTCGGGACTTGGGACACACAGAATAGAGAGAGAGAGAGGGGCGGGGCGTTGGGGGGGGGGGGGGGGGGGGGGGGAGGTTTATTGTTTTTTCTTTCTTATGTCTGTTACATGTACTTTTCTCTATAAAGCGCCATGAGCACCGAAAGGTGGACCTGTGCGCTATACAAGTAGCCACTATTATTATTATTATTAAGAGAAAAGAGAGAATGAAAGACAAAGGTGAAAGTAGAGTAAAAGTGAGGTGAGAGAGAGAGAGAGAGGGGAAGGGGAGAGGGGAGAGAAGGGAGAGGGGGGGGGAGAGGGAGAAGAGAGATAGGAAGAGGGGAGAAAAGAGAGAGGGGAGAGAAGGGGAGAGAAGGGGAGAGAGGGGAAAAGGAGCACGGCAGAGGGAAACAACAACAAGAAATACAGCGACAGAGAGAGCAAGGGTAGGAATACAAAAGAAAGACACATCAAGAGGAGAAACAAGGAAAGAGAAATACATAGAGATAGAAAACAAGATGGAGAGTGAGAGAAGGAAAATAGAGAAGTAAAGACGTGTACATACCTTCATGACTTGACCTCTGACTGGCTCCACTGAATCATCATTGGCAAGAAACCGGGAACCGATCCCTGTGCAATTGACGATGACATCATACTGACCACTTAGCTGCAAAGGAGTAAGGAGAACAAATTCAAAATATGCATGGGCCTCATGGAAGACCACCAAATTTGTGATACATGTATGTGCCACCCTGTATCAATATCAGAAATAAATAAATAAATGGTTAAATAGTCATTTATAGACTTAGAGGATATCTACGATGATTGCACCATGGTTAATTTCCAAACTAAGCTAAATTAAAATTCAATCCAGGAATCCAACCCTCACCCTAGCCCACGATCCAACTCCAGCCCTTATCCCAACCATATACAGTAAACTAGTAAATATATTAAAACCAACTTACATGTATTATCAGGGTGGACTTCAGGAGGTTATTGTCCTAGGGGGTAATTTTAAGGGACGGGGATAAATTTCCTGGGGGGGGGGAGGGGTACTGTTCCAGGGAGTTAATGTCCTATAAGTGGGTGGTTGTCCTTGTTGGGTAGTTTTCCGGGGGTGATTTTTCTGGGGGTGATTTTCTGGGGGGTGATTGTCCAGGGATAATAGTCCTGATACAGGAGCAAAAAAATCAATTTCATTTAAGCATCGATCTACGACGAGTTTATTTGAAAACTATAAGAGTGCAAGTTTTACAAAGGTACCACTAGAATAGGTAAGGCTACACATAAAATTCTAACAAATATTAAATGAATTTATTTCCATCACACATTGTGAAAACACTCAATAAAACATACTTTCCAATATAAAGAAAAATAAAAAAAGTTAGCACAGTATCTCTAGCCATTATACAGATAAAGATATACATGTAGGAAGAAACAAAGTTATATAATCTCCTTTTGAAGGCTATGGTTTCCTTAAATATCAAAATCTTTTGGCACTGTTAAGATGTAGAGCAATTCAAGCCACTCACCTCAGCAAAACTGTTAACCTTTCTCTGTATCACTGTTCCACCATTCTTTAAAAATCTGAATACATCAAGATTGGAGAATAATAAGAAAATTGATAATAATCTGGATTTATATAACACTTAATACGAAATACCGATCTAAGCACTTATTGTTACCCCGGTCATTGGATTGATTAACGCACAATTTGCACCATCTCCACTCTCTGGGGAGTATTCACATTATAAGATCACTGTTAGGGCATATCGCAATTACTAACACAAAGGCTTTATTCATCCTAACTAGGTCCCCTTGGTATGGATTGGCAAATGTAGATTTATGCCTTGCCAAAGGACATTAGTGCTGTGTCGGGATCAAACCCACAACCTTTGTTTTTCAAGTCAAGTGCTTCAACCACTTAAATTGCAACACCTCTAAAATTAAAGGATAATGTGCACTACCAAAGAAAAAGTAAACCATTATTAAGAATTCATTAACAAATCAAATTTTTTCCTTCCCTCTCTTTTTTCTTCCAGTTCTCTCTATTTTCCCTCCTTGTCCTCTTCCTTCCTCATTCAGTTTTCGTCATTATTTAAATTCTATTTTCAGTGTTTACATTAATACAACTGTAGTGTACATACATGTGAATGACTGCATTCACTGATTCAGTCTCAATGTCCATAAAGGTTAATTAAAAAAAATTGCACAACAAGCAAATGATGTGCAGTTTTATTCACTTTTCATTATATACATGTTTATCTTTTTATTTTGCAATAAATAATAATAATTACAAAAAAGATGATTAAAACAAAAGATGGCTCATCTGTTTCATTCTTTACATGATTTGAAAGATGCATGCAACAGTTCTGAAACTGACCACTGTGCAGCCAAGTCTTTAGTATCTCAAAAATATATAGAGAGGAATTTCGAGAAACAAAAAGCTTTTTTTTAATTCTTCACACAAATTGGAAGATGTATGCAATATCGGTAAAATGCTAAGAGACAGCATTTTGATATAAGTGCCATATATATCCAGATTATTAATATTATTAAAACTAGATGGAACTTCGACTCTGCGCAGTCAAAAATGATGCCTCCGTCATAATGCAATTTAACAATCCAAAACAGAAGCAATTTTTAAATTCACGTTCGATGTAATGCATTAACAGGTTCTCAGAATATCTTGATTACAAGCCATATTTCTCATATACATGTATGACCGTTTTATCTTTGACCTCATGACCCTAGAATCTAATCAACTCATTGGCTCTGCAAGATACATACAAGACCTAAATAGGGCAGGAATCCATCAATTAGTTCTTGAGATAATGCGATCACAAGCTATTTTTGCATACATAATGAGCCCTGTGACCTTTGACCTATGACCTCGTGACCCCAAAATCTAATCAAGTCATTAGCTCTGCAAGTTACATACATGACCAAAGTTTGGCAGGAATCAGCCAGTTTTTGAGATAACGCGATCACGAGAACGGGACGTACGTACAGACATGCACGGACGGACAGACAACCCGAAAACATAATGCCTCCGGCTACTTCGTAACGGAGGCATACAAATTATTGCCACTATATTTATTTTTTTATTTTTTATTTTTTGCAAAATGAATGAGGTACTTACTTCTCAGTCATGAATGGAATATATCTGTGAGCCTCACAAATTATCGATGTGAAGAACCATCCATGCCTAATTTGAAGAAATAGAAGAAAATAATCAAGTCAATACTGAAGGAATATTTTGCATTATGAATATAAATGTCTCTACAGGGAAAACAATACTAATAATATTCTGCAAGTGCTGAACTTCTTTGATGTCTCTAATTGATTTTAGAGATATCGAGGAACATTTCTTTTCTTAATTTCCTAAAATGGAAATGGTTTCTTGTACACCTTATCACATTATGCAGGCATACATAGCACTTGTAAAGCCCTTCTATCTTTGACTTGTAACTGGAAAAAAAGTTAAGACTGAAACTTACGTTCAAATGATATTTCTCTTACTACTTTATCACTAGTGTGATGACAATAACATATAGATCTACAGTTAACCTGTATACAAATATCATCCAAGGACGACACCTAAAACGGTATTTGTAGGCAGGTAGTTTTAGTAGTCAAGTTTGTAGGCTTTTACCACATGTTCCAATAAGAAAACATTGTTTCAAGGGAAACAACAAAAAGGGGTTTTAAAGATGAAGTTGAGTTCTGGTCATGCCATTGCATTGTGAAAGAAATGGTATGGAATCGACCAGAAAAGGTTGATCATCTAGCATATAAGTATTTGTGTGTATTGCAAGGTTCTGGAATCATCAAAATGATAAGAAATTTGGCCAAGTCTTGGTAAAGTTACAAACACTGTACACAAAAAGATGTATATGGGACTACACGAACACATGGCGTAAAAATCCGTCCTGATTTTTACAATGTTACATGATATATTTAGAATATGAAGGCATTTGAAGAGCCATGCTTTTCAGGGAACATGTTTTATCTGATGTTCTTCCACACTTGCATAATAAAAATGATAACGCTCACGAATTATTTTTCACCCCTTCCCAGAACTCAACCTTCTCTTTAAACAGAGCAGTGGTCTTTCTATACAGGTGGTTCCTAAATCTCATAGCTTTGTTTCTGTGAAGTAGTACTGTTAGGTGTATTATTTTCTCCACAGGGCAGCAGAGTACATTTATATAGCAGCTGTGCTAAATAAAATGATCTAATTATTATTTTATTATCAATCAATTGACAATGTGACATACTTGAAAGATGGAAATGATTCCTTGAGCTCATTCTGGGTAGTATGCCTAAATCCAAGCACCTGGTCTTTCCATTCAGGATCGGGCTATAGGGAAAGGAAATACAAATCAAATCAAATTGGTTCATGCATTCCTCTATCATCAGAAAGAAAAAGATAATAATTATATGATTTTATAAACAGAAAGGATAAACACAGGTGGCTGCTTCACAAAGACTAAGGTTGAATGTAAATTTAACAATGTTAAATCTGAGATACACGGCCCTACATGTACGTGTTACCAGTGTCTGTGATATGGTGTATTATTGATGCCCTAAAAAAATTGCACTTCAAAATGATCAAGAAAAGCCTTAAAAAAGTAAAAATCTTTGAGTGACCGGTTTTACCATACTCATTTTCCCCAATAGACTAGTGCTATGAAAATCGGCGAACGGTTTTCAAAATTTGTAATTCCAATCATAAATATCTTGATAATCAGACAGGCGATCGGCTTGTAAAAGTCATGGAGTCCCTGACTGACCCGAAGGTTTAAAATTATCATTGCATCATGAGCTAAATCCAGAATTTTGTTTCAGAATCTGATTATCATTATTATGATCTTTAGGTATTATATTTTCCATCAATAATAATGAAAAAATGTAAATTCTCCAGATTTGTGCCCATGATTTACATCCTTTGAGAGACCAATGTCGGTTAATGGTGAGAGCAAACAGTGGCATGAACGGCTTGCCATAGTTAAGTCCAACTTAAAGTCGTTCTTAGTCTTTGTGAAACTCCCCCCAGAAAATGTACCTCGCTCCTCCTGGGCAGTCAAGAAGAAAAAAAATTAATGAAAAAAAAGAGAAAAAGATTATTCAAATAAAAGTACCACTGTGAGTCAACAAAGGTAGTACAAATATGATTATACATGTACATGTAAGCAAAGAATGTGAATTTTCATTTATTTATCTATATCACAACTATCGTAGGCAAAAGTACCACACTCGTCCAAGTGAGGTTAAGATTTGTTCTGGAGAATGCTTGAGCTCTGTAATGGTTGCCGGGATGAAGCTTGTGTAGTCCCATATACATCTTTCTGTGTACAGTGCTTGTTACTTTACCAAGACTGGGCCAAATTTATTATGATTTTGATGACTCCAGAACCTTGCAGTAAACACCAATACTTACAGTACATGCTACATGATCAACCTTTTCTAATCCATTCCACACCTTTTCTTTCACAATGCAATCACATTACCAGAAATCGCCTTTATCTTTAAACAAAGAATGTGAATTTTCATTCATTCATCTATATCACAACTATCGTAGGCAAAAGTACCACACTCGTCCAAGGTGAGGTTAAGATTTTTTCTGGAGAATGCTTGAGCTCTGTAATGGTTGCCGGGATGAAGCTTATACAGGAGCGCCAGGGGTGTCAGGTCAAGCGTGCAAGACATGATTGAAACATGTATGTAAATGGAATCACTGAACCTTTTCTACTTGAAATATCTAATGCTTGAGCTCTGAATAGTCTATTTGCTGCTGCACTTGTCTCATTGTTGTGTTTTGAAAAGATACACAAATAATTTGGGATTATGAAAAGTTGATGTTCTGCCTTTCATGACACCATGATGAAAGGATCACGCACGATTGAGCAAGCACGATTTGTGTTCGGCATGGCACAGTGATTTGAATTGCCTCACCAGTTAAGGTCGGGTGACATCCAAATATAAGTTGATTCCTGTTGATGTGCAGGTCTGCATACAACTTATATTTTGTTATTCAAACATCTAAATATATTTTTTAGCTGTTTAAATATTTTGTTAACATTTTTTCTCAGACCTGCTTAGCTCCACCCTAACAAAATGTTCCAGATCTCATTCATCTTGTGACATCAACTCTCAAAAGAGAAGAGACTCGACGGTAACTTACTCGACGGCATTGGAAATGTTGTTACTGTAGTAACAGTACGGCACACGAAACCATCACGCTCATGTGAAAGTCAGACCGCAATGATAGACATTGTTTGCATGACCACAAGATAATTTAAACCTCATTTTTAGACTGATAATGGATATTTTTGTGAAATATTGACTTCAGCAATTTATAATGATGAAAAACAGATAGTAATAATAATAATAATAGTGGCTACTTGTATAGCGCACAGGTCCACCTTTCGGTGCTCATGGCGCTTAGAGAAAAAAACATGGAACAGACATAAGAAAGAAAAGAAAAAGACAAAATTGAAATTCTCCTAGACATAGTACATTAAAATATTGCAATATCTACAATGAAAGAAACAGTTGACGTATTTGTACATGTAGATGGAGCTTATTCCAGAGTTTTGGACCCATGGCTAAGAAAGCCAGTTCGTCCCAAGCACGATGATGTTAATGATTTTTTGTTTCCCCGTTGATACATGTGAAGTGGCCGTTCGGGTGTGTACATGTGTACACGGTCACAGCACTAGAATTCACAACACAAAACGAGGACATAACTTCAACCTTGGGCTCAACAATATAACACGTTCCTAAACCAAACCTTAGAAAAACAACAACAAACAACAACACCCCATTTTCTACCCTATATTTTTTTAAGGAGAAAAAGCCTAGAGCAAAGTTCTGCCACCAGACCATATGTTGCCTCACCACAATTGAGGATGCATGTACTGCTCAAAACGCATGGATAATTAAGCTACACATACTACCACAGAAATGAGGAGAAATTCCTACAATAATTCATTTTGTATTTTCTCCTATTTTAGGTTCATATAAAGTATATTTGTCCCATACACTTCTTTACAATTCTTTGCTATAAATAATTCTGTTGTGACAAGCATGATCTTTGTTATTGTTCATCCAATGGAAAAGGAATTTCTGTTGTATGACCGATGAATCAATAAATTCAATTCAATCCTGTTCTCTAATATTTTCACAGTTGCTCCCTTCACAATATTCTTGTAGTCATTGTAGTCTGATGGACATACACTGTATAACCCTGTAAATTGCCCTTGCCTTAAAATATATGTACCCTTACAATACAAAGCTGCGGAACAAGTCCAGGTTTTGTAAGGTTCAAAATGGGATTGTTCTAAACCACCAGGGGTCAAGGGGGTCATAGTCACAAAGTTACAATTGCCTACATGTACTGTTAAGTATGGTAGCTCATGCAGGTACAGCCGGGGTAATCATGCCATACTTCATAGTAGGTGAAGTAGAGCATATTCACACAGTAGCTAGATGCGCGCTATATAAATGGACCTATTATTATCTCTTATATATACAGGCGTGTGAATATACTTTGTTACAACGGAATGGATAAAGGTCAAATTGAGATGTGATTTAGTTTTAAAAAGGGATCTGGGAGTTGTTTCATACAGCTGTGCGTAAAGTTACAAATGACTTTACAAATGATTTGAATATGAAGAGCTAAATAAATGGGATGCCCAAAATTGCATTAAAATGTTTTGTTAATAATGATAAGCTGAATCTACATCTGCATATTTCAACTTTAACTTATGCAATCAAAAGGATTTAAGAATCCCATTTACAATGTATAGTTAGCTCTTCATATTCAAGTCATTCGTAAAGTCGTGCGTTACTTTGCGCACAGCTTTATGAAACACCCCCTGGTGAGTAACTAAGGGGGCACATTTTGCAAAGACTACATGTAGCTTATATGTGAATACCTCAGACTCTTCTTTAAATAATCTTGAAGACATTGTAGTTGATGTTAAGTGCACCCTAAATGTAGCCATGCCAAGGCCATGTTGGAGAAGCGAACTCTGTCCTGTGATGAGATCTGATATTTACAAATTAATTGCAACTTGTGAAATAATCACACAAAGCTACATTTAGCTAATATTGAATGTAGAAGGTTCAATTCAATTCAAATCAATTCACCTATCATTTTAGTTAAAAATCAATAGTGTGCAACGTACATAAAATAACTTGAGATGGTACTCGCGATACACATGTAACAGTTATACAAATCTTTGCAATTAATATAAAACTTATATTCATTTGCAACTGATTCGGATCATCAGAATTAAGCCAGTTCATAGTTGCAGTCTGAGCATGAGCAGATAAAGGTCATTGCAAGACCTAATTGGGAAATACACGGAGACAAAATACTGGATACATGCTCATGAAAGTGATGTAATCATTATTCATTTATGCACAAGCAGTGCACTGCATGACACAGGTGGGAGTATTCTTTGAAAGGGGACACAAAGGCTATTTATGTACATCTACATGTAGCACCTCCATCGCTGTAGGACTGATTATTTCAAAATGTACAAAGTGGGACCTCTTCATGTTTTGAAGATCTGTGGATATTCGGGGTCATTTGAGTCATGTGCTGAACGTGAACTGGTCTATTAATATAACACTGAAGTTCATTTGCAACTGATTCGGATCATCAGAATTCTCAAGACAGGGCCCTTTTCTGCAACTTTTTTGTTAATATGTCTAGCTGATATATGTGAACAACTCTTACCACAACAGTCTTGAAGAGATTGTAGCCTGATGTGAAGTGCACCCCAGCCTTCCCAGCATCAACTGAGTTTATTACCATGGCCAGACGCTTCCATGTCGATGTAAACCATCTCCTGTTTAAGAAAAAAAATGCAGTACATACTTATGAAAGAAGCTTGCGAACGCTGCCAATTTATAAGAAAAAAATAATTTGATACAAAGGTCTTTTGTCAAAAAATAGTAAAACCTACAAATAATAGCTAATGAATATGATGTGA
>JAVYIG010002047.1:227500-276079 GCA_035222895.1 Strongylocentrotus droebachiensis | reverse complement strand
GCTCCGATCCTCGATTCATGCGATAAAAATTAAAAAACGAAACGTTGGCGTCTCTCTGCATTGAAATGCTCTTGCGCTCAATGTGATTTCATTGTCAACCTGAAAGACTCCCATGCACAGTCATGAGAAAGTGCAAACCAACAGGTTTCAATGACAGTATAATATCTTAATCGGATTTGAAAGAGTGCCATTTTTGCTGGGTGTCGTTTGCAATGTGAAGAGATTGAGATGAACAGCATTTTTATACTTGGCTAGAAAGCTTAAAGATAAAGTTGAGTTCTGGTCATGCAATTATTATTGTGAAAGAAACGTTGTGGAATCGATCAGAAAAGGTTGATCATCTATAGCATATAAGTATTGGTGTGTAGTGTGTACTGCAAGGTTCTGGAATCATTAATAATAAGAAATTTGGCCCAGACTTAGTAAAGTTACACATAAAAAACACGTCCCGATTCTTAAGATATTACGTGCCATATTTATAATATTAAGGCATTTGCAGAGCCATGCTTTTCAGAGAATATTTATAATCTAATGTTCTTCCACACTGTCTTGCATAATACAATGATAACGCTCACAAATTATTGTTCACCTCTTCCCAGAGCTCAATCTTCTCTTTAAGATCTGTTTTGAGTCACGTTGACCTCAATTACACACTCTTATTTCCACGGAGTGTGAGATAATGCTCAATCAGGCGCTGTTCTAGAAGAATAGCCTAGTTATATATATATATATATTTTTTTTTTTTTTTTTTGGGGGGGGGGAGGGGTTGGTTGTGGAGTTTATATATATTTTTTGTTAATATTTGTTAAATATTTGCCTCTCATAAATTGATTTATAATCAAGAATTTTAAACATTATTAAAGACTTTCATTCATTTGACGGGTAGGAAATATTGTGGATGTTTCTCAAACACAGGCAGATCTTCCACTTTTTGTTTGGGGGGGGGGGCGGTGTTTAATAGGACCGATTGACCATATTAAGTGACCCGACTGAACAATTTGCTGGCATGTAAAAAGTACATTAAATCGATAATAAAAAATAAAATAATAATAATAATAATAGATATCATTTTTGTCGTGCTGTGTAATTTCTATGATTGGTTTGTGGGTGACTGTCTGGTCAATGTTATTGTAAGATTTTGAAACGTTTAGCAGTTGAAATTTACCCAAAATGACGCTTGCCTTACAGTAGGCCTCTATTTTATGTTTCATATTATTAAATGAAATATATAAGCCGAACGCAATTATCGTCGTATTTTTTTCCTTCTTATCTTTTCTCGGAATTGCAGTATATCTGAGTAGATGGCTTCAAACAATAATTTAACAAACGAAAAAAAGAGGATGTTCTGATGGTCTTGCACACCATATAATATTTCACGCTTCGCACTTCATTGTCATCGGCGGTATACCTTATATCGTGTTCCACAAAATGAAGGGGGAAAAGGTTATTAACATACCTACAAACTTTTCTGACATTACCCGGTAATTTCGAACTTTCAGAAGTGTCACTAAAGAGAAACAACAGATTTGACAAAAACATGTATTCGGCTATTCAGGCATACTGAATCAGGTTAACGATATTGTAAACTTCTTTGAAACGGAGCCGCTTTAATCCAACTAGCGGCCTTTATGTCAGTAATTCAACTCTAGGGTAAGATAGAAACGGTGTTTGCATGTTAATAACAAACCACAAAAATGCTAGTAACGGAGAGTGGCTGCTTGCTAAACAGAGGATAAAAGGCCTGCGATATTAATCTTTGATATTTTCATAAAGTCTATCTGCCGGGGCCGGGGAGAGAGAGAGAGAGTGAGAAAGAGAAAAGGCGTAGTAATATTAAACGCCTGAGCGAGCGTAAGATGCTATAGAGCGATCACTTGGGAAAAGCAGGCAAGTTGTAATATCAGAAAATCCCCTTCAAAATAAGGTGTCCCCTGAGTACGAGTAAAGGAGGAGAGGGCCTTTGCTAATGGAGTTGAGTCCTGGATAATACGATTACCGACATGGTGGGCTACCCGGCCGCCGACCTTCTCCCGTGCCAATCTCTCGCTTCCTCGCTCTTCGTTACATCGCAGGAATTTTCCACGCTTCGATGAATTTGTATAGGCGCGAAGCAGAGTTTTTGGTCATGTATATTATTTGTGCGGCGTTGATTACAAGATTTTACATCCTTCCCTTGACAGTGAGTCCAAATGACTAGGTGATATTTCCAGCAATATGACTTCTGGGTCTGTTTGAATAGAAAATATGGAATTGAGAATCATGCAGAGCCAATGCGAGGGAAAAGGGTTGGGGCATGCAGTCGAAGAAGTAAACATTGAGATGGGGAGGGGAGGGAGGTCTAGTGAAGTTAACGTCTGGTTAACGTCACTGCAGCAATAAACAAATTTAACATAACATAATTCAGAGATTAACTTAAAAGTGAATCTTTACAAATTATTGTCTAAAATGCTCTCGTTACATTATATCTTATAAGAGAGAAACGTATGCTCCAATGTGATTTTTAAATTCAAATAATAATAATATTCATAACAGGGAATGCCGTGATACTTCTTGGAACGTGATGAAAACATGTTTTTAGTGACTCCGAAAGCTCTTTATTTATCTCTTTACTATGATATCAAAATGCTCTGTTAATCCTCATTATACAACAATATCATTTGCTAGATGATGAGTTTAGGCTACAGAATTATGATAAAACAAAACTGTCGTTAGGTCAGACTTTTCTGACTTCAGAATCCATGACTTCAAAATAATGCAAATTCATCTGAAAAATACTTTCTTTATTTGCAGATATTTTATTAAATAATCTTTCCCCTACACTCAAATAAAAATTGTCAGCATAGCTATAATTGGATTTCGGTATATGCCTATATTGTCTTTCATATTTTGTTCACCCTTCTGCTATTTCCTTCTTTTCAGTTTTGTCAGGATAATTATTAGCCTGCATGGAGAGAGAAGCACCTCTCCGCCTTGTGAGCACAATTCTTAGACCAGTCGAAAATTATTGTCACTTTATCAGGGATTAAGTGCGTGAAGCTTCCATTATTTCACGAATTTAAAATATTTCACTCAGGCAGTGCCATGGTATATAAGTTTCGCATCCATCTCTCTTATATGCGATAAATTCGATAAATTCGAGAGATCAATATAGGCCTACACAAAACGTTTTAGCCACTGTTTGTTCATATTCGGTTGATTTGAGCCCCGTGCACGCCGCCATACAGTCAAGGTCAAAGGGTATACAAAAGCCAATCTGTCACAGAATTTTACTAAAAGACCAATAAGTATTCATGGATTATGCACGGAAATTAGAAAAATTATTCACTGCGTAGATCCAGTTATAGCAATGGAGAGGAGGAGGGGTGGGGGTACGTGTCGGGTATAATACTGTTTTTTTTTTTGGCGCGTGAAATGCAATCGACATGATAATCTAAGATTTGTATATCCAGCATTAGTTTTCTGTAATCCACAACCGTTTCAGACACAAACAGTTAACAGTGAAACTGCAGTACTGTGCTTTTACCTATCGTAAATAAGTTCACATCTTATGCAGAAGGGTGTTGCATTATCTAAGACTTCACTGGAAGCGCCATTACATATCAACGAACACATAGTTTTTCTTTTGTAAAAATTTTACTTGCAGTATATTATCGAAAAGGTCGAAGATGTAAACATAGTAACACCATCTAGGCCTATAATATATTTGATTACTGGAATACGCATCTAACACAAACAAAAGAAAAGGTCGATACATATAGAGATCCAGCTAGGTTTTACTTTATTTATCCATCGTGTCCAATGAATTTAAACAAAGTGATATAGGTATATAATTATTTGTAGTTGATATTACCGACAGGCTGATGTCATAACAATGTCCAAATTTAGTTTCCTGCGATGCCCTATGAGGCATTTATGGTGAGCCAAACTTTGATTTATTATTATTTTGTTTGATTGTATTCCAATGTGGCGCCGATAAAAGAATCTAGCGATAAAAACCGCACTAAGCTAGGAGTACCTAATTCGAGTCCTTGTCATGGGGAAGCACTTTTCATGTTAACAACACAGTCATCAACCCTAAGTGGCTTAAGCACCTAATTTGGCGTACACTTATTACCATATCCCAATTAATTTGCAGTGCTTGTTAAGGGCTGATGGAGAAATAATGCACCGGCTCTCGCTAATGATATGCCTCGCAGCACACGGGCTGGAGACGTGGACTGAGATTGACCAAAGTCACAAGAGACAGTCATAAAACATCGCAACTCCAAATGCATTTCAATCTATTATCCCGTAATGAAAGCCAAAAAGAGAGCAAATCACACAATGCGTGTATAATTTCCGTTCAATGCCATTTTCTTCGCCTTGTTTTTCCGCTTTTTGTTTTTGGCGTGATATTGAAAAAAAAGGAAGCGCGAGAGACTGCCATGCAGAGATTGGTGGAGTAGCCTGGGTCAAAAAAATGAAGGGGCGCTGGCATTTTGTTTTCGGCGGGGTACCGATCTCGGTTGCTTAACTTGCAAAAAAGGATGCTGATTACATGGAGTAGCGCTGTCGTCTTCTTTTTTTCAGGATACTTTCCCCCTCCCCCTTCCTATTATTCCCTTTTCTATTGTTTTTCTCCACGCGCCGGGGAGGGGGCCGGGGCGTAAATTCCGTCGCTGCCCCCCCCCCCCACCCCACTCGGTTTCCATTCCATGAACATAGATGACAGGATAAATGATACAATGCCACTCTCAGACTTTCTCGTTTGCAAGAAAGGGTGATTTATTTTGGTGCATGGGAGGTGGGCTGGATTTGAGATCGAACACAAATCTGCAGAAAAAGCATCAGATTTTATCAGCAGCCATTATGGGGACATTCGAGGTAGAGATGGTGGTCTATTATCTCGTCACTCCACGCCAAAGTGGCTGCTGGTTGGGATTAGGATGAGCGATGGGGGAATCGCAGAGGGAGAAGACAAAAGGAGAAGACAAGAAAATAAAACAAGGAGAAACAAGAGTGAAAGACAAAGAGATATCATTGGAAATTTATGTAGCAAAAGAAAAGAGACAGAGAATGTAGACCCAACGCTATAAATTTATTCTTAGAATAGGCCTAGACTAAATTTGCAGAGACAACAATAACAATAGTGATTGTTTATAAAATATGAACAAGGAAACAAACAAACTGTTAAAATCTTATATGCTAATTTGATCAATACAATTAATATGCAGTGAAATTATGATATCTAATAATTTTGTATAACATTGTATTTGTGATTCTTCGGAAAATAATACGAGGATTGGTGTATTGCAGAGAACCACTGAAAAAATAGAGAGAAAGTGTGTGGGTGTGTAATTGAGTGGGTGTGTGTGTGTGTGCGCGTGGGAGATAGAGAGAGAGAGAGAGGGGAAAAAGAGAAATAGAGAGATAAGAGAAACGGAAAGTGAAAGAGAAAGAACAAAATACACAACCGTTGCACTGAATGCGAGACTCATTTTTATGAATATATTGGTAAAATTCCATCAAAAATGTAATACAAATAATAAACTCTACAATACGATTTATTTACACAGAAAGGTATAATGTTTCAGATTTTTTAACTATACCTTTGCTTTATAAGAGCTTATTCCCCCCAAAACAACTTGACTTAGCTGATCCAGAATGCGTTTTACTACCTAAAACCTCAATTCATAATGTACTATTACCAATGTTTGATATAGGACGTAAGTTTTGGGTGTGAACGGGTGTGTTTATGGCATAACAAGCAACGCGGTCCTGTTCACTAATGGACTAAAAGCGTCATTCATCTAACCACTCTCACGTCGCTCCGACTCTCTTTACGTGACAGTGGCGGCTTCCTTTGCGTCCTGTTCCCACTGTCAGTACGCCTTGAAGTTCATTCTTTGGGGTGCACATCCCCTTCACCTGAACTTTATCACCCCTTATCACAACCAAACAGGCGACTTTATCGTCTAAAATATCGACATTTTGGCGTCGAATGTCATAACATCATGTGAACATGGTACTGATGGTATCTTCCAGGGCTTCTTCTACGATTCCCCCCCCCCCCCTCTATGAGCACACTTTAGAGCTCATCGTCTGCGGTGCACAACCCTTACCCATATCATTACCATAGTTATTATGCAATTTTTTCTTCTTTTTGGGGCAAAATAAGTTTATGTAATTTCAACCCTTTATTATGTTCATCACATTTTGTTTAATTACTTTTGGGGGAGATATCTCGTCAAACTCATTTTTAAATATTTTTTTATAACTTCCCTTTTTCCATTATTTTTTAATATTTTAATGTACTTATGTATATTCTAGTGAAAGATTGTGCATGTTATTTACAGTATTATTTGAAAATGTATATGTGTTCTTGTAATGTGATTTCTATGGAAATAAATCAACTTAATCGAATTTACATTTTGGTGTGTTCAAACGAAAGGTTTAATACGAGTTTTTGTTGTTGTGGTTAAACAAAAATATATATTTGTATTTTCAATATAATACTGACGTTTTTGTACTGATGGGTAGCATGAGCACAATACATCTATCAGCTCTCTAGTCACGCTACATAGATTCTGACAGCAGGGCGTTATCCCCGTGTGATATGATATGATATAATATGATATGATATGATATGATATGATCTGATATTGTATGGTATTAGTTGATTTTTGTATTTATTTATTCGTTTTATTTTGACAGGGTAACTCTCTCAGTATGAATACTGTTTTTCTGAGAGGCCCTGTACACAAAAAATGATTACAAATACATGAAATAACAAACAATGTTAAAAGACGTATACATGATTTTATATATATCAGGGTTATTTGTTTGTTTTGTTTATAGTTATTATATAACCTGATAATATACAACAAAGCAATATTTGTCCAGATATGAGTTGATATCATTCTTTTCCCTCAGTAGACGTGAAATGGCCGTGGGGAACATTATTATTCAAACCACATCGTGTCTTAAACAATGTATGAGATGAACTTTGACTTGTTTTGATAAGATTGAGTATCTACTTCAGGGCCCTTGATGGAAACTTGAAGGAAAAATACTTTCACAACCACCATGACCACTCCAAATTACACTCAGTACATTAAATATATAATAACATAATGTATTAAGAAAATAAAATAAGAAAAAGTAACAACAATGATAAAGGTATAAGATTATTGAATATAGAGGCTTGTGTATGGTGTGTATGTGATATAACAAATAATCTGCACGTACTGTTAAGAAACACTAACAAAGCCCATGAATGTTTTGCTTACGATATTATTTTTCGATACTATCTTAAAAGATAAATAAATATAAAACGAAATAAATATATTTTTAAAAAATACAAAATTGAGAGATTTAACACGTGCCGTAAAGTTTGGCGACAATAGTCAAATTACTGACTAATCGCCAATAACTCAAAACACAACAAAACAACAAGCTAATTAACAACAAGTTCGAAATATTTCGGTTTGAGATGTTTATGTAACTTGGTGAAAAATAATTTCTGAAATGATTGATATCTCCTAAACTTCTTTAGATATAAGGGCAGTTTTTAATGCATTGAGTTTCCAAGTAATTTTATTTGAATACACCATATTATGATTTTCCTCATAGACATCGATATACATTTCCAATCATTGCAAATTAAATACCTTTATTGAGTGTGTGAAGAATTGACTAAAAATTTTTTTTTAAATAAAGACAATTAAAAATATGAATAAAAAAGATGAGAAAAGAATGAGAGAGGGAGAAAGAGAGAGAGAGTAAGAAAGAGAAGGGAAATGAAAGTAGCTATATCCGCATATGGATTGAATACTCATAACTGCATAATAAAGGTTGAAGCCTTAAAATAAGCCATTTATTGCCATTTATTGCTCTTCTTCCTCTTTTATGTTTAACCTTTCTTAAAATTCATTCTTCTCTTGCGTTTACTTCTTTTTTCTTCTCTCTTTTTTTTTCTTCTCTCTCTCTCTCTCTCTCTTTCTCTATCTCTCTCTTCCTTAGTTTTTCTCACTCTCCCTCTTTTCCCACGTCAATTTCTTCTGCAGCTCCTCTGTGAACAACCAAGATTTGCATCTTGCACTTATTAAAATAGAAAGTAATTGCCAGTCTTGTTTTTTTTCTGACCATACAGCATTCTGAATTGTACATTAAGTTATTTTGGAACGCAACAACAGGAAAAGATAAAAAAAGAGATTTTGTATTGAAACATGTGACGGTTTGAAGAAAAAAATCAGAGAGAGAATAGAAATACAATGTAGCACAAAAGAAAAAATGCACACGAAACGCAAAAATGACCTACCGAAGGAGTTTTTAGCGTTCATTTTAAAAAAATCTGATAAAATTCTGTATAAATCAAATTTGATTTTGTAGTTACCTCTAGTGTTATTTGAGTATGATTAATATTTTATTGATTTGTAAGATCTAAATGTGAAATAAACCTTCTAATGAGGCAGAAATAGTACATATTTAAAATAAACGTTAAATATTCATCGAACACCAACACACACACACACACACACACGAAATTCTTCAGTTTCAAGCAAATTATTAACTCTTACACTGCCATGAGACTGCTAGCGCGCTATTGTTATAGTGCCATGTGCACGCGAGCGTGCTATCGATTGAAAGCCACGTTCATGCTAGCGAGCCACCGCTACGGTGCTTCGTGCGCGCTAGCGCGCAGATGTAATAACAGTTATTGTTCATGCCCATTGCACCGTGTTGAGTGCTTTTGCAGCGCTATTGAAAGTACCGTCGCGTGCATCTGATTTTCGGCTTTGGATTACGCGTCTTTGTATACAACAGTCAGATTGGATTTTCTCGAGTAATTTAGAGATTTGTTTTTGATATCATATATCATCATTATGCCTCCCCATCGCATTGGATTGGTTCGACAACTCACTGATAGTGCTTATTTACTTCAGCAAAATTACAAATTCATGAAATGATATTGGTATCAATGGAAAAAGGGTGAAATTTCCTACAACTCTCATGTACAATGTTTGTTTATACAACATACGAATGAGAAGTTATAGTGGATCAAACATAGTAAAGATTTTAAAAACACGCACTTGAACCAACCCTAAAATTAACTTGGCACGCAGGGGCTTTGTTGCTGGCACAATAGAGATTAGCACTGTGGCACTGGGTGCATTGTATGGGTGGCAGCTTAAGAGTTAAAAGAGTATGATGAAAACTTTTAGAAATATCTGACAAGAACCTTTGTCCGAGCATATACTGTCTTACCTCTTCTTTTATTTTTCATAAGCGTCTTACTTCTTTTTTTTTTCATACACTGTCGCTCATAAAGGTGAATTTTTTTTTTATCCCAATTTATGGAATTATTTTAAAAATTATTTAAAAATAATAGATCTAGATAATAGTATAGATTCTCAGATTTTATTGAATAATAATTTGCCAATGTGTGTTTTGCGTGACTGCCAAAGCATGTGTATGCTACTATGCTTATCAACTAGGGGACCTATGCCCTTAAGTCATAAATGACAGTAATGAGGATTAATGCCCCACAAAAGGGCACTAATATAGCACATCGACACGGTTTTGATCCTGGGGCCTCACAGTTACTAGACCATTGCTTTGTCACTGAACCATGACTGTACGCAGCGGGGGCTAGGGTAGGGGGGCAGTTTTCATAAATAAAAAACACACAGAAAATGCAATAAATTTCTAATAATTTATTGCATTTTACCCCGGTCCCCAACATAAAAAAAATCCTCTGGACGGCCATGCATTATGGCTCAAAGCATGGGCACACAGAAGATTTGTTTATGGGTAACCAGGGTAAAATGCAATAAATTATTGAAAATTTATTGCATTTTCTGTTTTTTATTTTATTTATGGAAACTGCCCCCTACCCTAGCCCCCGCTGCGTACAGTCATGGTTCAGTGACAAAGCAATGGCCTCGTAACTGTGAGGCCCCAGGATCAAAACCGTGTCGATGTGCTATATTAGTGCCCTTTTGTGGGGCATTAATCCTCATTACTGTCATGTATGACTTGAGGGCGGAGGTCCCCTAGTTAATAAGCATGGTAGCATACACATGCTTTAGCAGTCCCGCGAAACACACATTGGCAAATTATTATTCAATAAAATCTGAGAATGTATACTATTATCTAGATCTATTTTTTTTTATTTTTTTTTTAAATAATTCCATAAATTGGGGTAAAACTAAAATATTCCACCTTTATGAGCGACAGTGTATCAAGGATTGCCAGAGCGAGAAAATTAGAAAAGGAGGAATACCTTCAATTATGTCAAAGGATCACTAAAGTCAAGTTACAGAGATGGAAGCTCTTGTTCATGAACGAAAAGGGTAATTACAATCATCGATACTTTCCATCAACCTCTAAATCGAACTGATTAACGTCTGGAGGCCATGGAAGTTGGTACTGAGAGGTAAAAGAACTCGGTCATCACAATTTCATTCACCCTCTTTTCCGGTCCAAAACGCGTCGAGTGAATTAACGATTCATTTACCCGCCAAATTGTATCTAATGACGTTCCATTTTAGCTACAGGTGCTGTGGCGCGTAAAACGGCAACGCGAGAACGTGTATATCATTTTGTCAGAAGTAATTTGAACATGAAGTTCACTAGAAACGGGTGCATTTACCAAAATAATTGCCAACATGATTCAAGTGGACGTTAATTGCTAAAGGGTTTTGTCGAACTAATCATTTTACCGCCAAAGACGAGATAAGTGACAATAGTTTCAATTAGAATAATTAATACCTTTTAACACGTAATGGTAGCCTGTGATTTCGAATCATTGTGGCTCAGATAGTTTTAATTATTTTAATAGGCGAGCGAGGATACATCTTACATCATTATTTGGTTGTCAAACACAAAATTAAGGGGCGCCTGACAGAAGGATGGAGTAAATAAATGGGAGAGGGGTAGATAGAGAGAGAGAGAGAGAGAGAGAGAGAGAGAGAGAGAGAGAGTGTAAAACACTTCGATATTGCAAACCAAAACTGTATAATTATCTGGAAAAGAGAAGCACTCACAAAAGAAAGCACGGCAAATGCATTTTCCGTGACGACACACCTAGTTATCTTTTATTCCTCCATACCACCAGGGGCAGATCAAGGGGGGTTCGGCGGTTTAACCCCCCCCCCCCCCCCCTTGGGCGGCCAAGTGAAGAAAAAAAAGGGGGGAAAGAAGGAAAAAAAGTCAAACAGTAAAACGATGCGATTTTTTGAAAATTCTGGATCCTCCACTGGGTCAACCCCACTCCCCCCCCCCCCCCCCCCTTGGCAAAAAGCTAGATTCGCCCTGACCACATTCATGGTTAATTGCTTTTATTATTTTTATTTGCGTAATTAACATTGATCTTGGAATTTATGCTACAAAACTTGACAAATGCATGTTAATCACAATTTTAATCCTTATTCATTCGAAAACTAAACATGTAGAAAAGTCTGCTTATTCAAATCATGTATGGGTATCCAGAGATGATGATTAACATGAATTATTATGTTTTCGCGTATAGGTGAAAATCTTCCAAAGATCTTCAACAAGAAGATTGAAAATATTAAATCTGAGTAAAATAGTATCCAGAGAAAACTTGTTTTTTTAAATCACATCTCTATATTTAGAAAAAATTCTCCGAATGCAGCACATCCACAAATACTTACAACTGTACAAAAACCCGACTTCTTGAGTTTTAAAATACATGTCAAGATATCTAAATAAAGCTTTAAAGTACATTTATATTGCCTTCCTTGGATCAACTTTGGGAGGTCTTGAGTTTAGAACGCTCGATGTCACCAGAATACCACTGTTGCTGTAAACAGAAGAAGACGAAAACTCGATAATTTAATTTCCTATTTAGCTTTTCAAATCCCCCCTTCCCTGCGTGCCGAGATTTAATTAGACATGAGCGAAAATCGACAAGTAGCGACTGGCAAACGTCATAAATGAAAATTGGAACTATAATACAATTATACAGTTATAGAAATGACGCTCAAGACTTTCAGCTTTGAAGTGCTGCTATAACAGTGGCAAAATAATTTTGTTCAAAGCGAATAACATGCTTTCACCTTCCACCGTGTGCCATTGCAACTCGCGTTAAAGTAATAGAGTATGTGCGTGCTGTAACGTCACTTTACATTTCAAAGATAAATTATTCAATTTTCGAAAAGACATAACTGCTATATAATTGTAGGTCTGTAAGGACCTTTTAAAGAATGAAGAAAGAAAATCGTCAAGTTGGTTAAAAATAACAGAATGTGCAATTCCTACTGAACTTGATATTGTAGGTCATGTCTAATGGTGTTTGTATTTCGCCCTTTTGTGTAAAACTCCTGTCTGTAAATTTAATTTTCATTTGATATTAACATTTCTTTGAAAGAAAATAATTCAAGAAATATTTTTGAGGAGCAGGAAAATATAAGGCACCTTTAGCGTGATATTCATATCCGACAGCATTTTCCTTGAATTTTTCTTCCGTATATCGTCACTTTATTTTATTTGCCTCTCTTGCATGCGTTCATGGTCAAGTAACACGTAGTCAAACAGAAGCCTTTCATTCTCTGTTTCCAAACGAGAATTTTTGTTTCTTTATTTCCACATTTTCTACTATTTAATTGCTCAAGGATAACGTAGTTACTTTATTTACTTGTTTATTAGTTCTTGTCTCTATTCAGGATTCCATTAGCAAGTTTACATTCAACATGCAGGTGCTTTCTATCTTTCATTTATAATTGACATGTTCAGAAGCCTGTATTTCGTTCACCTGACTATACGACACGACACGGGCAAAATCAAGTCCAAACAATGAAACAAAAATGCGTTGCCATTTTCTTCCGGAATGAGAAGTTTAAGAATCCATTAGAGAAAGATTTTTCCTTTTTAAATGATCAGATGAAAGTTTTAAAATCCTTCAAGTTTAAGAGCATCACTTTTATAGCTGTGTTTGACGAGAAACTTGGGGAAAAGGTATTATTTCATTGATTTGTTTTAATTTGCACTACCCATTTATACTTTTAGATTCATAAAGATTGTCGCTGCTATCAGACAGTATTAACGAATATAATCACACTACATAGACTACCTCAATAATCTCCAATTAAAATTTAGTAAATCTGTCATTCACTATGTCTTCATCCATAAACCCTCGACCTCATTTCCCCTCCCCCTCCCCCTCTATCTCTCTCGATTGCCCCCTCTATCTCTTTCGATTCCCCTCCCCCTCCATCTCTCTCGATTCCCCCCCCCCCCTCTATCTCTCTCGATTCCCCTCCCCTCTTTCTCTCTCGATTCCCCTCCTCCTCTATCTCTCTCGATTCCCCGCCCCCTCTATCTCTCTCGATTCCCCTCCCCCTCTATCTCTTTCGATTCCCCTCCCCCTCCATCTCTCTCGATTTCCCTCCCCCTCTATCTCTCTCGATTCCCCTCCCCCTCTATCTCTCTCGATTCCCCTCCACTCTTTCTCTCTCGATTCCCCTCCCCTCTATCTCTCTCGATTCCCCTCCCCCTCTATCTCTCTCGATTCCCCTCCCCTCTTTCTCTCTCGATTCCCCTCCCCCTCTATCTCTCTCGATTCCCCTCCCCCTCTATCTTTCTTGATTCCCCTCCCCCTCTATCTCTCTCGATTCCCCTCCCCCTCCATCTCTCTCGATTCCCCCCCCTCTATCTCTCTCGATTCCCCTCCCCTCTTTCTCTCTCGATTCCCCTCCCCCTCTATCTTTCTTGATTCCCCTCCCCCTCTATCTCTCTCGATTCCCCTCCCCCTCCATCTCTCTCGATTCCCCTCCCCTCTATCTCTCTCGATTCCCCTCCCCCTCTATCTCTCTCGATTCCCCTCCCCTCTTTCTCTCTCGATTCCCCTCCCCCTCTATCTCTCTCGATTCCCCTCCCCCTCTATCTTTCTTGATTCCCCCATCTCATTTATCTCTTTCTTTATCCGATACATGTCCTTCAAGTTTAAGAGCATCACTTTTATAGCTGTGTTTGACGAGAAACTTGGGGAAAAGGTATTATTTCATTGATTTGTTTTAATTTGCACTACCCATTTATACTTTTAGATTCATAAAGATTGTCGCTGCTATCAGACAGTATTAACGAATATAATCACACTACATAGACTACCTCAATAATCTCCAATTAAAATTTAGTAAATCTGTCATTCACTATGTCTTCATCCATAAACCCTCGACCTCATTTCCCCTCCCCCTCCCCCTCTATCTCTCTCGATTGCCCCCTCTATCTCTTTCGATTCCCCTCCCCCTCCATCTCTCTCGATTCCCCCCCTCTATCTCTTTCGATTCCCCTCCCCCTCCATCTCTCTCGATTTCCCTCCCCCTCTATCTCTCTCGATTCCCCTCCCCCTCTATCTCTCTCGATTCCCCTCCACTCTTTCTCTCTCGATTCCCCTCCCCTCTATCTCTCTCGATTCCCCTCCCCCTCTATCTCTCTCGATTCCCCTCCCCTCTTTCTCTCTCGATTCCCCTCCCCCTCTATCTCTCTCGATTCCCCTCCCCCTCTATCTTTCTTGATTCCCCTCCCCCTCTATCTCTCTCGATTCCCCTCCCCCTCCATCTCTCTCGATTCCCCCCCCCCTCTATCTCTCTCGATTCCCCTCCCCTCTTTCTCTCTCGATTCCCCTCCCCCTCTATCTTTCTTGATTCCCCTCCCCCTCTATCTCTCTCGATTCCCCTCCCCCTCCATCTCTCTCGATTCCCCTCCCCTCTATCTCTCTCGATTCCCCTCCCCCTCTATCTCTCTCGATTCCCCTCCCATCTTTCTCTCTCGATTCCCCTCCCCCTCTATCTCTCTCGATTCCCCTCCCCCTCTATCTTTCTTGATTCCCCCATCTCATTTATCTCTTTCTTTATCCGATACATGTTTCCTCCTCTAGTCTAGTCCCCTCTCATTTCCCCCCTTTTTATGATTATGTAGTATATCCAAATCGTACTTGTGGGGCTATATGCATTCAATATCCATCGATAAAACTAAGATTTAGTTTTCTCCAAGTACAGTTCAGTATTTGTGATCTTTCCTTTTATTCTCTCTCCATTCCTGGCTACCTTTTATGTGAGCAATTTCGCAGCTTTTCATTCGAAGCATATTCTGACCACCAGCCAGAAATAAATCGACATCATAAACTGAGGAAGCTATGAGTACTTCTCCTCTTGCTCCCCTCTGTCCCTCTGTCCGTCTGTCTCTGTCTCTCTGTCTCTCTCTCTCTCTCTCTCTGCCCTCTGATTGTCTATATCCTCTTCTTTCTTCTCGCTCGTCCCCCCTCTCCTACACTTTCTCACTTTCTCACTTTCTCTTTCTTTTTCTCGTTACCTTTATCTCACTTTCCTTCTTGTTTCTCTCTCTTTCTCTCTCTCTCTCTCTATCGCTATCTCGCTCTACTTCTTGTCTCTCTCTTCCCCCTTTCTCTCTGTCTCTATCTCGCCTTTCGTTATCCATCTCCCTCTTTCTCTCACCCTCTCCACCTCTCCCACCACATATCAAAAGTTCGTTGAGCCAGACCAAAGTGCTTGTGCTACCACCACACTGCTTCATGATATCCAAAGCACAATGGAGCGCGCTCCAATCAATAGCAATAGAATTTCTTGCTACTTCAATCGATGTGAATACTCCACTTGCCTCCGCGTAATTTCGTTAGATCCATTCAGAAGAACGCCCAGAAGAAGGCGAGAAATTCAATTAGTCGACGATGCAACCAAAAATATATATGGCATATGAAATCTCGGCCTGAATGCCTTTCAATATACTATGTACTTGAATCACCACCCCTGCTATTCCTTCTCTATATAACGCGAGAGTGAACTCAATAAAGCGCGCTGAGCAATCTATTCCTCCATAACGCAATTCCATGTTCGAATGTTCCCATTCATTCGGGAACTGGGGAGTTAATACGCCTGGTGCCCTCGCAAGAATATAAAGCTGAGATTGTATCAGTTTGAAATCTTTTCTTCTCGCTTCCTTCCTGTGCTTACGATGTTGTTTTGTATTCCCTGACGCCGCAGACGTTGGCGCCTTCACTTTATTTCATTGCGGAGGTGCGGCGAGATCATGGTGTGCTTAGGAGATCGTTTTCAAAACATTTAAATTAGCAAAATGAAGAACGTATACAGAGCTTAGTATGCTGTGAGAAAATATGATATAAAGATATCGTGAGAACAAGATGAAGAATAAGGAAATCCATATTTGGGAGAATAGAAGCGTCTAAGATGTAGAAAGAAAAGAATGGACTAAAATTTTGAATTGTATTTTAGAGGGAGGGAGTGCGGGCGTTAAAATGTTTCAAAATTATAGTGAAATGTGAAAATAGACATTTGATAGCAAATGCAGGAGAGAAAAGTGAGGGGTATAGTGTGTAAGAGAGAGAGGAATCTTTTTTTAAAGAGCTTCTCAGCCAGATGGGTATAGAATTATATTGGCATGATTCGAATCCTCACCAAGAAATTGTAAAAATGTAGATTCAGGAAATAGAACATATCATGAATCTCCACCTTTTATTGAATCAGAGGAATATCAAACGAAAGGCCAATGATCTATTTAATGTTTTCAAAGGATGATAATGGCGATGGTTACTTTTCAATCACCCAATTATTTAACAAAATATCCATCCTCTAGATTTAAACATTGATATTACAATTCAGAAGTCAGTTTAAACGCCGTGTTTGGATATGACCCCGTCATGCCCTATTTCCTCTGCTATGTTCATTTGAGGCTTTTCCAGCCCACCGATCGATGCTAAAGTAATTAGGATGTGTACACTAGCAGGCAGTGTAAGAATGTAATTCTATCAACTTTTACCCGCCAAAATATAAGTCAACGATGTCGTCTGCGTTCAGAGAAGAATAAGGAACGCGAATTCGGCGAAAAGAGTCAAGTGACGCATGGGTCAGAGATATCGTTTGGTGATATCGGTTATACACATGATACAGTTAATATAAACAGGCGATCCAAGTATGCAGATATTATGTCACCTTGATATTAGTCAAAATTTATGTTTAATTAACTAGAACTTAAACTGAAAACGTACATTTTCATGATTGAAGTTTGATGATGTTTGTATTTGTAAAGATTACTACAACGGACCTAAACAAATTATCGAGCAGTTCGCCCCGAAAATAACAAAAAAAGAAAGAAGAAACGAACATGAGCGTGAAAATGCATGTTGGATTGCAGTCTAATAGTATAGTATTAATGACTGCTTTGAGAGAAATAGTTTTTTTTATACGCTCAGGGGAAGGTTAGAATTGTGCTATTGCCCGAGGCGTGCCGAGGGCAATAGCCCAATTGTAACCTTCCCGAGAGCGTATACAAACAACTATTTCTCGAATATTAAAGCAGTCATTAATACTTTTATATGCCGAAAACAAAAGAGTCAACTAATGACACCACCTTGGCCTTTCTCTAGTTTATCTGCACGGTTGTTTTTATGAGTGTTTCTTTGAGAGTAGACTAGATCTAGATTCTAGTCTAGAAAATCTAAGCAAGATAGTTTTACAATTTTGGGGGTGGGCCGGCCCTGTGGGGAAATAGGAGAAGAACCTGCCTCTTCATATGACACCTCACTTATTGAGTATCACCTTCAGGATCACAACAGATAAAGGGTTGAATCTCGAATTGAAAAAAAAATCTTTTTTTGCATGGTCGCGCAATGCACGTAGACTGCATTGCGTACAATCTCTATGGGAATAATTTTAACACACAACATCGGGAGCGCGATCAGACACCCTGACAACTAGATCTATTTTTGTCTAGAGTCTACGTCTATGCTTTTTCAGCAACTAAACGAACATGTTTATGGATAATTTCACGTACCCTTTTTGTTGTTCTTGCTGTCAGCGAATCTTGCATTTGATAAGTTGAAATCTTGGGAGAGATTCTTGAGCCATTTTTGTCTTGTTTGGAATTGTCTTGTCTTGTATGAAAATACCGACCAATTCTTCGCACACGTACGGTATCCTCGATCGCTCAAACCATTTTTTAACATGTAAACCTATGGGGTAACCATGGAGACTGAACTATTTTCCCGGTAACCATGGTTACTGGGATTTTAGAACTGTTTTAACCATGGTTACTGGGAACTTTACAGAAATAGTTAAAGTTTATGAATGCAATTTCGACCAATCAGATGGCTGGATTTCTTAAGTGAGGTATATAATGTTTTTCATTTGACTCATATCACTACTGTAACATTGCGACTCCTATCTTCCAACTACGAATTAAACGCGGTGTGAATGCCTTGTCTGCAGACTTGAGACAAGCATCATTAATATAGACAGACTTATATTAAGAACAGTGTGCCAGGTCTTTCCAAATGATCATAGTATGTCTACATCATTCTATGGTCCACACTGTGCCGCAATTTGTCAAGCACTACGTTACACAATGTACATAATAATAGTTTTATTTCATGTAATATAATTACTACTACTGTGGTTATCCACAGTGTTATAGATACCGTGAACACATTTGAAAGTCGACACTTTGAAAATGCTTCAATTCAATGTGTCCACAGTATGTCTGTGTAACTTGATGCTGAGCACACAATAAGTACAATGAATACGACTGTGTGTGCAGGGTGTCCTAATATTGACGGTGTGGACACACAGTACACACGTCGAACGTGGTTCAATTCTGTTTGTCCACAGTGTATCACTGTGAACACAATGTTTATATCAAGTAGATACATTGAAAGAGCCGCAATTCTGCATGTCAGCAGTTTATCAGTGTGAACACCTTTTTGGCACATAATAATTACTACTGTGTGTCCATACTCATGTCAAACAGTATGAACAGTATGGAGACATACTATCTAATTGTATGTGTCCCTTATGTGTTCATATTGTTTGAGACAAAGTTCATTGCTTCTTTTTTTAAATTCCAGGTACTCGTCAAATTCTTCTGGGGCACAAAACGGGAAAAGGTTGACTGACTGGCAGTAAGCAGAAGATCGATCGTCACGTCTGGCGAACCTCCCGATCGATCGAATACGCACAGAGGTGCCGTTTAGCCAGATGAAACGCCTATCGCCCGTCCGCAAAGATCTCCCGGGTGCAAGTTCAGAAATCGAGAAGTTTGAAGCATGTGCCCTTTTAAACGCTGTCTTGCTAAATTCAGCGCAGGAACCAAGACTGTATGCTTGTTTTTCACCCTTTTCGTTCAAGTTACGGAGAAGTTCATGAAAATAAGTCGTAGGCGTAACGGTTTAGTAACTAAAAGTACGACTGAAATAGGTAGGGTAATTTGGTGATTAGAATTTAATTTCAACTGCTTCTACACAAAAACCTAGCATAGCCTTTATGCATGTTTAATTGATACATTTTGTAGGTATATAATTATATTCCGTCTGTTGGCTCGTCTAAGCAAAGAGCAGTCTCACTGAAATGCCGAGGAAGATCTACCAACTATCTTTCTCCGTCTATCCTTCCATTCCCCCTCCCCACCCCCTCGCTCTCTCTCTCAAACTCACAGACAAGAATCCACGAACCGTCACACGCGACCGCTAAAGCGCATAAGCACATTCGGAATAAAACGCGATTAAAGATCATGCCTTATTTCAACCAGCTAATTCGAGGCGCTTACTTCCGATAAATAGAACATATTATGTATGAAAAGAAAGAAGAGAATCTACTCTTTCTTTCCACACATAATATATATCTGACATGCGTACAATTATAACACAACAAGGCTACACACACGTGTGCCGCTTCGTGAATTCTTTCAGCGCGCACGTAAACAAATCCACGAAGTGGCACATAGCCCTCGTGCCGCACATAGCGCACTTGATCTCGCGCATTAAAAAATCCACGAAGTGGCACATAGCCCTCGTGCCGCACATAGCGCACTTGATCTCGCGCATTAAAAAATCCACGAAGTGGCACATGCACTTGTGACAGTGGTGTAGCGTGGTCGGACTGATTGGGGGGCATGCACATTACTAGGGGGAGGGGGGGGGGGGGGGAGGGGGTATAAACCTTTTGTATTTCTTTCCAAAGCTGACCCCTTTTCTTTTATATTAGTTTTTTCTTCAATTTTGGTTTGAGGGAACAACCCCCCCCCCGGCCCCTCCACCATTTGTGCTATAAAAGCAACCCTCGCATAAAAATGATTGTTCCAATTTTCAATAATTTGGAACAACACCCCATGTGGAGACTTCAAGAAATATCAATGGTCAGAAATTCAAGATCGCCTTACAATTTCTGTGTCAAATTTAAACAATGCTTTTGTAAAGATAATGACAAGAACATGGGGGCCTGTTCAGTTAATTTAATTTCGATATAATTATATCGATACAATTTCCCAGTCTCATATTAAATTCCATGCTAGAAAGGAGGATACATTATTTACTCCTTTAATTTTTGCGCTGTGGAACAATTGAACTTCCATTCTCGAAGACGAGTATCAATAAAAAGCCCCCTTTAAATCATGTATTCCTAATACATAATTGAAACTGGTTATTTATTATATTATATATCGTTTAAGATGATGTTTCTAGCTTTTCGGAATAGTTATATTACTTGATTCAATCACCAAGCCTTGCGACTAATTATTAAATTATAATCACTATCATTCATTCTCACTTCAATCTCGAACTTCAAGCTTGTTTTGTGTGGATCTGTCTACCCCGCCCCCTCATGAACACACACACACACACACACACAATCGCATAGTAGTCAGATATGATTATGAATTTTTACTAGAATTTATTTCAACATTTCATTATGTATTAAATGCAACATTTAAAGTAACTTCATTTCATACTGAATTACAGTAAAGTTGTTTTTTACACGTTACAAATCGTTATAAAACATTTGTTTAACCTCAACGATGTGACTATTACACAAACAAAAGTATATGACCTATCACGATACCTTTATGATAATTCATTGCTACGATTGACTTACTCTGATATCTCTTCTCTTCGATAATTTATTGAAATTTATTTCGCTTTATTAATACAATACTACACAATACCATTATTAATTGAAAAATCATTAGCAGAGTTTTGTTCATGTACGTGAACCTGTTATCCCTAATCATCTATGCTAACCCGTTTAAAACAGCGACCTGGAAGAGTAATGGTAGCACAATAACTAGATGGGCACATATTTGAAGACAACAATGCAAAGAAGCAAAGAAATGTATAACTATTTGTTATGGATTGAATAGAAAACTAGCATGAAGGTATACATAATTAAATAACACATGAAACATTACATTAAATAAATTTCATAATTCAATTCAATTCAATATTTGACTTCACTTCAAATTCATGCATAAATGAATACATATATTTCAATTAAGCATTCTTTATATATCAACTCAACTATATAGTTCCTACACAATACCATTATTAATTGAAAAATCATTAGCAGACTTTTGTTCATGTGAACCTGTTATCCATAATCATCTATGCTAACCCATCTAAAGCAGCGACCTTGAAGAGTAATGGTAGCACAATAACAAGATGGGCACATATTTGAAGACAACAATGCAAAGAAGCAAAGAAATGTATAACAATTCGTTATGGATTGAATAGAGAAGCAAGCATGAAGATATATAAATATATAACACTTGAAACGGTACTTTAAATAAATTTCATTATTTAATTCAATTCAATATCACTTCAAATTTACCATATCAACTATTTCATTTTTGCATAATGAATAAATATATTTAAATTTAGCAATCTTTATAAATCAACTCAACTACATGCAATTCAATATATAACTTACCATGTGTATTCAAACATCTTTTCATATTTACAATGATAACTGCTTAAAGCGTAATAAAACAAATCAATTGCAATATAATATGTATATATATATATATATAGTGTAAAATATCTATTCATCTTATACACAATTGTGAGGGACATGAGTAGTATTCATTAGTCCTGAAATTGAGGACAGTATCAATGAGTGTAGAATATTCAATATACATTGTATGTACTAAATATGTATATGCTAACCCAAATTCATACCGATTACAACACATGAATTAATGAGAGACAATTTGGGGATGTAATTTCCTCAATTATTATAAATGTTCATACAATTTAATAAAAAAGCAAAATTTATTATAAATTGTTATCCTGCCTGCCTGATTCTACTTACCTACAAATTACTAAAAAAAGGAAAAGTTGGGTAAATATTGTTTTATGAGATATGTGCCTCGATGCAGAAAGAGTTACAATCGATTGTAAGTTACAATTAATCGTTTTCTGCATCGGGGCAATGGTAAGATAAGTGAAGTGACAATAGCATGAACTACAGTAGATTATATTCATAATGTATTCCAGAAACCATCTTGTGCAGAAACGTAACCTATTTTGAATAATTGTTTTATTCTTTTTAGCAAAAATAACAGACTGAAGACAATTCCAATTTGCTTAAGTTTGAAGGGATAAACCATAACAAAAATGATGTATTGCCAACTGTGTTATGTTTGTTAAACAAGTATAGCATATTTTCCCATCTCACGATCTTTGACTAAACATGCATTTCTGATTGCATATCTCACATATTATACACAATTTCTGACACAAGCATTATATGATTATAATTAAAGAAGGTCACGTCGGTAAACATCTTACATTTCACATGTTAATTTAGCACATTTTGAAATAACAGGAGGGTTGCAATATAATTATTAGCATCCAACTAATTATCATTTTTGTGAATAATTTCATCAGCTTCCCTCTAAAAAAAAGTGGTTCCTTAGCGACTGGCTGGAATACTCCCTAGGGAGTGGAAATTGTGCCCTTTGCGTGCAGGAATGATTGCAGTGTGTATCCGTTGACAAGGGTAATAATAGCGCTTAGAGGCTTTGTTGCAATTTGCGCTATTTAAATAGCCACTATTATTATTATTATCATTATCTACTCCAATCACCTTTGGCTATTCTGATTGCCCATGATGAAGTTTATCCAATCAACTGCTAGCAGATGTGCCATCATCAGAGGACCTCAATCTCGGGACTCTCCTTTTCTGACTGCATGTCATCTAATCTGTGACATCTACATCCTTGGCATCTTCTTCTACAAGAAATTTATGCAGATTGGAAGCAATCTCACAAGCTCCAACCCTTGGCTTAATGCATTAATTATGGTTTGTGAAACAATGTTGTTTGAAATGCCATCCATTGTTTGTAATGGTACACAATGATTAAATGCATCTATTGTGATTTAAAAACAGTGGAATTTGAAATTTCTAAATTCTCAATAAACTGCAGTAATGATATTACTTTTGCGAAATTTGAAATATAAACATTTTGTCTTTAGTTTGTGCTCACTCCGCCATGAAGTTACGTTAACCTCTCACCTTTACACATGTATAGTTTTCCTAACTACCATATCAATATTTGGGCTTGACGAAATCTTGAGATAATTCTTGGTTATGAAATTATGATAAATTGTTTAGGGGGGAGTCACTTTTTGTGTTAGGTTTAGATTAGTGTGGCAGTTGTTTATAGAACGACTGGTAGTCTGGGTGCGAGACGACTGGGTTTTGTTGGCAACACAAGGACACAAGGTCTTCAAATTTTGCTTGTGCAATCTTTGGTGGACCTCCTTCATAGAGGCTCTGTGGTTCCAGCACCTCCTCTTGACCACTACTTCTGGACGAGCGCCACGGTCCTCCAATGGGCAGGCGGTGGTATACGCCCACTTCTTCTTTGTTCATCCTAATAGCCTTGAAGTTTGTCCAATCAACAGGTGTGCCGTCGTCAGCTGACCTCTCCCTCAGGACTCCAATTTTCTGACTGTGTGTCTTCCATTCAATCTGTTGCTTAGACAGCCACAACGTCGTACCTCGGGGGCATCTCTTTTGCCATAGGGCAGAGAGAGGCAAGTTTCGCAGGCAAGAAATATTCCGTCTGCTGTCTCAAGCGGCGCTCAATCACACTGTGCATGGAGTCTCCCTCAGACTGGCCATGGTTAGTCTTGAAGTAGTTGATGCAAATCTTCTCAACATTAGCTGACTTGTTGAGGAATGATAGCATCATTGAGGGAAGTATCGAGTTATTATTTTGACCGACGCAACCGTCACAAAAAAACTCTACTTCTCTGACTCCCTTGGCATGTTCCTCAATGAGAAATCGATGCAGATTTGAAGCTATCTCACAAGCTCCACACCGTGTCTGTCCTTCATGCGACAAAAAACATGTACACTCTTTGGAAGCAAGGTTATGCATGGTGAAATTGTAATTTCTTATAAAACAGTTCGCTTCTCTTAGATTGAGGGAAGTAGATAACCTGTTGCAAGTCAAATACAGCTGCACAGAATTCTCTGTTCTCTTGTGCCTTTACTTTGGCTTCTTCTTTCCTTTTTCGTACTTCCACCTTCTCCCTTATGTGCTGATCATACCTTTCTTGTAGGGGCTCCTTCTTAGATACAGATGCTTTCTCATAAGAGTCGCAGATACCACAAAGGTCTTTCTTTGGGCGATTAAGCTTTTCAAGCATTGATCGGTAGAAGGGGATAGATGCTCCATTTGGATTATAGGTGCACTATATAGGTGCATTCAAATCTGATGACAAGTATTGGTACGATGATGAAGAGCGGCAGTAGTGAGATTCTACCATGGAGAAACAAGCAATGTGATCAATCCCTTCTTGTCTGAGCACTTCATCACAATCTTTATTGACTCCCTGTCTGCCACCTCTTTTTTCTGGCTCAATCACCCCACAAGATCGAATCTTTTTAATGGCAGTGCGTATCTGGCGTGTTGTTATCCCTATTGTGTAAATGAACAGTGCCCTGCAAACTTTACATTTTTGCTGTGAAGCATGACCTGGCAGATAGTAAGAATTATTCTTGCCATTCGTTTTCAGATCTAAGTGCCGCGCTATTCATTCCCTCTGTTTTTCGAGGTCAGCAAGATCATAGAAGGCATGTCTCACATGTTCACGTTCCTCCAATGTCAGCTCTAAGCACTTGAGGTTTCTTTGGGTACAGTTATGGTACAGTTTGAAACAAGTGGATAATCCCTCCTAGCAGCCATCTTCTTGTTTGTTTTTTCTGTCATGTACTCTTCTTCACTATTTCTACGAATCTTAACACTTAAGTTTCTACTCTTGGAAAGTTTTTTAGGTTTTTCGGTGAGAGCTAGGCAATGAAGTGTCACCATCTATACGGTAGTCCTCAGGTTGTGAATGATCAAATAGATCTTGGCCAAACATGTCTGGTACATCATGAACATCTTGAACGTCCATTGCACTCTCATTGGTTGCACATAGACCTGCAATACCACGCGAGTCTACCTGAGCTCTACCTTCAATGATAGAGGATGTACATGTAGTACCGCAGGTCTACCTTCAATGAGAGATAATAATAAAAATAAAAATAATATTCAGCTTTTATATAGCGCTTAATACATCTCGGACATCTCTAAGCGCTTTACAGATATATTATTACCCCGGTCATTGGATTCAGTGCTTGCCCGCACACACTGTGTGCACAATCTCCACTCCCTGGGGACGCCTTCCAGCCAGGCGTTACTTGACGCTCAAAAATGGTGTTTGCAAGCATACCTGCTGGTAGAGCTGCATAAAATAAATTTACATCAATACTGTTAGAACAAAATGCAACATTGTGGTTCAAGCAGTTCTCACTCTGTGAACAGTGAGTGAAGCATAGGAGGCAATTACATACGTGACATGCAGCCCATACCCCCCCTGTGCAGAAAAAACTGTCACATTGATGCCAAACTGATGTCATGGATGTGTTGGGCTGCTGTGCCATTGTCTTGTTCATGGATGTGTTGGGCTGCTCTGCCGTTGTCTCGTTCATGGATGTGTTGGGCTGCTCTGCCGGTGTCTTGTTCATGGATGTGTTGGGCTGCTCTGCCATTGTCTTGTTCATGGATGTGTTGGGCTGCTCTGCCGTTGTCTCGTTCATGGATGTGTTGGGCTGCTCTGCCATTGTCTCGTTTATGGATGTGTTGGGCTGCTCTGCCATTGTCTCGTTCATGGATGTATTGGGCTGCTCTGCCGTTGTCTTTCTCATGCTTGTGTGGCATTCTGAAAATAGAGAAATAAAGTTTGTGTTTAATTTTCAAGTAATTGATTAATTGACTAAGCTGGTTTTGAAATGAAGTTAAAAATTATATGTATCGAACTAGAATAAGAAAAAAAACCTGGCATATGGTAAGTGTGTTTGGGTCTTGAGTGACTTTCTTTTGATAATGATTGCCTCAATTCTTTTTGATGGGCCTTTTAGCAATGTGTTTTTTAAATAATTTTTTTTAAATAAGAGATGAAAATTAATAGCAACGTAACATTTTGCACATGTAATATTGATTTTCAGCAATTAAGTTTGCATATGTTTAACTCCCCTGCAAAATTATTGTATTATATGGAGTCCTGTTTTTCTTTATTTGCACTGCAAAATTTTTCATATACATTCATAATTTAGAGTAAAGTGGTTCAGACAACCATAAAATGCTACAAAAAAAAAAAAAATTATTCAAATGCACAATATACATGTTTCCAACTACTCCTGCCTACAGGCCGGAAGACCATTGAAAGATAAAAGATACCAAAAGGTTGAAGGCAAACAAATTATAATAACAAAAATTACAAGCAAGATCCACATATCCCTTCATTATATTTATAAGGCAGTATGATGAAATAAGTATGATAATACTCTACATACTTGGACGATGGTGGCCACTGGCCAGTGGTACATCACTCTCCGATTCTGTGGTGTCTTCTTGATCTTCAGAGTTATTAACGCCAAGTGCTGTGGCTTCCCATGGTAAACCTTCCCACATCATAGTTGCTGTAGAGCCCTTTCGTAGAGGAGATTCGTACTGCAAATCTCCTGCAGATACGCCATTTGTTGCTCCATCATCCCAACGCACTAACACATCTGCAGTTGTTGGATGTAGTCTGCAAAAAGTTAACAAAAGAAATATATTATACAAAAACTATTCAACAAAATGTTGACCCAATATTAAAGGGATCCGGTAACTTTGTCTCAGATTCTGAAAACATATTCTGGATTTAGCTCATGATGCAATGATAATTATAAACCTTTAGGTCAGTCAGGAACCCCGTGACCTTTACAAGCCGATCGCCCGTCTGATTATCAAGATATTTATGATTGGAATTACAAATTTTGAAAACCGTTCGCCTGACGGTTTTCATAACACTACAGTCTATTGGGGAAAACGAGTATGGTAAAACCGGTCACTCAAAGATTTTTACTTTTTTGAGGCATTTCTTGATCATTTTGAAGCGCAATTTTTTTAGGGCTTCAATATTACATCTTATCACAGACACTGATAACACGTAGGGCCGTGTATCTCAGATTTAACATTGTTAAACGATCCCTTTAAGAGAGCCTTTGTTAGTGATACTAAAGATCAAATCAAGAAGTCATTACTTTTAGACCCACCTATGTTTACTTTATTAGTATTAATATTTTAAAGTGATTAAAGTTAATGCATGAGTGTTGGTCCTCTCCTAATTTTGTTTGTCAGATTTTTTGGGTGGTTTTGAATACATGCAAAGGGACACTTACTAAGGACTTCTAAATGATAATCATTCCTCTCCAAGTGCTTGTATACTTGAGAAAATTTGATTTTCAAATATTGTGTCTTTCACGTAGATCCAGGACTATAAGTATCATTCGTGCACTGAGATACCGCACTGTTAGAATTGCCACTGAACAACACAAACATGATACGGCCATTCACGTAGGTTCAAACCAGCAGACATTAAACAGTAATTTGTGTGCACCTACCAGGCTAGTAGCCACATGAACGCAGTGTGTTTTTATTTTGCTTTCAAATACTATGGTGTATTGTTGATGAAGAGTTTGGCCTTTATTTTTTATTTGACAAATATTCTGATTGAATCATGCAAATATATAATTATTTCATTTCATAATTCAACAATTCAACAATTAGGCTGTACTGCATGTTTTGCGTAACCTTGGAAAGTTCGACTAGTGCTCTTTTATTTATACATCTCGGCTTAATATGAACAAAGGAACTCTCCTTTTTGCCTTTGGATGCTTCAACAACATATAGTCTCACATTTTGAGAATTTATGCAGCATCAATTTACAGATTAAAGTTACTTGTTCTTGTAAGTAGCAAGTAAAATAGATATAAAACCCTTTAAAGGAAATTAAACAATATTAGTCCTCAACCAAACCCTCAACCCACGCCCCATGTTATTCTGTTTACAAGTTTTTTATTTACTACGCCCTACTGCTAGTTTGTTCTTATAATATACTTTAACACTAAAATACTGGAAATAACAGTTCTCAAGAGCTTAGCATTATAGCTTCCGGGGGCTCTGCCCCCTGGACCACACCAAGGGCCCTAAGGCAGGCCCCTGGATGCTCATCTGGTCGTAATATTAATGCCTAAAACCCCTGAGCTTCTGGGGGCTCTGCCCCCTGGACCCCATTCCAATTAGTGACCTGCATGCAAGTGTCACAAATAATGTATCAAAATATGCTCATTGGACCGTAATTAAATGCCTAAAATCCCCCCAACTTCCGGGGGCTCTGCCCCCTGGACCCCGCCATGTGCATAAGGCAGGCCCCTTGATGCTCATCTTACCGTAATCGAATGCCTAAAGCCCCTAAGCTTCATGGGGCTCCACGCCTTGACCCTCCCTGGGGCTTTGCCCCTGGACCCTACGCCAATTTAGGATCCACTTGCTTCACTCTACCTGATCTTAAATACTTCAGCCCACTCCCCCACTTGAAAACTTTTGCGGGGCGCATGTAACATGTAAGAGTGATGCAGATTTTGGGGCGCATGTAACATGTAAGAGTGATGCAGATTTTTTTTCTGACCCCCCCCCCCCCCTGTTTTTGCTCATTACGCCACTGCTCCCTCTTCCCTCGCATTTCGTCCCCCCCCCCCTTCCCGGTTATGAATAGAAATAGCTGCCCCTGCTGTATACTATACTGAGGTCTGAGCTGACCAGGCCATTAAAAATTAAAAATAGGGTCTAGAATCTAGACCTAGACATCCTTCTAAGTTCTAGACTGATCTAGAGTCAGACTAGACTCTAGATCTAGACCCTGCCTCTACTAGACCCTAATCTAGAGATCTAAATAGATCTAGACTCTAGTAGATCTAGATCTAAAATAACTTAATAAATGTTCAGAATGAAAATGGTTTCGAACATGATACAGAATTATGCTAAGGCAAAGACAAAATATTAGCACTTATATGAAGAAAAAAACAAGATTAATTGACTTTCAAGTCTAACAGTAACATGTTTACATCTAACTTAGAAAGTTACACAACAACAAAAACCCTACACAAAAACGTATAGGTTGGGCAATAATCTGGAGAAGCAATAAACTTGCTTCCAAATGTCACTCTTTGGAGCTGAATATTGTGCATAAATGAGATTAAAACAACGTAAACATCTTACCAACTCTAGCCATTGTCGTTCCGATCTAAATCGACAAACTTTGTTGGTGAATAACCGTGATTAGCGACAAGTTTAGAGTCCGTGATGACTGGATCAGTACAGTGTGCCACTTCGTGGATTTTCCGCTCTGCCAAAATCGCAGAGCGTACACCGACACGCGCACTTGTGCCAGTTCGTGGATTCTTAGAATCGGATTTTCCGGGCTCGTGTCGCTAGGGTAATCTTAATTATTTCACTAATTAAGCATAATTACATTCCAAAAATTTGGGAAAAGAAAAACAATGGTTCATAGATGCTCAAAACGGAAAAAACCTAAAAACTGACTTTGACGCGATTTTGGGGGGTTGTGCCACTTCGTGGATTCCACGACGATGTGCACGCACACGCACACACAAACAAAACGCACATCAACACCCACACACATCTATCCCTCCTGTTCTTTTCTTTGGTAAACTTTGCGTTCCCTCCCGCAGTATCCTCAAAGGCCTACTGATCAACATTGGACGTTTAGAACGAAGGCATAAGGAGGCATCAATATTCCATGAATGCACGAACAAGAATGTTTTATCTCTCAATAATTGTATTAATGTATCTCTATCCTGGTATCATCTGTCAGCTCGAATCTTGATTGCAACATTTTCCCCAAACACACCTCTGTTATCGGCCATCATAGTCCACTTCAGGTCTTTATGTCCTCCTCCAAGTTTTTGGTTTCCCTCTTGGTCTAGTTTTTCCCGTCTAAAAAAACCTTCGAAAGACTCTGATGTTTTTTAATGTGACCAAAGTATTTCGCCTTTCTTTCTTTAAATATTACTATCTGGATATTTTGTTTAAACCCTGCCTTATGCGCTATGTGTATTAACAAAAAGTATTAAGATAAAATACACACATTATGACTGAAGTACACAAATATTGGAATAAACCTACTTTGGGAGATTTACTCGTACTTTGCAAGGTCACAAATCTCCACTTTCGCTTGTCGGTCCGCCCAAGAATCTAAATTTGGATCATGACTAGTAAACTGACCATTGTTAAATATTATCATGGTGCTTGAACAGTGGCGTAGCTATTAGGGGCACCGAGGGAAAGAGGCTCCAATCAAATGATAAAAAGGACCAAGGAGAAGACAGTGTACAAAGAAAGAAGGCAACGCGTAAAGATGATTTCAGGACCCCTCCGATATCTCCCTAATCGATCGGAAGCCTTACAAATTCAAATTTCATCTTCGTAAAACCGGTGCCCGTCTAACTTTCTTCAGTGGCTGGACCAACGCCACAATACTGTGCCTGAATACACCAACTTGAAATTAATCAATGTCATAAGATATCCAATAAAACATGCATTTTGAGGTTAATGCACGCCAATACAGGTTAATATGAGCTGTTTTTGCACATTCATCCAACATATACATCGGGGGTCATTGTGAGCAGAACTTCCTAGACCCCACTGGCCGAGCAGTCACCCCAAAACTAAATTTAACATCGGTATCAGCTACCAATAAAACAAACATAAATCGATATGCCGCTTCGTTCCATACCTTCCCCTTTCCCTTACCCTTTTTATTCCTTTAACCAGCGTGTTTCTCTACATGTGGGAACACACGCTAGAGGGTACGGCACAACAACTAGATCCTGTTACATTCTGTAGACCCTGTAGCACTTGTCCTGTCTTGTTCTATACCTTATACGGTCCAGACTCGCAGGCAAGGCTCCCGGTTCTAAGCGTTTGACTTACACCGATATAGAGGCCTAGAGAAGAACATGAGATAAACATGTTCAGGGTGATGTTCCAGTCACTCAACTTTCAGTTGATACGCACCATTCTCTTCTTCTACATTTCTGATTGTCTTTCTTTTTCTCCAACAACAACCGAACTTGAACTATCGCAGCTATTGGCTTCAGCAACAAACCGTTTAAGATAGCACAATACCGTTCTTATATCAATACTGAGGAATTTCACCCAGAATGACACAAATGATTATGACTTTTTTGTTAATTTCTCTTCACTTAGTTCAATCATGTGTCGATCTACAAAATTATGTTACGAGATAATTAAGACTGCACTTTTGAAGTGAAACTGAAATGAAATGGTTGCCGTATACAACGATCTGCTTTGGTCTTTATTCGATTGAGTCACGTGTTATCCTCTGGTTATGTACTATTTTAAATCCATTTTATTTCCTGTAAAGATTGATTTTACTGTAATTTATTCACTACACCTCTAAATCACGCATTCCATTAGCTTGGTACTTCAATAGTTTTTACGTAATTTCTATGCCTTCGACGAATTATTTTCTGTATAACTCTCATTGTTTGTTTAAACATGATCTACTAATCATATTTGATGATGCAGCCACTGCTAGTTTAATGATAAGGCACAAAGGATGATGAACATATGAAATCTCCATCAACTCTTATACAGTCATTATCATGCCTTCATATAAAGAGGTAAATACTTAAAATGTATACTCATGCATGATCATTATTGTAAACATGCAATGCAAACATTAATTGTTTGTTGATAAAAGTAGCAGTGTAAATAATTATACAGCTTGCTAGGATTATACAAATATAATATATATATTCCTTGGAACATTGGACCACAAAATATTCATATGAGGAGCATGCATGGAGTATCCCAGTCATAAAATAAGTCAATCATAATCGCATCCAACGCGATATTGATACACTTTATCGATCCTAAACATTCGAGAGGTGGGAAAGATGGAATGAGACGCTACGCACGCTTAAAACGACCGCCGAGAAATATAAAACAGTCGACAGATATTAAGACCAAATGGGGAAAGAAATATAATGCAAAATGACGGAGGTGTCATTTCAGATATCTAGATCAATTCGCGTCAATTTAATGCAAATTGCAATCGACTGAAACATTACATTCCAATTTATGGCGAGGATAACTGACGATGTGGGCAACTCCATTGCCTGAAAACGACACTGGTCGGGAGTGACATAGATCCATGATTAGCCTAGAAAAACGCGACTAACCATAAAAGAGGTGCAATTTAATAAATGAAGGGGCAATAAAATGACCCATTTGCCAAACTGGAGTGATGGCGAGAGCGACCATGAATATAATTTATAGCGAGCGAGTTTCTCCTTCTTGATTCGCCCACAGTTTGTTCTAGCGTAATAGATGAGTCTAGATCTTAATAATTATGAGAAATATATCGCTGTTCTCTTCTTACATGTTAAATTTTGCTGTAAATTGTAAAAAGAGTGTATACAGGCGATAACGAAATCGGAATAACAATGTCATGGAAATTGGATACTGATCATGACAATTTTCATTACGATTGTGCAAGTATCAATGTATTATTTTTATGAATATTGTCCGGGACTGTGCGTGAGTGAGTGCGTGTGATTATGAGAGCGTGGCATAAATACGTACACAACCATTACATTGTGTCTTTTATTGTTCGCCTATATAGCAACAATGACAAACCACTGGCATTTCATCATAGCTATTTGCATGATTATGAATTCATATTTCCGTAAGTTATCTAGAAGTATAGGCTTCTATGGGTAATTAATGTGCACATCAACCTAATTCCATTAAGTCAGTAGTGATACACATGTCATATGTCAAGTATAATCGTCATTAAACGCTTAATGTCGAGGATTTCTGCGCAACATGTACGCTAGAATATTGGTCTTACTTATTCTTCAAGCATCGGATTTTGTCCTCAGACAGGTATTAGTACAGAAATAGAGGATGAGGATAAGGGAGAAGGAGAAAGAGAAGGAAGGTAAACAGACGCACTTAATTAATTATTTATATGTAAATACAGAGTTGGAGATATTATAAGGAGAGGGAGAGCCATGTAGACAGAGACACGTTAGGAATTTAATTATACACAACAAATATTAATAGGAAATAAAAGTTATGTTTATTTCAAAATGATTAGATAGTATAGCCAAATAATTTAGAATCCATGCTTAATGTCTTTTTAAGGCTAAAGATTAGAAGATATACAAATATATAGCATTTTACAAAAATAATGACGATTAAAGCGTATTTTTTTCTTTAAAAAGGGTTCTTATATCATTAGGGTATAGGTATAAAGATAGTTGCAAATCTGTCAGGTGGTGCACAGTTGCCAACAAAGTTGAAATATTTTTTCTTACCTCTTTCCATGAAGTGCTTGTGTCCATGTGATTTATTCTTGATAGAAAAAGTCGATATCTTCTCAGAACGTTATCGATCAATTAAAAGTGTCATACAAATTGACCAGTACATTTCTGAGAAAACATAGACTCTATCTATTACGGATAAAGTTCATGTCGTCACAATCATTTTCATGAAAGAAGGCAAGAACAAAACTGTACTAACTTTTATGGCAAAAGTTTACATTATTCTGATGTTCCATTTCATTTTTAAGACGAAGATACAAGTTACAATACATCAAGACGGAAGGTACATTTTGAAGTATCAAATTAACCAAAGGAACAGGTTATAAATTTGATCAAGAGCAAACATTATACTTAGCGATAGCTCAGTCGGTATATAGCAGTGGTCTCGTAATCCGGTGACCCGGGTTCGAAACCAAGTCGATGCGCTAGTGCCCTTTGGTAAGGCATTAATACTCATTACCAGGTCCCTCGGAGAGGAACTTAAGCCGTCGGCCGTCTGGTTGCTTACTTACAAGTATTTATGCTTTCTTAGCAGTCAGGTAAAATAACCACTATTATCATCATAATCGATATTATAGCATTCATCTTCAGTAGATATGAACGCATTCGTTCAACCCTTTGTTTGCCATTAATCTTGTTATCTTAATAGCCCGTTTCTTAAAAAGTATTTACCTTTTTTCGATCTCATTTTCTTACATTACAATATGATTGTTGTTTGTCTTTACCATCGATTAATTTTTAATTTTGGTTTTACATGCCTTTCCCTCGGTCAACAATATTGCTTGCCACTCTTGATTGCGTATACCTTCTTTCATCCTTAAACTCTCTCTCCTCTCTCTGTCTCTCTGTCTCTCTGTCTCCCTTCTCTCTTTTTCTTTTATTGTACTATTTTATTCCTATATGACGGTTTATGAATATATTCAAGAGGTTTGTATTTCAAACACGAAATGAAATTGGCATATTCAATTACAAGTAGTAAGGATCGAATAGGGCAAAGCTTTGACAGGATTCTCGATGAGAAATTCGCTCTATAAACAGACATCTCTTGTAACTTCAATGACAAAAAATAGTCTCCGCTGAAATCTTATCCCATCGCCTGCCAACGACAGAAGGGATGCTCTCAAAAGTGTCCTTATATCGTCGTCTCATCTTGTTCCCTTCTCACTTTCTTGCTCCGGTGGCCAGCTCGTATTTCATAATCTAATCGTCCCATCAGTGAGCGGCTCTCTGGTTCGATAGGACGCCGTGCCCAGCGGGCTAGCGTTCGAACAGCGGGCCGTGTCCTCTTGTTCACAGCCTTCGGGGCTTTTGTACGTGAAGTGGCCACATGAGAACTCCCTTTGCGCTCGGTAATCAATATCCAGGCGATGATCATGCGCAGTGCGTCCGTTTTTTCGCGTCCAGAGCTCGAAATGCTAAAAATGAACCCCGGATATTTTATGATAACAATGTGGCTTCATGAATTATTTTAAGAAAATGTTTATTCACTTGTGCTCTGTGTAAACAAAATACCGAATTGTGAAGCTAACAACACTTTTCCTCATCAAAATAACACCGCGATTCTGTTGAGTTATATTAACGAGCTCTTAATTTCTAAATTTGTGCATGTGGATACGTATACAGCAGATGCCTCATATTAGGAGAGGAATGTAGGCCTATTCTTCTTTCTAACTTCACCTGCGTGGGCACCGACAGTCAACATATCAGTAGCTAAATTCCCTGAGTAAACTTTAGTTCAGTGGCTGTTCTACAAGGGGGCTTGGGGGCTCATCCCCAATTTCTTGATTATAATCTAAACGATGCACATGTCAAAAATGAATACAAGAACCCGCAAACGCTTCCAAAGATCCGCCAATTATTATTCCAGAGCCGTGCCTGCCTTTAATTTGCATATACTGTACATAAAGAGTAGCCGCATCGAGTGGTTAGTAAAATGGGGTAAGTTGACCAACGGTGGTATAAAATGTCGACTGACCATCGGAGAGATACAATCAGACTGAGTGATAGAGAAGATAGGATTTCAGACAGTTTGTACAATAGGTGTCGTGTTTGAATAATATAACTCTGACATCGCATTTGATAAGATAAGAAAGGGAAGAAGAAGAAAACAAAAATTAATATGCAGATGATAACGTAGAAGACCCTCATTGTGATTTCCGTTATGACGATAATGATGATTTATTATCTGACTGTTAAGAAAGAAAGTATATCGTGACTTCAATTATCTTAGAAAATAAGGGGTGCTACGGTTAAAACTTTTATTTAGGGGACTTACCAAAAAGAACTAGTGCGTCGACTTGGCTTAAAACTCCGGACTTTTTGTTACGATACCACTGTTCTATAATTATACATTGGAGCCATCAACCTTACTTTATACACTTCACTATTATAATTTAATTTGTCACAATAATGTATAGCCATATAATGTAGAGAGAGAGAGGCGGTTGACGAAAAATAAACTAGAGAAAACGACATAATAAACAACCGTATAGGAGATACAATAAATTCGAAAACGAGCATATATTTTTGTGATTGTTTTTATTATATCTTCTTCTTTATATACGTGTATATAAGTTGTGTTTTTTAGACATCAAACTGATTAATGTAGACAAGACACATTAAACCCACAAATGTAATTAAGAGGACAAAACAACTTATTGAATTGAATTTTGTTTTAAGAAAAAAAAAAAGGAAAATGAGAAGGGAAATTGGAAATAAGTGGGCCAGGAAAAGGTTGTGGTCGTTAAGTGAAGTAGAATTAAAAATATGGAGTCAAATATTAAGGAGATAAAAAGTCTTGAATATGATGAAGGATTAATAAATAAGAACAGGATATTATGGGATGTCGAGAGAAGAGTTGAATATTCCTAAATACACTTTCATATGCCTATTTCTCATGGAAGATTGGCAATTATAAACTCTTAATCTTTAGATTTATATACCTATGAATATATCATTGAAAAGAATCTTTTAAATATTATTTATCGTGATAAGTCTCAAGAAAGCAAAAGAAAAAAACAAGAACAAAAATCGTCCAACAGTATTTAGTCATGAGCCTAGAAATTAGAACAGGCATTACAAATCAATTTTCATACTATTTTCAAAGTACAATTCATAGTTTTCCCCTTCATTTGAATCAGTGGCAAGAATGATTACAAACTTCAAGCAAATTGTTTCCTTATAACTAATTATTCACCTGTTGTTGTTGATTTCAGATCCTCCAGCTGAGGGCTAAACAGTCTCTAAAAAGAAAGAAATAATTTTAAAGAGATTTAACGCCCTTTGGACTCCCAGCAGACGACTCGAGAATGCACCTGATAACTTAACTTCGGTTGTTTTATTTATTAAAATTAAGATTAAAACTAATTTGTTTATCCAGCTTTGAATACCTGAACCCAGAGAAGTGAAGTTGATATATCTTATCATTTAGAAAATTTATTATCAGAATTTCCAATAACATATCTGAAAGTCATTCTTCAATTGAGAACGGATGTATATTGGGATAAAAGTAAGTTTCGAACCTTGTGTTTGTAGGTCTCATCAGGTCGATGGAGATGGAATTTATATGTATACGTATTACTTTATCATGAAAACAAAGAATATGTTTCATAGCATATCATTCCAAATAGAATTTCAGAACCCTTCTCCTCGCTCCCCCCCCCCCCCTCTCTCCCTCTCTCTCCCTCTCTCTCTCTCTTGCTCGCTCTCTCCCTCTCTTTGTGTGAAAACTCTGGCTTTTCTTATTATTATTATCATTATTATTTATCTTTTTATTTACATTTTTGTCAGGGAAGGGGGAGGGGTACTGAGCACCAGAACATCCTTAAATATGACGATCGAACACCGGGCAAGGTCATTTGGCCATCTGCCGACATCGTTACTATTCATCAACTGAAGACAATGTGCCACATTCCAAATACTTTGAAAGGTTTTCCATTACATTGCTTTCAAAATGGGCATATAAGTAATCTTTATGTAAAGTACATCTGTTTACATTTAGACTACGTACATGCATTCCTCTTAGCCACAACATATCTAACATTCTAATTGTTTTTTATTGTTTGATGTAAATGCTCACTTATGTGCAATATTCAATACAGGGTTTTGTTTACGATGTAAATGTACTGGAAGGAGCAAATGCGGGGGCACATGCCTCCGGACAGCAGTATTGAATTTCACTTTTGTGCACCCTGACCCACTTGTTGCTTAAATTCCTTTTATTCTTTCATTTTGATATTCTTCCTGTGTATTTGTATCTGGCCATTGTTTTGTATCTTTGCTTTTTATGATTGGTCAAATGAATAATAACAATAATAACAATTTCTTCGATTGTACTTCCTCTTATCTTATTGTTCGCTTTTGAGTTCATAACCCGGTTGGACTTTGCAGGTAGGATTTTCCGGAAATTAGTCAACATTTTATTCATGATCACTGTATGAAAGTTTTTTTTAATACCTCAGTGAGAAGATTTTTATTAATGATTTTGAATTTTCTCTACAACTTACGAATACGTTAACCAAATGCACGTACTTCATTTAGTGATATTGTATTATGTTAAATTCCTTATATCAGTCAAAGTATTACTAAATAATCGTCGAAGACAGGCAACCATTTTTTGGTCATTTTTTTTCTTCAAAAAATTAATTTTCTCTTGTATATAAAATCAAAATAATTCAACACAAATGGATGCTTCAAATCGTATTTATTTCAGTTGTCATAACTTTCCTGCCTCATGGTGTATATCCCTTTAGTTCCCTGTATCACAGATGAGTATTCAATCACTGGAATATCCTTTTTTTCTTTCGTTCTTTTCTTAGTATTGATCAATACGAGGAAAAAATATCTGCATGAGAATTTCATATTTGCCAAAGTGCCCTCTACTCTAGCATCATACACCATCACTCACTTGCACTGAGGCACTCTAGGCATTCATCCCATCTTCTTGATTAAAAACCTGTCTTCTCTATCCCCCAAACATCTCCCTTTTCCTGTTTTTATCCTCGTCTTTTTATCTATTTCCTTTTCTTCAGCCGGTATTCTGAAAAATAAAAGGACGTGCTACCCATGGACTTCGCTGGGTGGATACTGACCCCGTAGTGCAGGGAAGTTGTGGCGCATTGCCAAGTTATGTAGTTATATGCAGTTATGCGAAATATATTTAACAATTTACTGACATAATATTGAAATAGAGAGCTAAAGAGGAAGAGGAAAGGTGTATTAAAGAAGAAAGTCAGTGTGAATAATACTAATATTGTATCAGCTACATGAGTCTAGCTTTTTTTTTTGAGGGGTGGTCGCTCGAGTGCAATCAAAGAATAACTCCGACCAGGTACCCACTTACTGCACCTGGGTGGATGTGTGGCAAATTTAGATTAGTATCTTGCCAAAGGACGTTGGTCCTACGGTATGGATCCGAACCCGGAGCCTTGTGGTTCACAGTCCAGAAACCTCTCTACACTAATCAATTTTTTATTTGGACAAAATCTGCCCCCTCCCCACTCTCCTCCTGACTGGAAAATAATTTATTCTTCACCGATCCCATAGCTTGTTCAATATCTTACATAAACCCATCTTTTACGTCACCGACTTAAAGGAGGAAAGAAAAAAAATGGGTCTGGTTTCAATTTCATAGCTAAAAGAACTGATATCAACTTCTGTTACAAATCGGACAGCAAATCATACATCTGGTGAAACCGAGACACTAGAGTTCGATGTCCTGTAAACCCCTTACGCAATGATACGTTTTAGGGTATTGTATGAAAGATATGGCAGGAGAAAGACAGAGAGAGAGAGAGAGAGAGAACGAAAGAAAGAAAGAAAAAAGAGAGAAAGAGAGAGAGAGGGAGGGAGGGAGAGAGAGAGAGAGAGAGAAGGCGAATCGCCTATAATTATTATCCACTATTTTACTGATTCAAAATTAAACAGTTACCAAAATACAGTTAGATCAATCATGTAAATATTGTAATCATACCCCCCCCCTCTCTCTCTCTCTCTCTCTCTCTCTCTCTCTCTCTCTCTCAAACACACACACACACACGCACTCTCCCTCTCTCTCTCTCTCTCTCTCTCTCTCTCAAACTTTCTGAAACACTCTCTCTCAAACACACACACACACACAAACCCACCAGCCCACACAAAATGTCTTACTTTTATTTGTCCTGTTTCGTTACCTCCCTACCCCTCTCTCTCTTCCTTTCACCCCTTCATAACCCCCTTATTATGTCTATACAACCCTTTCACCCTTCATCTCTTTTTCTCTATCGTCTTTTTTCTAGCATGCAGTCAACCAGTCTTGAACTTCGATAGGTCCACGGCAGCTTGCTGGATAGATGACGGGCTGTGTGTATTAAAAAATGAGCATGTTTTCGATGATATTCCAATTGGTGTTTGGTTCTGTGTTGGTTCTATCTGTTAATTGATCTGCGCGCATCCATACACCGGGGCAAATATTGTTTTCTCTCATTTATCCATCTCCCTCTCTTTCTCTCTCCCTCTCTCTTAACTTCTTTCTTCTTTCCTTTCTCCGAGAGACCTCTTAGAAGAAAATTAATTGCCCCCGCGTATAGCTGCATCGCCTCGCGAGTGACGCCTCGCATACCCGTCATGACTCTTTTGTTATTTTAGTTAAACTGCCGAGGAATTGGTCGTTTTGCCGACTCGTGACAGTCCAATAATGAGAGGGTGAACGAAGAGTCTTCAGTTGCAGACTACTTTATAGTAACAGTTTTTTTAAACTACGAAAATGTAGAACTATATGGTAGAGTTTTGTCACTAGAATAAAAATGATGAAAATATAAATCAATTTTCCCATTCTTCAAACATTTTTATAAACGTAAAGTATTTGCTGAATCTAGATTCGGTAAAGTTAGTTGCATAACTTTAAAGTGAACTTCATTAACCTTTGTCAATTTTCACATTAAAAATCCTTTTATTGAACCAAGAAAATATTGAGAAGTTTACAATAATTCAATTTTACACCAAAGTGTAAAGTTTCGGTACAAGGAATTTAGACAAGGCAATTGAAATTACCTCAGTTTGATTTTTCGAAATTGTCTTTGCTAGCGTGTTTAATACTGGTTTTAAAAAAAAGATATTGACGAACGCAAAACTGCCTCTTTTTGAAGACTACGCGGGTAGTCGATAGAAACCATGGGATAAGATGTCTCTCCTAAGAACATGGTCTCCAATTTTTTCTCATCTCATTCTTCTTTTTGCCTCGCGCGAAATGATTAGTCGCTAATTGATTAGAAAGCCGGTCGGTAGTGCGCATGTCACTGGCGGGCGCAATTTGATATCGCGCCGCGCGCGCCGTGTAATAGTCTCACTCGGTGGTCTCATACTCGCGCGACGGAAATTTCGGGTTTTGTTACAGCGCGGGGATTCGATGCCGTTTTCTTGGCAGCGAACAAGCAATTGCCTCTCCAGTTTTACGACGATGACGCACTCAGTCCCTAGATTGACTATTTCTCATTTTTCAAGGGGTGAAAGATTATCATCATCATCATCATTATCATCAGCATCTTCAATATCGTCAGGGTTACTATGTGGTATAATCATATTCATAAAATTGTTATTACAATTATTTTAACCTAGTTTGATTTGTCTTAATTTGTTTTCTTGACTATCGCGCTTGAAAATCAAAAAATACATTAACTACATTCAACAGATTCAGAGTAAAATAAAAGAAGCTAATAATAATATTTAAGAATATATCTGGCAGCACCAAAAGACAAGAATATTACAGGAGGCTCTAAAGACAATAATGTGTTCGTATTATTTTAAATTGATATTTTGATTCAAAATACAACCTTACGATTCCCATATTGTAGACGTTATAAAGGTCACGAATGGTCAATCGAAACATTCGATTTTACTTCCAAGCCATTTCAATAGGAGAAGAAAAACGTTGTCAGAAGCCTGAACAATATTCCCTCAAAAGCCTGTGACTAAACTTCATCAAAATATGAGTTTGTAAGAGCTGAGAACTCAGTTTAGTTTCATCACAGCTAGGAAAATGGTAAATCTTGTAGTTCAGTGAACTGTATTGTTGTACAATCGCTTCTGAACTACCTTAGCATGTTATACGATCTCTAAATCTTTCATTTAAACCATATTAATTCGTATTTGATCCGGTCCATTCCTTGTGTAGGGCGAGAAAGACGTTGCCGCCGTCGTCTGTCGGTGAAGCTACCCGACATTTTCGCCCCTTAAAAAGAAGCCCGATATTCTACACTCTATTCTTTATTTATTTAGTGCAATCTTTATCCATAATGTAGGATTTTTAAGTTATATTTTTGCATGAATATCGCCCTTTGAGGTCCATCTAGGACATTTTTTATTTAAATAATGATATAACGATCTCACATTATTGCGATTCAAACCATAATTTTTTAGTGGATCAAAAAGTAAAATCCGTTTAAAAAAAAAAGAATACCTTTAGTGTTTATTCGATGACGAGTGCACCAAATGTTTTGTTTTTTATTTTTTTATTTCGTGATTGAAAATCATTTTACCATGAAACACAATGGAAGATTAAGAAGTCACTTGGAACAAAACGTGTTTAGTTTTAGAAATTAATTTGAAATTTACAAGCCTTTGATACAAAAGGGTTAATATAAAATAGTCAGGCCTATAAACTCATCTATATATTGGCATCAACTGACTTTTAAAAAAAAGGACATGTATAAACCTAGTCAGGTTGCAATTCAAGTAGTACATTTTTAATTATTACATAATCAGATGACAATGCTTAATGATTAAATTAATTTGAAAATTTAAAAATGAATGTTTCAATGATTTAATGATGGTTATTCTATTTGGTTCCTGTTGTCCGCGATTTGGTCGAAATGCCGCAAAAAAAAAGAAATGGATAGGAGGGATAGCCTATACCCCCCTCACACACACACGCGCACACCCCCTGAGGTGCTTCCGATTTACTGCAAATTAACCATTCCTGTCCGAGAAATATACCCAGAGCACTGTTCGGACTGGGACCACCTTATCACAGGTCATGGCGTTTGCACTTCATCTAGCTTTAGAGTCGCTACCTACCCCACACATCCTATCACACACACGCACATACACACCGTCACCCACACTCATACTTTTCATTTTATTGCTGAAAAAAGTACTTCTTCATCGGGTTACAATCCCTTTCGAGTCGCTAACTCTCCAACACCCTCTTATACGCAAACGCACATACACACCCTCACCCACACCCACACTCATACTTTTCATTGCATTGCTGAAAAATGTACTTCTTCATGGGGTTAAAACGCTTTAGAGTCGCTAACTTTCCCACATCCTCTCACACACAAACGCACATACACACCCTCACCCACAATCATAATTTTCATTATATTGCTGAAAAACAGTACTTCTCCATCGGGTAGAAACGCTTTAGAGTCGCTAACTATCCCACACCCTCTTATACACAAACGCACATACACACCCTCACCCACACTTATACTTTTCATTGTATTGCTGAAAAACAGTACTTCTTCATCGGGTTACAATCCCTTTCGAGTCGCTAACTATCCCACACCCTCTTATACACAAACGCACATACACACCCTCACCCCGATCATACTTTTCATTGTATTGCTGAAAAACAGTACTTCTCCATCGGGTTAAAACAAATTAGAGTCACGAACTATCCTACACCCTCTAACACAGAAAAAACACACGCACATACACACCCTCACCCACACTCACAGTTTTCATTATATTGCTGAAAAAAATTACTTCCCCATCGGGTTAAAGAATACTGTGACAATAATTTTCTATTAGGGCCTATAAGAGGAATTTCACCCAAAGTTAATTTTCGCTCTCGGTCTTGATTGTAGATTTAACTTCATACTTTAAACTGTTTCTACTCACTTCACAGCACTGGTTATCTTTTGGGTAAATCTTTATTATCGCTTCGTTTTCTATAAGGGAAAGTATTTCTCTTTGGTCTTTCCCTTTCAATGGCAATAACATATTTTATGCTAGTGATCATTTCAGTAATTACTTAGGCCCTAACTGTTTAAAGTTAATGTGAAATAATTTGTTATGATCAATTTATAAAAAAAAACTTATTTTGTTTACATATTTTCAAGTAATTTTCGGTGGGGTGTTTATTATCATTTAATGACATTCTCTTCAATTTCGCCTGTTTACTGCCCATGCATTCCCGAATATACCTTTATCTAATTCAACATGATCAAAAGTGTTGTACTTGTAATAATTAGAAAGGGTCTAACGTCAATAATCTAAACTAATCTCCACTTTTATCATTATCTTCTCATTGTCGTCTAAAATATCTGTAATTTCTTGTAATTAATACAAATAAAGGGTGTCATTTTATCTTTTAATACGTTGCAAATTAAAAAAGGGTTGTACACGATTCACAGGACATGGTATAGAAGTATAGGGGGAAGCACCCACTACCATTTTCCCGACGCCTTTGTTCGAAGAGAGGAAGACGGCCCAATTAATCTCGAATCTAAGGCTCGTCATCGAGTCTTCAACACGTGCCGAGTGTAAAGTCTCGGCAGTGCTTGGCATACTTAACAAACAAAACGAGCAGATCAGAACGAGGCAGACAACAAGGCCTTCGAATAAGATTATCGCATTACTTTCCCCGCGTATTTGAGGCTCTCGCCTCGACAAGATATAGCACTTATCCTGTTACCCCCTTCAAACATTATAAAAAGATGGGGGAACCCTCAGCTCGCGCGATGAAAATATTGAAACGCAATACTTGTTGAGTCCTTCGCCGTCTCGGGATATCCCAAATCCCCAAACGATGAACGCCGTATGGTATGGACTCGCGATCTTATTGGGATTTCACCTTCTCGACGAGACGCTTATGATTCGAATACAAAGACTTTAAACACAATTCCTTTAACAAATGAACAAAAGATATGACCAACAGTCATGTTCCTACTTTTTTATAAATATCTTTTTGGATAAATCCTAAAAATGTAACAATTCAACCAGCACCTTATGCTTCCTGTCATGTAAGTTTTTATGAGGAAAATTACATTTATAGCTGTACGCCTAGTGCATGCAAAATAATAATGTGACCACTTTATCAGATCACATACGTTATTACTCCAGGCATGCCGTTTTCTGTCACCTGACAGTTTACCATTTTATAACACCACACCTTGCACGATAAATTGCTATTTCAATCAAATTGAGGTGAATCAATATCTTCTTTTAAAAATAAAAAGACTTTGGAACCAGGAGGACCCGGACACCACACCAAGTTAGTGCGCTAAAGCTTTAATCATTCATCCCAATGATAGGATACAAAGCCGTAGGTACCCTACTGTACCCTTGTAATTGCTTTCTTGGTATAAAATACAAGTTATTTGTTCTTTAAGGTGGTTTGTCAGAGTCCATCTCACCATAGTGTGTCTACCTCTGATGTGAACTGATTACAAACCATAGTTTTTTAATCAACTTTAAAAAAAAAAAAAAAAAATCGATATCTTTTAAGTTTATGACTTTCAGTAATCCTACAAAAGACATCTAAGTTTGATATGTACATGAATACAAATTCAATCAACTGTGTTATAATACACGTAGTTTTGTTTCATGTCATAGGCCTATGATTAGACTTCATCTGATTTCGATTCATAACGAATTTCACAAGTGAATACAAGTGCAATGTTGAATGAAGTCCATTTTCAAACTGTTTTGTGATAGTGATAATAAAGGTAAAAAATGAAAATAGATTTTCGCTTTAATAGAGTTGAATATAAACGGTCATTCAAGTAAGTGTGACTTTGTTGGCCTTATATTGTGTTAACCCCAAAACAAAGAAAACAAACAAACAAACAGACAAACACAGTTATTGATTTGTTCATGTTATAGATTCGTATTATATATTACATGAAATATCTGTTATCGGGTTTTTTGTTAACAATAATATAACTAGTAACCCTTGCGGGTATACGGCGTAGAAATGCAATATTAGTAGAGCTGAATTCCCTGGTATGACCCTGAACACAATATCAATAACAATGTATAGAAATATAAGTCATCTCAGGTTTACACTTTACTGAAGCTAATTTCAGCTCGTATTACGTCAGTCAAGACAGCAGGCGCGGATCCAGGATTTCTTAGGGGAGGGGGCCCAACTTTTTTCATTTTTGTTTGCTCCCGAAAATTTGAAAATCGCGCCGGCCGAAAAGTCGCTCAGTGGGGGGGGGGGGGGGGGGGGGGGGTAGTGAGCACATTTTTTTTTTTTTGGTCCTCGAAAATTTTTCAATTTGCACCCCCCCCCTTGAGCGCCAGGGGGGGGGGGCCCAACCCCCCCAAAAGGTAAAAATCACGTGATTTTACATGATTTTTTTCTCAAGGGGGGGGGGGGCCGGGCCCCCCCCCTGGATCCGCCACTGCAAGACAGAGTGGTGAACTTCTGGAGTCAGAGAAAATACACGAGGGATTCTTTTGTATCCGACATGCTTACAGGTAAAAATAAATTTATATGAAGAAAAAAATACGACAAAATCAATTTCAGCAAAAATTTGAGACATAACGCACAACCAAGATGAAAAATGTTAATTTGTCCAAACTGAAAACTGATATAGCCGGAGGTAAAATGAACGGTCAGCGGACAGAGATTAGGGAGTGGGCTTTCTTGGGACAGGAGAGAGAAGATGAAGATGAAGATGGATATCAAAAGATCGACAAACTACTTTTCAGAGAGAGAGAGAAAGAAAGAAAGAAAGATAGGATATTCTCTTTTCGTCATGTTTTTCTTTTTTTTATAACCACTATCTCCAAATGGCAGTTTTCAATTTGCACGAAAGTTTTAATTTTGTTGTTATATATTCGCGTATGTCCTTCGTTAATAAGGCGAGCTCGCTGACAAACTTTTGATGCAAGCGTCCTTTTTAAGAGGAAACCACTTTCAGCAATGAACAAAAGACATGCATGTATTAGCTGCTATGGAATAAGAATGATTTTTTTTTCATCATCAGTTATGCCACAGATGTCCTCATTTTTCTTCTTCTATTCTTCCTCTATTTCACTCCTCTTTCTCCTTGAGTTCTAATCTTCTTCTAAATCTATATTTCTTTGTTTCAGTTCTGTCCAATTTTCGGATAACTTCAACAACAACAAACTCACTTTTTTTGCTTAACTCTTCGATTATATTTACAGGCCTGAATTTCAAATTGATAAGTTCAAACGCACATCCCGACCTTTTTTTCTCCCTCCCAGCATCATCTTAAACACGACGCACGCTAGATAGTAATCATGCAAATTAACGCTACAAGGAAAATTTGTTCCAAAGACGTCCCACCGCACACGGACAAACACGCACACCCACACTCACACTAACGAAAGAGATTCGTGGATATCTAACAACTCAAAGGCTGTATTGACAGGTAAAGGACGTTCGTTGGTTAATGTAAAATCTAGAGGGAGAATGACGGGAAATGAAAATTGGAAATCAAAACGAAGACGGATATAATCTCGCCAATAGACATGTGGATGGACGAGGTGCTTGATTAATATCACGGTGGTGTGAAAGAATATCGTCATTTGCCTGTCAAGTCCACCATGCCAACTACAATATCAAAGATATTGTGCACTTTCATATTTATATCCAATGAAAAATACTAATAATCCAAATTGTAATAAATAGTAAAATAAACACTCGGAGAGGCTATTCATCCTAAATAAATGAAACCTGTAAATAATTAAGGTAAATTTGGTATCGATAATTCGTGTGAAAGAAAATTGAAAGTACCTCGCCCCAAAACTTTATAAATTGTTTTTAAAGCAATAGAATAGATGCATGGAGCATTCCTTTAAAATCAAAATAAGATTCATAATGCTCTATCTTTCGAACCATGTTTCGAATTTATATTTTGCACTGAAAAAAAAAGTCTAAACTATTTGTAGTGACACCTTGGAGCCCTCACTGTCATCACCTTGCATGTTGATTTAAAATAAAGAAAAGTTTATTTTGGACAACACAAGTGCTTACTCATTTGTAGCTATTATAATAATTGAAATTATGTATATTGTTGTGTCGTTCACGATTTTGTACATCCCGCCCTTTAAAAAGACATCAATGAACTAAGATAGCCAGTTGCTTAGTTGTTGTTTTTAAATTAAAAATGACGATGACGTAACGGTTTTTTAATAGAGTTTCATGAATAATTTGAATTCATTAGCTGAATATTCAAACACCTATTTTTTGTTCATTTATTTTCATATCTTTATTATATTATATGTATTTTTCAATCAAATTATTTTTATTTTGTGACAAACTATTAATTGATAGATGTAACAATTCAAGGAAATAAATTCCCGCCACGCTCAAAACACAAAGCTCAATAATGTGTGCGTCATTAAAAGTTCTAATTTTTAATTATTTGTTTACTGCTTAAATAACAAGGTTGTAAAATTATTTCACATTCCTTCTAATTCCTGTAAAACTAGAAAATGAAAGTCAAGGGATCCTCAGCGTTATCATTGTAAATTTATTTGACTGAAATATTCATTTATTCAGATTCTTAGAATGATTGAAATGAGCGACCCCAGGGTTACGGGCGGTGTGTTTGAAATCTTCCCGTCTCTATTCAATCAGAGACTACGCATTACCTGGTCCACCGAGGGGTGATAAGCAGTGTTGTTTTTTTTTGGTTAAAGATTCTTCTCTTCTCGCTTCAATCAGAGACTGACGATCACCTAGTGGCTGATGGACTAAACTACAAGTGAGCGACATCATTTTATTGTATGAAGGTACTAAGGAAAGATGGAAAGGGAGATAGGAGCAGCAGGACTAAGTGGTGAATTAGCTGACAATACTTTTTGGCGAAAATAATCAAACCTGTCTTTAAATGAAACCAAAAGGAATGCAACTGGAAGCGATGCCACACAGGCTTCAGTATTCGTAGTAGCAGCATTAGCAGACTTATATATTTTCAAAACATTATTGTCTAAACTTCACAAATGAACGGGATCGCGACGAATATAACCAAAGCGCACTTAGTAGGAAAAAAAGAAGAAAAATAAC